>JASPKZ010008081.1:0-465307 GCA_030220185.1 Diploptera punctata
TAGCAGTCTTATGTTTACAGCCTACCTGATGCGAGGTAAGCTTGAACATGAGGGGCGGGGCGTCTCTTCACGCCTACTGATCTCTTAGTAACGCCCCTAGATTATATAATGTAAAACTAGCAGCTTTTTAGTGTGAGTTTTTAAACATTCCCTCTCCACATTTGAGTTCCGATTTCTCGGCTCGATCACTCAATGTGGAATTATTAGTGGATGAATCGGAACCCGAGCAGATGTAACTAAGAGTTTCTCTCGTTTTTCCTACAAAAAAAAATCCCCCGTTTCCTCACATCATCCATTTCGCTTAAATTAAATACATCTGTCTATGTGTTTGTGCGACATTCCAGTTCATCCAGCATTCTTTTATATCAATAGTAGGAAATTCATCTCATCCCTCTATTTAGCATTATCCTCTACACGAGTAGAGTGTTTACTTTAGTCTGTTATGTAAAAGGTGTAATGGATTTAATATATAAAAATGAAAAAACCTGTTCAATTTAACGCCCCCTATATATATTTGTACCTGCGTGTTCCCAAGTGGGACAAGAGTGCTCCCTTGCGAGATTTAGTTTCCGAACCTAAATTAGTAAGGCCAAATGATTATGTCCTTACAGATGTAACCAAGTGACAAGTGGTTAATTCATCACATCAAAAATACATCTAATTGGTGACCAAGTTATTATTTGTATGGGAATATCGATTTAATAAAATTCTTCTCAGAGATTGTACTTTAAGTTTGAGATTTCGTTAGTTTCACAAAAATCTTCATACTCGGAACCCAAGGCTTAAAGTTTTCCGGAGGACATATCCCTTGGTTTTTGTCCTAAAATATCCATCTACCTCGGCCTTGTTTGAACTCTTAGCAGAATTAATGTGACTTAACCCCTAGTAAACAGAGTACGACATTTCCCCCATAACTTATGTTGTATGCAAATCAGAGTAATACTCACCAGCTTTATAAAGTGAATCAACAATAAACAAATGACTAACCCAGTGGCCGTGCGGACATAAGCTCCCCATGCATCCCTATAGAGAGCTATTTTTACAATCATCCCTGTATAATCAACATCCCCCAAATCATGGTTAATGTTATTCTATCACCTCATTATAGGCCTATCTACTGGGCAATTTACCTCTGGTTTTCCTACAGAGTTTCAGTGTCCCCATTCGTGCCACATGTCCTGCCCATCGCAGACTGCGAGACTAAATTGTTCTTATTACGAGTATATATGGTGTCTCATTAAGATTATGTAGCTCACTGTTATAGTGTCCTCTCCACTTATTAACACCATTGAATTGTAGGCCATCTTCACCCTCTAAAGATTAGATGGCATGCTCTAGTACAAAATTAAATAATATAGGATATACTACATTTCCTTGATGTTAATAAATAATTAATTTTTCTCGAGAACTAAATTTACTCTATATCTTTTTTCTTTTCATTTTCTATCTTGTGCATTTTGTATTTCATTCGTTAAATCTAGATTAAATCAAAATATATTGTAGAGAATAATTATAATGCAGGTATACCATATAACATTTTTGTTTATTTTAATGTAGATGTAAGAACATTTTTGTACTTCTTTAACTTGGTTGAGTGGTAAACAAGGACTTCAAGTCTTAACTCTGTCAGCTAAAATAAAGCCATTATTATTTCCTTGTTTTAACCAGTTTTGAATTTCAAAGGAATCTGAAAACTGTCTGCTTACAGGTGCCTCACTGTTTGTGTCGTTTAGGCACATTCAAATAAGTCTACAGTTTCAGTAATTACGACCTCCAGCAGTATACTACTTTTTTTTTTCCTTCTTAACTGAATTGTATGTCTTCTTATAGTCTACATAGAGTTAATCCACAATACCATTATATTCCCATTTATTTTCTAAAAAAATTTCTTATACAAAAAAGTCTGATATATAGTAGACCTTTTCTTCTAAATCCATATTAGTGATCAAATATTTCGTCGTCATTATAAACATTAGCTGCACACATACATTTCCAGAGAAATCTGTGGAGTGAGGTTACATAATTCCGTAAAAAATCTATTCTAGTTTGTTAGGTAAATATAACATTATAGACATTAATGGTGACAAAATATGAATACAGGAACTTGGTATGAACTTTCCACGAGAATATTTATCGAATTCGCTCCAAACTGATGTACAGATGTCGCCAAATGCCTCATTAATTTCTCCAAGACAAGGATTCCCAAATACTTGATGTTGTTCCTATATCCATTATAGTAATGTCCTAATTCCGTGATTTGAAAACCGAAACTTGTAAATTAAGAGCAACACTGGTTTCCCAAGTTATTAAAAGTCATAACCAATGTTAAAAGCTATATGAGAGCAAATACAAAAATTTCGTAAGTGATATCAAATGACATTTAATATTTAGCCCTATTTCCCTCTAAAATAAACGTAACATTAAATAATAAGTTCATGAATACACATAGAAATAAAATGTCTGCAAACAAATATACTCGTCCTACCTCTAGCAAAAATATTGTTGTCTAAATATAAACCTGAGATTATAATAGAAACAATAAAAATAATAATAATAATGATAAGAATTTAGAGACGTAACTACGAAAATAAAAAATATAGAACTCGATAATTTTACGAACAATGAATAAATTATTCTAGGAAATTGATTTTAATGAAATACCTACATAGCCGTAATTGGCTAATTGTTACTGCCCTGTTGATAGTAAAATATGTAATTAATATAACGGATTTCTACATAATGTGACTAACATGAAAGCTTATTAATATCCTTAAGAATATTTTCTTACTTCTGCATTCTCACGTTTAAATATGAGAGATAAGAAAAAGTTGTAAAAATCGTAAATGCGGAAGCTGCTGTACCATTAATTTCCTTATGTGTATTGGTAAGACTCATGTACATGTTTGTTCACTTGATATTAAAATACAATATTAAAATGTTATATAACTTTTAAATAAACACTTAGCCAAAATATAGAACCTGTCTTCAAGGACAAACACCTTCAAATTCGCAATGGGTTTTGAGGTTTATAATTGGTTTTAAAAAGGCGAGAAAACAATAATATAGAAAGAAGGAAGCTTCTGCCATTTCTTTAGTATTCAAGGAACTACTTTTTAAAACACTAAATTCCATGACAGCGACGTGAATCTTCATCACAATTCCAGGTACATTACGAAAATGGGCATCTTACCGTACATTTGTGACACAAAGTGTTTTAAAAACATTTTAAATTTATTTAACATAATTAATTTTTTCTAAAATCTCCGCATTTACATTATTTCTACATTTAAATAAAATTAATAAAATGTTGTTATATCCACAAAGAAATATGACATTGCTTACCTGAGCCACTGCCCGCACCTGTTCATCAATTCCCACTTCTGGATGAACAGGAATGAACATATCAAAATCTGTAAATAAAAAATGCCGTAATTAGAAGAAAATTTTCAGCAAATAATATAAATAGTAATAATAATGGGATAGTGGTCAGCGTTTCTGACTACTGTTCATGAGGTTCCGGGTTCGATTCCCGGTCAAACCATAGGAATTTTTCCTTAAAGGGAATTTTTCCTGTGGTTGTCCATCGTCTGGAACTTAGGTTAAGTATGGGTTAATAACTCTCCTGGCGCTTCATTATCATTTATAACCCATCATATCATAGGGGTAACGTAACTCAGCTTTCTACGTGCCCCAACTTCAAAAGTTTACGCTAAATCCAGGAAGATACCTGAAATCTGGAAATGACAACCTGGAGCATTGAAAAAAAGAAATAATAATAGAATAATAATATTAATAATAATGATGATGATAATGATAATAATAATGCTAATGATAGTGATAGTGATAATGATAATTATAATGATAACGATAATAATGATAACGATAATACCGGTAATCATAGTACTAATATTAATAATAATAATAACTGTATTCTTCCATTATATTACATGGATGCGAAACATGAACTCTTACATTAAGGGGGGAGGTAATATTACGAGTATTTGATTTAAAGTTCATAAGAATTTTTTTGGATCAGAGAGAGTTGAACAGACAGATAAATGAACAAAAGTACATAACAGTGAACTAAAATATCTTTATAGAGCAAAATATATAATAAGAAATGTTAAATCTTGTAGACTGCGATGTGCAGGACATGTGGCACGAATGGGGAATGAAACAGGGGCAAGGAAGCTTCTTGTATGAAGACCAGAAGGAAAACGACCAGTTGGTAGACCAAGAATGAAGTGCGAGAATAACATTAAACATGATTTGAGGGAAGTAGATTATACAGGGGATGATTGGAAAACATTGGCTCAGGATAGGGAAATATGGAGAGCTTATGTCCGCGCGGTCATGAATCAATGGGTTCGATAGTGCCAGTGAGTTAGTTAGCAGTTAGGGCAATTGAAACCCAACATTTTCTGGCCTACAATGGCCCTAAATATAAATATATTATATTGAGCCCCGTCTTCAGACATAAAATAAAGAAAGGATTTTTCCTCAAGTTCCGACACCTGCTTATAAATCTGCAGATCACTGTTAATCTATCTCACATTGGTTATGTAATGAAACGTAATTAGTAAAATTATATTGTGAAATTAATTTACCTGTGTGTGCGGGAATACATACTCAAGATTCACACGAGTGAAAAAGTTGAGTAGTAATGGAAGCAAACTCCAATTTAAAACATAATGGCTATACTGGTATTAATGTTCGGAAGCGAATCTTAAATACAATGTGAAAAAGAAGGGAGTAATATTTAGCAAGCTGAAATGAGACTTTCCGCCTTAGAATAAAAGGATGTACAAAGTTGGACTTGATCAAAAATTCGAATATACGAAAATAATTAAATGCATGTTACTAAATGAGAAAATAGAAGAGTACGAATACAATTGAATAGCGCTCCAGATTTGCATTAGTAACGAAATAATCCCAGCTCTAATGTATATCTCCAACCAAAAAGTAGAATAAAAGTTGGTCGTCCGAGGAAGTTATGCTCGTATCAAGTGAAGACTGCAAAGGCAAGATTGGCTATTCAATGCAAGGCCGATGATGATGGTGAACAATTGAAAGAAATATTTAGATTGAGGTATTTCTTAGGCTTTCACGGCGATTTAGGGTAATTTGGTATTGAACTATAATATAAACGAGAGAATACACAGAAATAAACGTAATTGGTTTGAACATATATGAAGAATGCCAAATAATCGTTTATCGAAGCAGCTGCCTCATTATAGGCCTCTAGGTCGAAGAAATGTAGGAAGACCAAAACGCCGTTGGAAAGACGATCTGCACCTGCAACGTATAGTGTACCGGGGAGCGGAACGGGCCAACAAGCTCGTACCTTAAAAATGATGGTGATTAACTATGTCGTTTTTCTGTGATATGGGAATTTTCTGAACACGTTTTGGCAATTTTCGTTTGTGATCAAGTAAACTGTGTTGTTTCATCTGATGATTTGAAATTTGCGAGTTCTAGCTAGAGCTTTCTTTAGACCTGAAGAAGAAGCAGCAGAGCCTCGGAAATCTCAGGATACGATACGAAATATCTTATATTAGAGATAATTCCAATATATCAACTTGTTGGTATAAATAGGCTAAATGCAATATATGTGCGTAAATGCATTACTTTGCCAACACACAAAAAATCACTAAGAAATGTTGGTAGTAATACAAGGAAGTTTTACCATATCATTCCATTTTCGGAGCTGCTTATGTGCAAGATAAATAAAAGTTCACACAAACAAAATAACACTTACCAAACCAAAAACAAGTTGGAAACACGTCAACACTGGTTAGCGTAATCTCTCGTACTGAAGGAAGTGTAAGCGTTGTGACCCAAGAATTTGATTTTCTTCCAGATTGGTTAGAATTGATAAAACACGAACCGTTGTTTAAAAGAGTAATTAAATTTGTATTGTTCTTAGAGTATAATAATTATGTAACAATCGTAAATTCTGAAGTGTATTCACCTCACAAATACATAACTGAACAACAATGGTTAGTATTAAGCAATGCAGAATGAACATAATCGATGGAGGTGTTTTTTTAAATCAATCCAGAAGGTTGTCATTACGAAATTTCTAGTTATATCTGCTGGCAAGACGTACTTGCAACCCACTTCTGAGGTTGGGGCGCCTGGAAGGGGTGGTTTCACTGCCCCAATGATATGAACTGCGATGATGATGGTAATGATATGACAGAAGATTCCTGAATCCTAAACTTAATGTAAGGTGAATGAGAATAATGATGATTATGATGGCCTTATGATGTTCTGGGGCCGTTTGGGCCTTATGTTTCCTGACAATTGTCTTAGAGGTGAGGAAAAACAACCAAAAAAAGTCTCTCATGAAACTTGTCCGGACCGGGGAATGAACTTGGGCCCGCTGCGTCACAACTCAGCACCATATCTCGAGACCACCCGCAGTAGACAATCGTTAGGGATGTAAATTTCATAGTATATGTATTTAGAACAAAATAATTTAATTAAAACATGATATGCATACATAATGTAGTGGTATTTTTTATCTGATTCTGGCGGCTATGTTATTGAAAGAAGAACAATCCCTAATTTTTACATTAATAATTTTGATCTTAATATTATTCGTTTCGTACTCGATAGGTTCCCTATCTATCACGATCACTTCGAAGAATTTAAATCCCCCCCTTCTGTAAAGGAGTGTGACTGTAGAAAAGGACAGAGGGAAATCGTTAATCCATTCATGCGCGTCACTAATTAGATGACGAGGCATTTGGCTAATCCTAATGATGTGGCGTATTCCTATGCTAATTGTCGTGTACGCACCCCTGTAGGCATGGAACACCATATTGGCAAAATGCTGTGGAAAACCTTTTCGATGCAAAGCCTTGGCTATAGCAGCATGTGGTACAGTGTCGTAGGCCTAAGAAACGTCCAAGATTACCGCTACCAGCCCGCCAGCAGTCTTAGACTGCCTCAGAACCTCAGAGAATATGCGTACATTTTGATGATAGTCTGGATAATTGGTAAATTGTTTCTCGTACCGATGGGTCTTTCAAGGTTCCCTCAGCCGCAGATTGATTATTCTCTAGAAAATACTACCGAGAATCGACCCAATAGTGAGGGACGGTAATTCAGGACGCACGAAGCGTCCTTCCCATCTATTGGTACCAGAACAGTTCTATTACCTATTCTGGCTGTGGGAGTCCAAACCAAGAGGACGAGAAGGATGTAAAAAATTGACAATACAGCTTTTGCCAGACCAGAACGGGCTGCCTCTAGTTTTATCTCGTCTGGCCCTGGAGCCGTCGTGCTCTCTGCATCTTACGCATAGTTACTTCCGCTATATCCCTGAAATCCCGGGTAGCTAGATTATGAAACTTCTGTACTATGTATCTGAATAGTGACTGAAATTCAAAATGCATAGCTTCCTGCCTAAGAGCGATCCGCCCTGAGCACTGAATTGTAAGACCCATCAATGAGCAGCAGATGTGTTACAAAAGGAGGGAAGTAAATAAAGAAGAAGAATTTTTCTGTAGCCATTGCTTTAAAATGAATTGGTTTAGTAAAACAAGTAAATAAATAAGATGAATCAGTTAATAAATAAACACCAAAATTTGTAGCACTAACACAGTTGTGTAAAGCGTGAATGCATTTAATTATCGCAGTTGTAAACTTTAATTAAGCAGACACATACAAAGTGATCCCACTACTGGTCTTAGAGTTCCCTTTGAGTAGTGAGAGGTTAATGCTCCTACTGTTTCAGAAAATCATCACAATGTTTCAGCCCTGTGTGACAGCCACTTTATCTCCAAAACTTGCGTCTTGTACTCGTTACGGTTATAGCCTGATTTACCTCAGGAAAATGCCACAACCAGAAAGTTTAAACCATTTTAAAAATTCAAAGATAACAGAGAATCAAATCAGCTATCTTTATTTTCAGAGTAAAGTAGTTTTATTTAAAATTAGTGATGACAAATATTTTGCATTATCTATTCTATCACAACAGCCCTTTTCATCCAAGCACTTCACTTTTTTGTATACAAAAAAGGGGGAAATGTTTAGCAGGTAATAGTGAAAAGTACTTTAATATTAGGGAAGATTACTTTACAGAAAAAATTAGAAAGATGAGTGCAATTAGAAAAAACTTAGTAAAAATGGAAGACGAGCAGAACTTATAGGACTGCTGCGTATTGCATTGATCAATTACCCACGCTAATAGCATAATAAAGAAAGAAAGGAAAGTAACATTTTTAATAATTCCTTAGGTATATTAAATAGAGTTGTGGAACCGCCTATGGTACACAAAGACACAAGACCCATATATATATATATATATATATATATATAGCTTGCGAGACCAGACCTTTATGCTATGAATGTGAGGTATACAATACGAGACCAGAAGACAGGAGTAGAATTTATCCAACAAAATGAAGTTATTGTGCAGAACAGCTCTGAGCACATTAACTGGGAACTCATAAAACAATATGTATTTTATTTATTTATACAGTTTTGGACAACTGTATTTTCACAGATATCAATCTAACTGACAACAGTGAATAAGATACGGTGCCACGTATTATATCACACCCTAATGCCAAAGATCGCTGGGACATCCACTCAAGTGATGGAATGATATATTCTAGACCTTAACATTTCTCATAGGACTTAAAACATTAAGATATTGATGATGTTGATGATGATGATCATCATCATGATAAAAAATAATAAATGTCCCTGCTGATAAGTAAATTTTCTTTGTGCATTGTATTTTCGAAAATCGTGCATATATGGTCAGTCTTTTATGGAATCCTACCAAACGAATCATCCTGTACGGTGGTCTTGTGGTTAACATGCTTGGTACTGAATGGCGAATTTCCTTGGTTCCAATCATTGTTAGAAATGTACTGGTGGTCACAATGGGGTGAGATATTTTGGTATGACTGGTATAAGTTAATAATACACTCCTATAATTCGTAAAAGACTTAATTAAAATTATTGCTTCATTAAATTAAACAGAAATATTTTGTTTGTGACGTTTAGCACAGTAAAACGTTTTAACCGTAGAAAAAAGGAAAACAATATGTCCAGAGAAATAGTACCGAAGTTATAGCATTTATTCCCATACGACGAGAAAAGATGCTCTCTGACTTGTATCTGTATCGGAATGGATAAATATAACACTTCATCGGTGGAACGCAACCAGGTTTTCAGAGATAACGGAAATATTTACACAAATAACGTGTTTTTGAGACCCGAGTTTAAGTTACAAATGTTTACACGTGCTCCATTTTTTTGCGAAATAAATGCGGTACTTCATAAATATGTTTTTTAAAAGGTTTCGTCCTCTCTGCGAGTTGAGGACAACGTTATTGCCTTGGTCGCAGTGGGCCCGGGTTCGATCCTCAGTCAGGACGAGTTTCCCGTTTGAGCTTCTGTTAAGTGCTTCCTCGCCTCTAAAACACATGCCTTGAATGGTTAAGGCCTGAAAGTCCCCCAATACCATTTGCTCATCACAAACACTCAATCGTAGGCCTATTCGTCTTGTATAGTATGAATGCATGAGGGAATGACGTGTCTTAAATGTTCGTCCGAGGTGGTCACTTTATCACTGATCCGGGAAGTATATCCACATACTTGTGTGGTGAAAAAGTATAAATATAATTAAGAGTTAATACCTATCTTCACAGGTCGTGGAACACGTTAAAGAAACCTATAAAGTGAGAAGTTAAACTAGGCGAAGGAAGAAGAAATAAGAACGTTTTAGCAATTAGAAACTTACTTTTCATTTATTAACAGAAATATATTTGGAATAATTTAGGGTCAAACAGTATAGTTTATTTTACTTTCCAAATTATTCCTTATCTTATACGCGATTTAGCCCAGATATTTGTGAAATATTTTAAATAGGTTTGTCTGAATTTATTTCATAAATGAATATACACGATAAAAAAGTCATCATTTGCTCTTATGTTTCATTTCAATACTTTATGGTTTTTAAAATGACTGGAAAATGAACATTACAATACCTTGTAATGTGATATTCACAAAAAATAAGCAATCCCAACAATATGTGAATAAACCATCAACAAGGTAATTAGTAACTTTCAATTAACAAGACGAGGACACTCAATAAATATTATATGGCCATACATATGTTAATATTATCAGTAGGGTATTTGTAAGGATTTTTTCCCGTTCGGGTATAAAACCCGAATCCATTACCTCAGACGAAATGACATTACCGCCTTGATCAAATCGTTTAACCATCAATATTTCTTACTCTATTATTTTGACCGTCCTTGAGTGGAATCGATAATGTTATTTTCAAATTCAGTGCAATAAGATATAACTTCAAGGGGCAAAGTTGCCCAAGAACTCTTCTAAAGGATCTAGAAATATAAAATTACTAAATTATTCGTAGTATTATAAATATTGAATATAAATCACTTTAAAAGTTATGTGATCAATCATGCGAGGTAAATTTCTTACGAGAATTTAGTAGGAGAGAATATTTCAACCGGAGTTAAAGTTGAATTTTAGTAACCTGTGAAGAATATTACACCAATTGCACTGTTAAGAGTCGCTGGCTATAAGATTCGCTAATCTTCACACGACATCGTTTTATAGTCTGTAACTTTTATATTAGATCAGTTATTTTATTTCTGTTTCCTTCTGATGCTGTTAAAACGCCATTACAATAATGACCTTAAAGAAACTTACATCATGAGCAAATTGAATTAATATATCCGTGGAAATGAATTTTTTCCTACAGAAATAAACTGAGTAACTGATTCTCAAACTTCTCAAGAATACTTTTAATTAATTCAATATTTCAGACTGGCTAGATTAATTGTTTACGATTAAATTTAAATAAACTGGATAATATTTGTCACATATGAATGTTTCATGTTCATCCACCATGATTAATGTGCTACAATAATGTTTCTAAAATCCAGTTAAAAAATAATCATGCTAAAACTTAAAAAAAACATAGAATTAATTTGCAATGAAAATAATAATAACAATTATTATCATAGTGGTGGTAAGGTTACTTTGGACACGAATCAATGTTTGATTATTAATTTCTTATTATTGGAGACATTATACATCGCCCAATGTTTAGAGTTTTATATTCAGAATTGTCTTGTATGTATAATTAATTTCCTCGTTTTGGTGTATGACTTATTGCCTACTAATTTGTAACAAATAGAGTCATAGGGCACGAATGACCATGTAGATCTGCATTACCTATAGTTCTAATTGTGAGGGGAAGATAGAATGTAAATGTTAAAAATAATGCATTCTGACATATTAATATGCACTCATGTCCTACAGTGACACGACGTTTGTCGGAAGTGAATGTTAAACTTTGGATCGCATAGGCCTACATTTTTTTACCATTCAAGGACATGGGGGGAGGGCTCCCTGAAATTGGGATCAGGTCAATGTGTGACCATCTCTGAGACAGCATGAACCTATAACACAAGACACAGGAATCACTAAAACATTCACTCTAATCAAGGTGATAATGATGGAATGATTATATGGCCAAAATTGTGAACGGGCTATAAAGATTCCCGCGTTTTGTTTTATAGGAAACTTTTCCTGACCGGGTATCGAAATCGGGCTTTCTCTCTAGGAGGCTACAGCCTTAGCCCGAGAGCGCAGCGGTGGGCAACATCAGCAATAATAATCCGTCCATAGTAATTTTTCCCGAATGCAGGTCTTTCACTGCAATCATAGCATTTTCATGCTATGCTTGCAGCTTTACTAGGAAATTGCAGGTGTGGTAACTTCCCGTTGCTTTCCACACCGGTGAAGGATGATAATGATGATGGCCATATGATTTCGGGGACCATTTGGGCCTTAAAGTTTTCCTGACTTTTGTCTTACAGGTGAGGAAAAACCCCGATAAAAACCTCACCACAAAAACTTCCCCGACCGGAGATCGAACCCGGGCCCGCTGACTGAGAAGGCAGCACGCTACCTCGAGACCACAGCGGTGGACATAATAATAATAATAATAATAATAATAATAATAATAATAATAATAATAATAATAATAATAATAATAATAATAATAATAATAATAATAATAATTGTATAATAATAAATATTGTTATTATTTTAATTTATTAATAATATTATTGTTATTATTAATAATAAAACTATTATTGTAAAATTTTAAGGAAAAGTGCATATTGCGCTTCTCTGTTTCTCATTGACACAATTCAACGCCTTGGTTACTTTGAATTGAACATAATCGAATTTGCATTATATAGTAATGTATTTCTATGTGTGAACATATATATTGATTTATTAATGAACTACATGGTCTTTATAGTAAGCCAGATATAATAAGAACAGTTAAATCTCGTAGACTGCGATGGGCAGGACATGTTGCACGTATAGGGAATGAAAGACTTGCATGGAAGCTTCTTGTAGGAAAGCCAGAGGGAAGGCGCCCAATTGGTAGACCAAGAATGAGGTGGGAGAATGACATTAACTATGATTTGAAGGAAGTAGATTATACAGGGAATGATTGGAAAGCATTAGCTCAGGATAGTGATGTATGGAGAGCTTATGTCCGCGCGGCTATGAACCTATGGGTTAGATAGTGCCAGTGAGTAAGTAAGTATGTAATGTTTACTTTCAGTCCCAATTTCTCAGTGTCACTCAATAGTATGTGCGTGTTGGCCCTTACCGTCTCCTCACTATAGCTCACGTAATATTACTTCATCATAAACTATCAGCTTACTAATACCATTGAGTTTGATGGTCTTCATCCTCTAAAGGTTTGATAGCATGCCCTAGTACTATATTTGAATAGTAGAGGGGACAGTGCATCTCCTTACTTTAACCCATTGTGAACTTTAAATGTATTAAAAAACTGTTTGCCCACGTGTACCCAAATCTTTGTTCCATTTAGACACATTAATATAAGTTCAAATAACTTTTTCATGAATTTCGAACTCCAGTCATTTTATATTCTAATATAATTTGTTAATGTATTAGTAATTAACGAACAGTAATTACTGTATCAAGGGTAAAACTAAATATGAGTATCGGAATAAATGTCATACATTTATAATGATTGATGCAGAGAAAAGGGGGAGCAGAGCTCAGTAGTCGAAACAAACTCGTATTACGTTCAAGTTAGCAATAAAATGATTCGTTACACCCCACGTAAAGGTTATTAATTTTGCAATAATTTCCCAGTCTCTTTGTATCGGCATCTCCATACTCTTTTTGAAATCGCATACTTTCACATTTTATGACCTCTGTTTGACTACCCAGGCATGAGACAAATATCTCACCTGCAGATATTTTTTCCTCTACAGCAATAGCTATACAAGTCACAGCATACGCACCTCATTTGTAAAATTAACGAAAATTAAAAAAAATAACTTGCCCGTTGTTAAATACAGTCTCTTTATAAATTATAGCCAAATAGTAAGTAAAAATGATGCAATTATTTTTCTTCTTCTTTGTATTGAATTACAAGTCCCTAGACTGCTAGGTAATGATACGGGAACCACTCTAAATATAAATATAAAACCAAAACATATAATGATAATAATAATAATAATAATAATAATAATAATAATAATACTCTTGTAAGCCCATGTTTCCCTTTAGAGAGATTTAGGCGCTCTCCCCCTACAGGGAAGAATTTGAACCATACTAATTTAGTTACACTTGTTTTCGTATAGATGTCATTTTTTGAGTGGTCCGTGGTCAGCGTTCCGCCTCATACCGGCATCTAGGAATCCAAGGTAGTACTAGGACGGGAAAATTCGGTAAATTTTGCTTTTCATTCAGCCTTAAGGATTTTTTACGAGCCTGAAAATCTTCAGACTAGGGACCCACGGCTTAAAGTCCCTCCCGGAGGACTTGCTCCTTGGATTTTCCGTCCTAAAAAATCCATCACCCCGGCCGGTTTTGAACCCGCGACCCTCGGGACCAGAGGCAAGGAGCATAACCACTAGTCTACCGCAGCCGACTAATAACAACAACAATAATAATAATAATAATAATAATAATAATAATAATAATAATAATAATAATAATAATAATAACAACACATGCTCATAATTAAGACCAAACAAAATCTACAAAAGACAACATAAATCATAGCTTTATTCTCGGTCCCTTTCCACCCCTCCCTTTCCCTTATAGGTAAACCAAAGGAAAAGCGCTCAGTGGGTAGGCCAAGAATAAGATGGGAGAATAATATTAATCGTGAATGGAGTGAATTAGATTATACAGGGGTGATTGGAAAACGTTAGCTCAAGATAGAGATATATGGAGAGCTTATATCCGCGCGGTCATGAACTGACATATTCGATAGTGCCAGTGGGTTTTTCAGTCTACATTTTCTGAAATTGTCATTTTGATTGAATCAATTAACACTTATTATATTCTATACTCCTACTGACACCTATGAACACTTACTCTATTCTATACTCCTATAGACACTTATTCTGTACTCTGGCTGGAATTCCAGGAGAATACATGCAAAAAGTTATTAACTCCACAAAGTACCACAATGAGTTAACTGTACTGTGATAACATCTCTTTAAGATTCCGTACACTGTGACTAATTTGGTAAGCCATGACTCATACTTTTAACACTCATTCATGTTATCAAAATGCAATACCATTAATTATTAACAATTATATATAAATTAATTAGTGTATAATGCTGTTGTGTTTTTATTTAATTGTAATATTAATGTGTTTTCTTCATGTAATTGTAATGTTAATGTTTTTTTAGTGTATAATGCTATTGTGTTATTACCTAATTGTAATATTATTGTGTTTTCTTTATGTAATTGTAATGTTAATGTTTTTAGTGTATAATGCTATTGTGTTATTATTTAATTGTAATATTATTATTGTGTTTTTTCTTTATGTAATTGTAATGTTATTGCTATTGTGTTATTACTTAATTGTAATATTATTGTGTTTTCTTTATGTAATTGTAATGTTAA
The DNA here is from genome assembly GCA_030220185.1 of Diploptera punctata. Taxonomy (NCBI): domain Eukaryota; kingdom Metazoa; phylum Arthropoda; class Insecta; order Blattodea; family Blaberidae; genus Diploptera; species Diploptera punctata. Next base: position 14,979 of record JASPKZ010008081.1, read on the forward strand.
TGTTTTTAGTGTATAATGCTATTGTGTTATTATTTAATTGTAATATTTTTATTGTGTTTTCTTTATGTAATTGTAATGTTATTGCTGTTTTTGTTTATTTTTCTTTACACTAGTACCAATTATTACTTTATTGTAACGGACTGTCAACAGCACGTACGGCTTACTGCCCGTGCGACCCATATTTGTAAATAATATTGTAAATATCTTACTTTTTGTCTAATAAAGTCCTACTACTACTACTACTTTTCGATCTCTAAAGAAGTTTTTTTTTTTTGGAATTTTACAGAGTAGTGCATGTTGTCGGTTTAAACCCAAATGCTTCTCTTAAAATTATCGATTTTGCACTTATCATCATATTCCCTCTGATCGATGATTTGTTCCCTACGGGGAATCGAGCTGACGCGTTTCCCACAGGACTCTGTCAAGGCAGGTTGTCTTGCACCGTTCCGTATCTCTACTGGACAGTAGCATATCCGTGGGAAATTAACTTGTATTTCAGTCATGTCATTATAACAATAAACATTTATTTCCTATATGCGAGGTTAAATAAAATAGTCTACGGTAATATATTGCATAGTTAATAGAAATAATTGGGCAAACGTTTGGTGATTTCATGATAAGTGTTTTTTTTTTCAAGATGTGAATCGTTGGAATATGTGACTACTACTCCTTGGATGTTTAGGCAAATATAAGGTTTAGATCATTTAGGAAAACATGGGAAATAATCGCCGATATTTTCAATTTTTGGAAAATTATACAAATTGCCAAAAATGGCCTACAGTAAATGGGGGTAAATGGACATTTCTTACTCTTTGTGCCTAAACCTGACTAAATTATTAATTTGAAGGAATTTTAGTTGTTTGAAATCTTTGAAAATATAGTACTATAGTTTACCTAAATAATCACCAAAACTATCGATCAGGATTTTGACTTTCACTAGGATCAACTCCTGAACAACGAGGACATATTATGCTCTCTGTACATCCCTATCCTAAGCTAATGATTTACAATAATTTCATACATAATTCGCCTACCTCAAATTATGGTCAACTATTATTCACTTGATATTTGTCTCAAACACAGAACGACACTAGATTGATTTTGCGCAGACTACAGGAAAATTCTTGTCAACAATAAAAAACTATTTATTTCTGGCCGCCAACAATTGATATGCTTCTGTTTAACCGCAAAAAGTTCTGACTGGTTCAAAAGCAAAACTGCCAGATGTAGAACTTTATCTTTGACATTTGACCTCGTAATAAAAGTGAAGTCAGCGTTGCCAGAAAAAAAATTATTGCACATTCAAGTGACCCTATAACAAAAGTTAATGAAACATTTTAATGACCCCACTACCTTGAGGATATAACCCGTAAATTTCTTAAATATAACTAATGGTTCCGTAAGTTCACTTTTTATGCATTTTGATGTACACATTTTTTTTATCGCAAAACGTTTTCAATCACTGGATTATTGATTTGTTAAAAAGAAAAGAAAAACAAAAGATATCTTCTATCACGAAATTATCAAACTTAAATTATTAGGATTGATGTGGGCTATACAGAGGATAGGATTATATTTATATTATAATCCAATATTGAGTTAAATTGCATAATGCTAGCACGACTGTAACATTTATTTACCTAGGTATATCTCTGAAGTTATATTATATGGGTGCGAAACATGGACTCTTACTTTATGGGAGGAAAGGAGATTACGAGTATTTGAGAATAAAGTTCTTAGGAAAATTTTTGGACCAAAGAGAGATGAACAGACAGGTAAATGGAGAAGACTACATAGCAATCAACTACATGGTCTTTATAGGAAGCCAGATATAATAAGAACAGTTAAGTCTCGTAGACTGCGACGGGCAGGACATGTTGCGCGTATGGGGAATGAAAGACGTGCATGGAAACTTCTTATAGGAAAGCCAGAAGGAAAACGCCCTGTTGGTAGACCAAGAAGGAGGTGGGAGAACAACATTAACTATGATTTGAGGGAAGTAGATTATACAGGGAATGATTGGAAAGCATTAGCTTGGGATAGGGATGTATGGAGAGCTTATGTCCACGCGGCTATGAACCTACGGGTTCGAGAGTGCCAGTGAGTAAGTAAGTAAGTAAGGTATATCTCTGAAAGAAATAATATTAATGTTAAAACTTTCTGTAAATAAATACAGATTGGTAACAAAATGTTCTCAGTTACTACATATTTAAAATTTTTCAAATGCTTAACGTTTTATGGATATTTGTGGTCTTGAGAAGTTATTTTATAGCTTAAATGTTTACTTCAGAATCACAGACTTCCAGTTCCATTCCATTTTCCGAATTATTATATTTATGAATATTATTATTAATGAATGAATGAATTAATGTAGCCACTATGTCCAATGAAGGGCTAGGGCCTCCTACAAGAGGGGGGGCTCAATTTTGAAGTTTTAAATAGTTCACGTGAACATTATGTTTATAGAGTCTTTCACTTGTGCACTTCACAGTAGTTTATTAAGAAATTTAGTCCACTTTTAGATTGTTCGCTAGTTGTTTCCACTTGTTTCTGTTGCGGGCTGTGGTAGACCAATGTCCTCCGAACATCAGTTTGAACGTGTCTGCCCATCTTCTTCTTGGCCGACCTCGTATTCGTCTTCAAATGTAGGGGTCCCACATGGTGGTTTCCCGCGCCCATCTGCCTTGTTGTTGTCTTGTTACATGACCGCCCCATGTCCTTATTATTAATAATATATTTTTTTAATAATAATAATAATAATAATAATAATAATAATAATAATATAATGATACTAATAATAATCATAATAATATATATTATTATTATTACTTTATTATTATTATTATTATTATTATATATCGAATTAGTCGGCCGCGGTGGACTAGTGGTTATGCTCCTTGCCTCTGGTCCCAAGGGTCGCGGGTTCAAACCCGGCCGGGGACGATGGATTTTTTAGGACGGAAAAATCCAAGGAGCAAGTCCTCCGGGAGGGACTTTAAGCCGTGGGTCCCGAGTCTGAAGATTTTCAGGCTCGTAAAAAATCCTTACGCCTGAATGAAAAGGCCTCTAAGCAAAATTTACCGGATTTTCCCTTCCGAGTATTACCTTGGTTTCCTAGATGTCAGTATGAGGCGGAACGCTGACCACGGACCACTCAAAATGACATCTATACGAAAACAAGTGTAACTAAATTAGTATGGTTCAAATTCTTCCCTGTAGTGGGAGAGCGCCTAAATCTCTGTTAAGGTAAAACATGGGCTTACAAAAAAAATATATAGAAATTATATATTTAAAACATTAAGTATTCACCTGGAATTTTAAATATCTACTGTATTTTTTTAAATTTAATTTTAGTTATTAAAGAACTCGCTACAAAAATGATGTAGCCATAATATCTGCGAAGATGATTTCAAGGTCAAGCAAAATAACTGTTTTCTATGTAAGCTTACCCCAAATTAAGTAATACACTGCTCAAAAAAATTAGGGGATATTGCAGAATAACCTATTAAGACTATGTTTTTTTGGAATAGTATTAGATGCAATCACTTTCTATTACTCCAAGATAATGTAAATAAGAGTTTGAAGTTGTTACGTAACCTCGGTACCACACCAGAGGGCAGTGTCTGTACTGTTGATGTGAAAGGGTGGTGTGGGGGTGAATTTTTTGTTGCTGTTTTTAAATCCAGTCCAGTTTTCAGTTAGTGAATGACTTGCCTTAGGGACAGTGATGCCTCGACAACGTGATTTACCTGAACGAATGGCTTGGAGGGCCATAGGAAGGATGGAAGCTGGACAGACACAACAAGAGGTGGCACAAGCCATTGGGGTGTCTCAAAGCGTGATTTCCAGTCTTTGTAATCATTTTCAAAGAACATACTGTTCACAGAAGAGCCGGACAAGGTCGACCAAGGGCAACAACAGCAAGGGATGACCGTTACCTCTTGTTAACAGCCCGTCGGAATAGACAGCAGAATGCAACTCAACTGCGAAATACACTTCAAACAGCAACAGGACTCAAACTGTCCCTAATCGACTGCATGGAAGTGGTCTCTATGCCCGTAGGCCCATGGTGTGTACCAGGTTAACTCCACAACACCGTAGAGATCGCAGAAACTGGGCGGAGGAACATCGTGGGTGGAGGCATGCTGAATGGAGATCAGTTCTTTTTTCTGCTGAGTCGCGATTCAACATGGAATGTGATAGTCGGCGTGTATTCGTCTGGAGAGAAAAAGGGACACGAATCAATCCAGCTTTTGTACGTGAAAGATCCCCATATGGTGGCGGTGGATTGATGGTGTAGGCAGGAGTCAGTAGTGGTGGACGTACGGACATCTACGTTATCCAAGGTGGTACTTTGACTGCGGTAAAGTATAGAGATGAGATTCTCCGACCTTTTGTCGTGCCTTATGCTGATGCCATAGGTGATTCTTTTCTTTTGGACGATAATACACGACCCCACATAGCTGGCTTGGTGGACGACATGCTGGAAGTGGAGGGTATCGAGCGTATGCAATGACCAGCTTCCTCCCCGGACTTAAATCCGATTGAGCATGTGTGGGATGCATTAGGCAGGTGCATTGCAGGCAGACCAGCACCTCCCACAACTGTTCCAGAGCTGCACATTGCTCTTATGGAAGAGTGGCCACGTATCCCCCAAGAACTCATTGCATCAATGCCATACAGGTGTGAGGCAGTGCTGGCCGTTCGAGGAGACCATACTAAAGAAACATTTTCACCCATGTTAATGTTGCTTTGTTTGTTTGCCATATTCCTAATCAGGATCTCTTTGACATCTGGTGTGGTACAGAGGTTACGTAATGACTTCAAACTCTTGTTGACATTCTTTTGGAGTAATAGAAAGTGATTGCATCTAATACTGTTCCTAAAAACATAGTCTTAATAGGTTATTCTACAATATCCCCTAATTTTTGAGCAATGTACATACTAAGTATACTACGAGTGTTTGCAATCATTTATTACCCGATTGAGTTTAGCTACATGACAATATTCCTGCTAAATGAAACGTACGCAAAATTGTTTGATATTTGCTAACCTAAACAGTTATTTAAATATTTAATCATGTTGTAAACACACATATATGTTTCTATTTCCCCTCGTTTTATAAACTTCTTTACACCTCTATATTATTGGATTCTATAATCTTCACTGCTTTACAATGTACTTACCTTCCTTCTTATCGAAGAGCTTACTCTTGTCGGGGTCCTCACCAGACATGGTGTCGGTTCACAAAACTCAGAAAATCTAAACAAACGAAAAACAAATGCATTACAGAAACTAAATATGAAAATCGGATGAAAAACGTAATGTAATATATAACATCATTTTTTCATCTGAGGGTCATGCCCCATGCGGGATACACGAATATATTTGGGTTGTCATGATCACATTTTAATGTTCTGAATTTTAACTTGTAACAAATCTAATAAATACCATTTAATAATGACACAAAAAAGAAAATATTCAAAATAATACTACAGAGAATAGTCTTGTACGGAGTAGAGTTATGGACGTTAAACAGAAAACATGTTAATAAACTAAATGCACTGGAAATTGACTTCTTGAAACGATCAAGCCAGAATATCCAGGAAAGATAAAATAAAAAACAGAGAAATACGACGCCTTATGGAAGTGTAAGTAGAACGTGTCGTCACAATTGAAAGGAAATGACTACGATGGTACGGACATGTACGTAGAATTGGAGAAGGAAGAATACCCAGGATAGTACATGAATGGAAAATTAATAGGAGAGGAGGAAGAGGACGTTCTGCTACTACCTGGATAAGAATGTGCGTATGTCAATGGAAAGATTTGGTGTAGTGGAGGATGATAATGTGATAGAGACAAAAGACGTAACATCATAAACAATGTAGAGTTCTCAAAAGTAATATCTAACTTTGTGCATTTTAGATGTCAATATTGTAACCTGTTTTGTACTTTGATATTGTTCGACTTGAGAAATACATCTGTATTGAGGGTAATTCTCATTATGTTATATAATTTTAACAATTTAAGGTTGATATACAATATTATAAATTAGAATCGGTGTGTTATACAGGCATGAAAATGTGAATTAGATATTTTATCATAATTTAACTGAATATTTTTATGACTTTTGGAAACCGAACGTTTATTGACAAATTAGCTGAGGTCATTCTATTGTCTCTACCCACAGTTATTGAATACAGTTCATATCTCCATATATCTAAAGGATTGAGGCCTTCATATTATGTAGCTCGAATTGGTGACAGTATAAATATTTTCAAATTGTTTAATGGGAAACTCTGGAGAATAGATGGGCCTAGTTAGGAAAGCCTAAACATGTGTTCAAAGAGAACAATAGGGTAGATCTCATGGAATTCATATCGGTGATCTTAAGGGATTTATATCGGAGATCGGAACTGCACTCACTTGTCTTAGGATAAGGACCATTGGACAATCTGACTTAATCAGACGTCGGACGTAAAAATCCCATAGACTGTAGTTATTTAATAAATTATGATGGGTATAATATTAATTTATTTTAAAATAAAGTAATATTATTCCTGCAAATTCAATATAAATATCTCTAGATCAGATTTTCGTGGTATTTTTACTTAATATCACCACACTATTCGCACGTTCTGTAACCAGGCCTCATGAGGACATGTTCTGTCATGACAAGATTTTAATATCTGGATAAAATACAAAATTCTTTGATCACACGATGACATGTAGAGCTTTGCAGATGAATGATCAGCTCAAATTCAGAACTAATGGCAAGATATAATGAATAGTTGGAAAATAATCACTCAAACATATACTGAAAGTGCTAAAATTGCGAACATGATAATGCGATTATAATGGCTACGTGATTAGGATGTATTTATGTAACTAAAGGACCGTAATATTTTTTTTCAGACACAAACTTCATATAATTCTGAAAAAGGGTAAATAAAGAGCATCGCAATTTTAAAATCTTTACATTTTTTAATAAATTAATGCCGTAATAAACGTGTGAGATATGAAATGAGCGAATCAGCAGATTAATTCACCAATGAGGAGAGACTGATAACCAGATATTTGAGAAACAAGCGATGTTTTTTTTTTTCTTTACACACTCTCTCTCTCCCTCTACCTATCTACCCATCTTCATATATATATATATATATATATATATATATATATATATATATATATTACTACCCACAGTATTTCTGTCCATGTGCAGTTCTTTCACTACAATCGTAGCATTGTCAAGCCATGCTTTGCAGTTTTATTATGGAATGATAGGTGTGGTAGCTTCCCGTCGCTTTCTACACCGGTGAAGTGCTTTCTACACCGATGAAGGATGGTGATGATAATGATAAGGATGATGATGATGGCCGGATGATTTTCGGGGATCGTTGGCCCTAAGAGTCTTGACATATGTCTTACAGGCGAGGATAAACCGATAAGAACCTCACTCAGGAAGCTTGTCCCGAACGGGAATGGAACCCGGGCCCGCTGCGTGACAAGGCAGCACGCTACCTCGGGACCACAGCGGTGGAATGTATAAAGATAATATTATATATCTATCTATATATATATAATATATATATATATATATATATTCGTTTTTGTCTGTTGCCACGTGGTTTGCCATTGATGACATTTCTGGCTATCTCACCAGGGCATTGCGGGAATGGACGGACAATTGTAATCCATTTTCTTACCTTGGGGAATTTGGAAGGCCGGGAGTTACGTTACCCTAATGATCGTAGCGTAGTGGGTAAGGCACTGAGCTTACAACGCGGAGGGTCGAGGGTTCCAGTCCCGTTGGGTTCAGGGATTTTAAAACGGACCAAAACTTCTCTGGCCGGCACTTATGGCCTGGGTGGTCGACCTAAGACTCTAACGGAAATGAGTACCAGACGCTTGTTCTGGGGGTAAAGGCGGCCGTCACGCAGGGCTGACAACCCGGCTGACAACCCGGCTGACATAAAATGCCGATTGTCTAGAAAAAGTGGGAGCCTTAACCTCCTACTACCCCAAGGGCCTCCCGAGGCCTGTTATGGGATCACTTTACTTTACTTAATGATATGATGGGTTATAAATGATACTGAAGCGCCAGGGGAGTTTCAACCTAAACTTACCTAAATTCCAGACCATGGGCATCCACAGGAATAATTCCCTTTAAGGAAAAATTCCTATGGTTTGACCATGAATCGAACCCTGGACCTCATGAACTGTAGTCGGAAACGGTGAACACTTGCCAATGAGGCTGGTCTCTCTCCTCCTCTCTCTCTCTCGCTCTCCCTCTCTCTCTCTCTCCCTCTCTCTCTCTCTCTCTCCGTCTCCCTCTCCCTCTCGCCCTCCCTCTCTCTCTCTCGCCCTCTCCCTCCCTCTCCATCTCTCTCTCGCTCTCTCTCTCTCGCACTCTCACTCTCTCTCCTTCTCTCTCTCTCTCTCAATCTCTCTCTCTCTCTCTCTAAGATTTTTTTATTTTTATTTTGAATTTACTGTTGTGCATTCGTTACGTTGTAAAAAATTGTACTACTTCAGTCGGTCCAGGTGGACAATGCTAGCGTTAGTTTCCGAGGTTCTCTGCTTAAATCCAGACGGAATCCACGTATTCCTTCCTCGATTTTTTATCTTACTTTACATAACATTAACTTACATTCTAACTATTCTGTGTCTCTTAGCCTTAACATTCCCTTTACCATCTTAAATCTCTATTATAAAAACCAATTTCACGTGCGGCTATCTGATTTTAACAAAACATTTTTACAATAAACCCCGTGGTGTATAATGAATGATTGATTTGAACTGTGAATGTTTGCCTTATAATCAGATAAAAAAATTTTATTTACGAACAACATAAAAAATAAAAGTCTAAAGGAGAATTTACTTCAACTATTCTCTATTATTAATTACTTACTTACTTACTCACTGGCACTATCGAACCCGTAGGTTCATGGCCGCGCGTACATAAGCTCTCCATATATCCCTATCCTGAGATAATGCTTTCCAATCATTCCCTGTATAATCTACTTCCCTCAAATCATAGTTAATGTTATTCTCCCACCTCATCCTTGGTCTACCAACTGGACGTTTTCCCTCTGGCTTTCCTACAAGAAGCTTCCATGCAAGTCTTTCATTCCCCATACGTGCAACATATCCTGCCCATCGCAGTCTACGAGACTTAACTGTTTATATTATATCTGGCTTCCTATAAAGACCATAGTTCGTTGTTATGTAGTCTTCTCCATTCACCTGTCTGTTCATCTCTCTTTGGTTCAAAAATTTTCCTAAGTACTTTATTCTCAAATACTTGTAATCTCCTTTCCTCCCTTAAAGTAAGAGTCCATGTTTCACACCCATATAATATAACTGGTAGAATAATAGTTTTATATATTTTCAGTTTACCGTTTTTTTGAAAGGAGTTGAGACATCAAGAGTCTCTGCAATGCATAATAGCACGCATTTCCAGAATTGAGCCCATGTTTAATTTCTTTGTGCATCTCATTCCTATTTGTGATTATTGTTCCTAGGTATCTGAATTCGCCACTTCCTCAAAATTTCCCTCATTTGTCATTAGCTGTCCATATCCATTATATAATGAATTTCTACGTGTGATCATATATTTAGTTTTACTGATATTTACTTCCAGTCCTAATTTCTTAATGTTACTCAATAGTGTGTGCGTGTTGTCCTTTAGTATCTCATCGCTATCGGCAAACAATGCTACATCATCAGCATAAACTCACAGCTTATTAATACCATTGAGTTGTAAGCCTTCCTTATTTTCTAAAGATTTAATGGCATGCTCTAGTACAAAATTAAATAGTAGAGGAGATAGTGCATCTCCTTGCTTCACCCATTCTGGATTTCAAAAGTGTCCGAAAACTGTTTGCCTACACGCACCCTACTCTTTGATCCATTTAGACACATTCGTATAAGTCTAACTAACTTTTTAGGAATTCCGAACTCCAGCAGGATGCTATATAACTTCTCCCTCTTAATTGAATCATATGCTTTTTTTGAAGTCTACATAGAGTTGATGTACAGTACCATAATATTCCCATTTATTTTCTAAAATCTGTCTTATACTAAAAATCTGATCTGTTGTAGACCTGTTTCTTCTAAATGCACATTGATGATCTCCTAGAATCTCATCAATATAGGGAGTAAGTCTGCTTACTAATATATTTGTAAGAATTTTGTACGAAGTTGAAAGTAATGAGATGCCCCTGTAGTTGTTGCAATCAGTTTTATCTCCTTTCTTATAAATTGGTACGATAATTGATTCCTTCCATTCAACTGGAAGAGCTTCTTTTTCCCAAATCATAGTAAGCAACCAGCGTATCTTGTCCATTAATTTGTCTCCCCCTGATTTTATCAGTTCTTTTGGGATCTCATCTGAACCTGATGCTTTATACATCTTCAATTTTTCAATCGCCATTTCAACCTCTAATGAATTTGGTTCTGTGACTAGCATTTCTGCTGTCTATAAATTATTCTCCTCAATGTCCTGTTCTGTATGTACATTTAATAGCTGATTAAAGTAACTTTTCCATCTATTTAATATACTCATTGAATCTGCAATCATATCCCCATTTTCATTCCCAATTATGTTTGTTCTAGCCTGATACCCTTTCTTCTCTATACTAATTCCCTGATATAATTCTCTAATGTTCCTATTTTTGGCGTTCATTTCAAGATCATTAATCTTCTCTCAAATATCCTCTCTTTTTACTCTTTAGTAACTTGGTAGTTTCCCGTCCCAATTGCTCTAAATTTATCTCATTTGGCTCGTGTAACCATTTAATTTTTGCTAGCTTTCTTTTCTTTACAATGTCGGCACATTCCTCATCAAACCATATTTTGTTTTGCCTCTTTTTTAAACAACCAATGCTTTCTGATGCTGACAATTTAATAGTTTCTCTTATATCCTCCCTTTCTTTATTTATATCAGCTTCTTCTTCGTTTGCCACATTGTCATCTGAAGTTTCCAGTACTTCAAATCTATTAGCAATTTTGATTTGGTATTCTTGCCGCATTTCATCATTTTTCAAGTTTTTTAATTCATTTTTTACAGAATCATCTTTAACGTTTGTCCTAATTTCTTAGTGTTACTCAATAATGTGTGCGTGTTGTCCTTTAGAATCTCCTCGCAATCGGCCAACAATACTACATCATCAGCATAAACTAACAGCTTATTAATACCATTGGGTTGTAAGCATTTCTCATTCTCTAAAGATTTAATGGCATGCTCTAGTACAAAATTAAATAGTAGAGGAGATAGTGCATCTCCTTGCTTCAACCCCTTCTGGATTTCAAAAGTGTCCGAAACTGTTTGCCTACACGCACCTTACTCGTTGTGCCATTTAGACACATTCGTATAAGTCTAACTAACTTTTTAGGAATTCTGAACTCCAGCAGGATACTATATAACTTCTCCCTCTTAATTGAATCATATGCTCTTTTGAAGTCTACATATAGTTTATGTACAGTACCATATGGTTTAAATAAACTAAAACAAATCGCTTTATTAAAAAACCTACTAAAAATGAAAAATAATTTTAATTTCCAACACGCTTTGGATAAAATTGAAGTGGCAACAAAAAATCATCTCCAACACATCTAGAATAAAACTAGAGTTATCTACAAAAAAAATAATTTTGTCATCAAAAGCGTGGGGTGCTCTGTATCTTTGATAATTAACTGATATTGGTAAAAGTATAGTCTCTAAGAAGAAAACGTAAAAACCATAAAAAGCAACCCACGTTTTTTATGGTAAAATTATTTTTTGTAGATAACTGTAGTTTTATTCGGAATGTGTTGGAGATGTTTTTTTTTTGTTAACCACTTTAATTTTTCCCAAGCGTATTGGAAAATAAAATTATTTTTTATTTTTAGTTCGGTTTTCTAATAAAGCGTGTTGTTTTAGATTTTTAAACTATTATTTATTTTTTATTTTTTAGTTTTAATATTTTATAGAATAAGATAAAAATGTAAATATCTTTAAATTCGATACTATTGTAGTATGAGCTAAAAGTATTAATCTTCTAAAAAAATCCCCCGGGCCGAATTTGAACCAGCGACCTAAAGATTACTGAAATTATATACAACTACAGTCTACCGCTCTACCAACTGAGCTCTTACAACGATTGACTAAAAGTTGATAAGTTCGCAACCTATTATACCGGTTTTTATTTTTTTTATTTTCTGATGAATCTGGCCAGGAGTTCAAAAAACATTTATGCAATTATTGAATTGTTAATGATCCTTTACAAGTACACAAATTTCAAGTCGATCCAATGATTTTAAATGGGTGAAATTCGTGTTGAAAGATTCCGTTACATAATTACACAAACATATTTTGCTTTTTATTTTCTGATGATTCTGGCCTGGATTTTGGAGACAGTTGTATTGTCTTTGGTCCTTTACAAGTATACAAAGTTTCAAGTCGATCCAATGATTTTATGTGGGTGAAAATCGTGGTTATAAATTCCGTTACCTAATAACACACACTCTTTGATTTCTGATGATTCTGGCCAGGATTTTTGCAAACAATTATGACATTATTGTATTGTCATTGGTCCTTTACAAGTATACAAAGTGTCAAGTCGATCCAATGAATTTAAGTGTGTGAAAACGCGTTGAAAGATTCCGTTACGTAGATATAGGCCATGTTGATATAAAGCGTGTACAAATGTTGTAATTAGCTGAAATATTTGTAAGCTCTGTTTACAAATTAAATACACATTTTCCCATCTCTCTGAAAGTTTATTCCAAAACCAAATTTCAAAAAATCAGTTTGAATATTGCTATTTAAGAAAACACCGAAACATATACATTACATGAATTAGGGCCAAAAGTGTATTTCGCGACTCTGTGACATGGTTTTATGGTTATCTGATAGCTCTGGAACACATTTTATGCTATCAGGACACACTGGACATATATCCAATATGTATTATTTAAAAACCTAGCCAATAAACGTTGATTTTATGGAATCATGGAAACTTTCATAAAATAAATATTTTGAAATTCTGAAAAAATATTTATTCTAAATATTTTATAAAACAGTATTTTGTTACATAAGGTGTACGTTTGCAGAAGATAAATCCCAGATTCATCAGTAAGAAAAAACATTTACTAGTTCGAGAATTGGCAGAATTTCTAACACGTGAGAACATACGTCAACAGTATTTTTATAATGAGAAATACAATAGAACACTAAATCAAAAGACTTCAGATATTCTCCAATACGCACTTTTCTAAACCAAGGTCCAGCATTAAAGACTGTGAACTGCCTATTGTTCTAGTCTGCAACCTTGATTTAATCATGTTTCTTTTATATGTAACTTCTGAAGAAGTATATTTGTACGATAGCTTTGTTAAGTAAAATATTGTCTCGGGCACGTATAAATTACTCTGATTGCTAGATTTTGACAAAAATGTGGTTTAGCAAATTCGGCAGCTCCTTTCCAGTTGTTTCATGAAGTTAATAACAGAACCCTCTCGAAATTTAATCTGTGTTTTTCCATTCTGCATGTTTCACTGACTCTACGAACATTTCGAATTCCCCAGGTCATAACGAAATGTCTCTTCCACTCAACAGCAGGCACGTTTCACAACTGACTGCATACATCCCTCTTCTTTCTGGTCATAAACCATTTGAGATATAAACTCCCGAAAAATCAGACTTACTGCGATGATCTACGATTTTGTATGTAATGCTGTGAGAAAAATCCACATTTTTACGTATAATACATGCTCATGCTTTGTCGGAAATATCACTTTGAAGATATACATGAACAGGACGCAATTCAGCAAATTTAGAAAACATAACATAGGGCTCTTCATTGTTCTGCATGAATATCATATGTTTATTTTAAGGCCACGACCAAATATTTAATCTAGACCTCTGTAATTTCTCCATTTTAAAGTATTCTCTTAGAACCATCTCTTTCAGGAACTTGATACGATATTGTATCATCTCCGTAGAATTTGAATACTGATGCTCTAACATCAACAAAAGTTTATTTGCAGATATTCTATCTCGTAGTTTTCTAATACATAAGCCTTCTTTTCTGCTAAATTGAACTCCTTCCTTTTTGTTCAAAACGGGCAAGCCGTAGCGTAGTGATTAAGGCAATACGCTACAAATAGGAAGGTCGAGGTTTCGAGTTCCGGTGGAGTCACGATTTTTAAACTAACCTAAACCTTCTGGATGCACCTTGGCCCTGTGGTCGACTCAGCCTCTAACTGAAATGAGTACAAGATGCATGTTCTGGAGGTAAAGTCGGTCGTCACGCAAGGCTGACAACCCAGCTGACATCAAGTGCCGATTCTCTAGAAACAGTGACCGCATACATTCCTTCTACTACCCCAGGTCTTCTATGACCTGTAATGAGATCACTTTACCCTTTTTTTCTTTTCTTCAACACGTTTTCAGCACTTTCCGTGATGGTGTCTTGAATAGAATCCTTTTGTACAGTTTGCAGTATTGTCAAGATTGTTTCCTACCTCAACTGTACGACACTTGTCTCTTAATCGTTGGGCTTCCTTGTACATTCTGTTATTAGGCTTCATTAGTTCTCTTCCACTACTTGGTTTCTTGACTCTATCTCTTGCCATATTCGTAATAACTTTTACTTTACTTTTCCACTCTTCATAATGATCTTGTTTTCGTAAACGTTATCAAAACAGACTTTTGCACTTAACAAGGTCTCTGCAGCAATGCATATAATGTAACTACGAGAGGAAAATTCCAGATAGTCGCAATGTCGTTGGAAAAAACGGACTCTCTTCAGAGGGAAGAAAAAATGTAAAATATTTTATGGTAACGTGATGCTAATAGAGAATTTACAATGACATTTATATTCCAACATTTCTCTTCATGTGTGTATATATATACATACATACATACATACATACATACGTACATACGTACATACGTACATACGTACATAAGTACATACGTACATACGTGCATACGTGCATACGTACATACGTGCATACGTGCATACGTACATACGTGCATACGTACACACGTACACGTACATACGTACATACATACGTACATACGTACATAATGCGTAAGTATCTTAAACAGCAACTCAGTATATAATTTTAAAAATCAGAGAGTACTTTGTGGCGTTTTAGAAGTTGTATTTGTTCAAGATACACTTTTAAGAAAATCCAACTCTAGCGACAAAAAATATAATATGATTACAAATTCGTAATTTACATATCGAAAATGTCACACGGAAACTAGAGATACTGTATTTCTCGCTGAGTTTTCAATATATCAAATCTGATGCATGGAAAGTGCCTTAAACAGAGATTGGTGAGTTATATTTTTTAAAATGAGGTATTTCAGACTATAAATAATAAATCTCTTAAGTGAGAAACATTATTGTGGCACTCTAAATGTATCCCTTGGCATGATGTTTGCATGGAAATGCTCCATATTTAAAACCTGTGCGGGTAATGAGACGACATATATTGGTTAGGTTATTCGTACATCAGGTAGGATGGTAATATATTTAATTAACGACGCTAGTTAGTAACTGATGAACTAACTATATGTTGTCTCATAGATATACATTATATAATGGAAATGGACAGTTAATGAAAAATGAGGGAAAATTTGAAGAAGTAACTGAATACAAATACCTTGTAACAATAACTACAAATAGGAATGAGATGCACAAATAAATAAATCATAGGCTTAATTGCGGAAATGTATGCCATTTTGTATTATAGGGAATCTTGTCGTCGCAACTTTTCTCGAAATAGTTAAACAGAAAATATATAAAACTGTTATTCTCACAGTCATATTATACGAATGTGGAACATTGACTCTAACTTCAAGGAGGAGAAAAGATTACGAGTATTTAAGAATAAAGTTCTTAGGAAAATGTTTGAACTAAAGAGAGATAAACAGACAGACGAATGGAGAAGACTACAAAACAGTGAGCTTCATGATCTTTATAAGAAACTAGATACAATATGAACAGTTATGTCTGGCAGACTGAGATGGGCAGGGTACGTGGCACGAATGAGGAATGAAAGAATTGCATGGAAGCTTCTTTTAGAAAATACAGATCGAAAACGTCCAGTTCGTTGACCAGATATGAGGCGGGAGAATGATATTAACCACGATTTGATGGAAGAAGATTATACAGGAGATGATTCGAAATCATTGGCTCAGGATAGGGATGTGTGGAGAGCTAATGTCCGCGCTGCAATGAACCTACGAGTTTGAATTATATTTTAAGAATTCATTAAACAGGCCCTGGATCTATAACTAAAATTAGATGTTAAAATATATATGCAGTCAATATGCCCATTTCACCAATTAATTTTTTAAAATGGTCAACAAGTTTCTACAGCCAAGCTGTCATCCTCAAGAATTCTTGAGAATGACAGCTTGGCTGTAGGAACTTGTTGACCATTTTAAAACATTAATTGGTGAAATGGGCATATTGACTGCATATATATTTTAATATTTTATCACCAAGAAGATCACTTGTGTATTAAATAAAATTAGATGGTTTTAGGTTCAATATGCCGGATAATCTGTGAGTTTAGGTAGTTACTTAACAATTTATGCCATTACTCTTACTCACTGGCACTATAGAACCCGTAGGTTCATGCCCGCGCGGACATAAGCTCTCCATACATCCCTATCCTGAGCTAATGCTTTCCAATCATTCCCTGTATAATCTACTTCCTTCAAATCATAGTTAATGTTGTTCTCCCACCTCATTCTTGGTCTACCAACTGGGCGTTTTCCCTCTGGCTTTCCTACAAGATGCTTCCATGCACGTCTTTTCATTCCCCATACGCGCAACATGTCCAGCCCATCGCAGTCTATGAGACTTAACTGTTATTATTATATCTGGCGTCCTATAAAGACCATGTAGTTTATTGTTATGTAAGTCTCCTCCATTCACCTGTCTGTTCATCTCTCTTTGGTCCAAAAATTTTCCTAAGAACTTTATTCTCAAAAACTCGTAATCTCATTTCCACCCTTAAAGTAATAATCCATGTTTCGCACCCATATAATATAACTGGTAGAATAACAATTTTATATATTTTCAGCTTAACGTTTTTTGAAAGGAGTTGGGACATCAAAAGTCTCTGCAATGCATAATAGCATGCATTTCCAGAATTGAGCCCTTAGTTTAATATCTTTGTGCATCTCATTCCTATTTGTGATTTATTGTTCCTAAGTATTTGAATTCAGCCACTTCCTCAAAATGTCCCTCATTTGTCATTAGCTGCCCATTACCATTATATAATGAATTTCTACGTGTGACCATATATTTAGTTTTACTGATATTTACTTCCAGCCCTAATTTCTTAGTGTTACTCTATAGTGTGTGCGTGTTGTCCTTTAGTATCTCCTCGCTATCGGCCAGTAGTACTACATCATCAGCATAAACTAACAGCTTATTAATACCATTCAGTTGTAAGCCTTCCTCATTCTCTAAAGATTTAATGGCATGCTCTAGTACAAGATTAAATAGTAGAGGAGATAGTGCATCTCCTTGCTTCAACCCATTCTGGAAATCAAAAGTGTATGAAAACTGTTTGCTTACACGCACCCTACTCTTTGAGCCCATTTAGACAGATTCGTATAAGTCTAACTAACTTTTTAGGAATTCCGAACTCCAGCAGGATACTATATAACTTTTCCCTCTTAATTGAATCATATGCTTTTTTGAAGTCT
Organism: Diploptera punctata; assembly: GCA_030220185.1. Classification (NCBI taxonomy): domain Eukaryota; kingdom Metazoa; phylum Arthropoda; class Insecta; order Blattodea; family Blaberidae; genus Diploptera; species Diploptera punctata. Next base: position 32,707 of record JASPKZ010008081.1, read on the forward strand.
ACATATAGTTGGTGTACAGTACCATTATATTCCCACTTCTTTTCTAAAATCTGTCTTATACTAAAAATCTGATCTGTTGTAGACTTGTTTCTTCTAAATGCACATTGATGATCTCCTAGACTGTCATCAATATAGGGAGTAAGTCTGCTTACTAATATATTTGTTAGAATTTTGTACGAAGTTGAAAGTAATGAGATGCCCCGGTAGTTGTTGCAATCATTTTATCTCCTTTCTTATAAATTGGTACGATAATTGATTCCTTCCATTCATCTGGAAGAGCTTCTTTTTCCCAAATCATACTAAACAACCAGCGTATTTTGTCTATCAATTTTTCTCCTCCTGATTTTATGAGTTCTGCTGGGATCTCATCTGAACCTGATGCTTTATACATCTTCAATTTTTCAATCGCCATTTCGACCTCTAATGCACTTGGCTCTGCGACTAGCATTTCTGCTGTCTGTAACTTATCCTCCTCAATGTCCTGTTCTGTATGTACATTTAATTATCATCATAAATAAAATCTGGGCATGAAAGAGAAGAAAAATGTTCCACAATACCCTCTCATTTCATGCCTGAAATTCTTTTGCATGCTGTAAATCTATGACTCGATTCCCTAGTTGCTATTATCCTTCTGAAAAAACCATACTCAGGGCGTCAAAAATTCCGTTAGGCCCATCTTGTTTGAAACCGCAAAACGTGGAACCAGAGATGATCAAGACAACCATATGCGTACAATAAATCACTTAAATACATCATAGGTGGATTTCATGACAAGTGACGTAACAATTGCAACAAAATTAAATATTATTTTAATGTTTTAGCCATCGGAGAGTAGGGCCCTAGTTTTCTCTCTAACCGTTTATATATAGGTTCAAATCTATTTAACAAAAAATATCAAGTTTCTGTCTTTGTTAATAATTGTACTTAAAAAGTATGGTCTTATACCCACGAAACTGTAGAATGTCGTCACAGAGTGAGAGTAAAGTAATCACTGTGAGGTTTTAATTTTATTTCAACAAGAAATTGTGAATGTAGTATATATAGGAGGAATTGCAAAATATATGTTGCGAGTTTATGTCCTAATAAAATTTATAGAAAATATAGGTAACTGACGTAACAACTGGCGCTTCTGCGTGGTGCATATATTTTAATTAAAATCAATAACAGTTCTTTGTTACGTATGAGGTTATTCATTCTACAATATATTGGGACGAAGCCATTTGAAAATATTTTAATAATCCATATAACATTTTGGGAAGTAGGGAAGAAACTTTAATTATATCATGTGTTATGTCAAATGGGGAATTGAGCTATGTGCCTCTGCAGAAAGCTGCTCTCTACTCTTGTAATAAAGTTAAATAAAAATTAAAAAGTGGTAAAAAGTATATGTAATCTCTGATATTACCAGTCTACTCCCGAATATGTTTTCAGTAATTCATCAGTTCGTTCACTTTGTAGCTACGGAAAACATTGACAATATTTTCCAGGAGTGCGTGACAGATAATTTCCATTTATTAATACACAGAATAAAATAAGGTAAAAGTGATTAGAAACAACATGTACTAAGAATGACTGGCGAACGTATACCAAAAAATGATCTACAACCCAAAGGGTAAAAGAACTGTTGGAAAACTGAAGGCAAAATGGACTCACCCGTGTTAAAAATAATTGACCCGAAACAAGCATTATGAGGCTTAAACCATTAAGCTGGTTATGATGAAGTTATTACTTGTTTATGATTGAAACATGTTCATCGTATTACGTCGAAAGTAGTGGGTCTGGGTTCGATTTCTGGTGTGGCCTATATTCCTGCCTGAGATATTTGCTGGAATTGTATTCACTTAATTTTGATTTTTGGGGCATCCAGAAGTTTAAATTTTAATTCTACCTGGATTCGGAATGTAAAACGAGCTTGAAGAAGATTTAAATCAGATTTAGATCACCATAATTAATCATATTATATTCACCTTGTGTATTATGAACGTAGACTGAGAGGAGTTTGTTGTTTTAAAATTTGTGTTTCGTCGGAGGTGATCCTTCCATCAGCTCATACTTCATCTGGGGAGACCATTCTTGACATTAAGCATCACAAATGAGGCGGTCAGAAGACAAGGGGTACAAGTGACATTTTTTAAAAATATGAGTTGGGTGCAGAAATGGTTTGCTAATATGACAAACTGTTTAATGCCCAAGAGATAAGCGTGAGTTTAACAGGTTCTGACATAGAGTGGAGTCTTAGAAAATCACTCAGAAAAATAGCTCTTCTGCTTGCAGGACAAGAGGTACATCTGTAGTTGAATTCCTTGGCTTCCAACAGCTAGGTGGACTCAAGCTTAGAGCGTTGTATTTTTTAATGTTTCCAACAAAATTTACATGAAGTTAATCATTGTATTATTAGTATTAATATAGTGCTGGCGATTCTTTGAGGTTTATTGATTTATCAAATATTGTTATGTCTGAATCTGAATCTGATGAAGATGAGAATGAACTTAGCCTCAGCCTTTATGGTAAGTAACATGTTTTAACTACGTTATCTATATTTTCACAATTGTAGCCCTATATTATAAAATAATAGTTTTTCCCAATACATTCTGAAATAATTGGAAGTGGCTTGCATGCTTAAATGATCCCTAGATCTATGCAGACGATAGCATTGCTGCCGTTGGGGTCACCCATGCCGGACAGGTCGAAGGTAATAAGCCAGACGAAAAAAAAAGTACCTTTGTCGAAAGAGTGGCTATCTTTCACCGTTAAAATACAACCGTCAAGAAATGCGGACATGGGTTCCACTGGGGTAAACTTTCCGGAGTTCAAATAGCCCCCCATCCGCTTCATCGGGCGGGGACTACTTCAGGGAACCCATACCAAAGGCACAAACATAGGGGCATGTTCCTAGGAACCGCCCAGTTGGTAGACCAAGAATGAGATGGAAGAATAATATTAACTATGATCTGAGGGAAATACATTATACAGGGGACGATTGGAAAACATTGGCTCGGTATAGGGATGTATGGAGAGCTTATGTCCGCGCGGCCATGAACCTACGGGTTCGATGGTGCCAGTGAGATAGTTATTTAGTTAGTTAGTTTCCTCATTGATTCCAATGAAGATGGCATTGAGGAACTCTGTATTACAGGGCCTACAGAAGTAGATGTACCAATATTGTACGTTGGCAGAAAGAGGATTAATAAACGAGAAAATTATTAAAAAAATAGAACAAAAAGTGGATGGAATGCAGGAAAACAATAAACAGAGATGAAGGGAAACATTCATGTGGAGAGGCGGGTAAGATAATGTATCCATGAATGCAGCTTTGAATGCAATGTACGTTAAGACTGATTTTTCAATTAATCTTGTCGTAGTATGTAACTCTTTGGATATGTACGTATTTCCAGTCATAATAAAAGCTTTGGTATGAATTTATTTTTCTTGGATAATCTATTTCAAACTATTGCTTGAAGGACAAGGGGTACAAGTGATTCTAAATGCCAAAAAGGTTATAGTATGGGCTTACGTATATATTGAATCTGTTCATATTTTACGCATAAATGGACTCATATATAGGGAACATAAGAATAAGAATATATTTTATTTACAAATAAATGTTATATACAGTATTGACACCCGAATGAGCAAGTGCTCGTGCTCGGGTACAGTTCAGTAATATGAATAATATAAATTGGTTATATGCATTCAAAGTTAGGGGAAAGTTTCATTTTTACATAAATTATGACACATACAAATAATAAATAATAATGTATTGGGAATAAGACTTACTCTAACAAAAGAATTAATGCAATGGAGAAAGATTTTTATAAAATAATATAAACCATATATTGTAATGGAATATAACCAATAATACCGAAGAAAGTAATTAGTAATACATTGATTTATAATAATACAAGCAACAATATATGCCTTATATTTATTTTTAAATATTGAAATGATTAATTTTATTCGCTTAATTAATTGATTTAAAATTATTAATTGAATTGCTTTTTCAAAACCAGCTGTATTTAGTTTAATTAGTTCTGGATTGGATCTAATTAATTCATTATATAATTTGGGTCCTAGATATCTACCATGTTTAGATCCAGAAGTTGTATAAAATTTTGGAACTTGTAGCAAAGAAGTAGTATTTTGTATGGTACTGTAAAAACGTCGATTGTGCTCTTTAAATTCGTTTTTATTTTTATGAAAATAAGTAAGCAATGTATGCTTGAATATTTGTTTAATATTTGGCATGTTGAATACTACATAAATTAAATTTGTAGGGTAATTTAAAGGTTTCTACAAGCAGAATTTTATGATTCGTTTTTGTACTAAAGTTAAGGGAGAAAGGATAGAATTTGCGCTTCCACCCCAACCTAATATTCCGTTATGGATTATCGATTCAACCAGAGCTAAGTAAACAGTTCGCAATACATACATTGGTAAATATAATCGACAGATGATAAATTTGTGAATAGTTTTACGTAGTTTGTTACACAGCAAGGAAACATGTATGTCGTATCTTAAATATTGGTCTATTATAATACCTAGATATTTCACTTGTGTTGATATTCTCAAGGATGGACATGTGCAATATGCGTTATTACAATTGTGTATTGTAATATCGAGACTGGGGGTTGAATGAAATTCATATATACCGCGAGGTGGTAAAGAAAAAGGAATTAATATAGTTGCTGAGATATTCAAGAAAACAAATTTGAGTCTAGCCATTCTTTAATTATATTGATTCCTTTATTAGCATTGTGTATGGTTTCGGTCCATGTAGAGCCGGAACATAAAACAACTGTGTCGTCAGCATATGAATATATAGAACCACAAAATGTTTCTAAGCTAATTTTGAGTAAATCATTCATATAAATTAGGAATAAACATGGTCCTAAAGCAGTCCCCTGAGGGACACCTATATTAATATTACGTGTACTACTGTAGTTATCGTCGAAAACAAAAACAATTTGAGACTTGTCAGATATTCATGGAATTTTATATTCTCATTGATCTTGAAACTTAATTTTCAACAAACTAAAATTTTGTCATTGTACCCATTGTCCTCTGACCGCCTCAAATATATGTAGATCCGGAGTTATGATTGCTCTCCAAAACGTTCATGTCCCTTTAAGACCCGGGAGGCAAGGTGCATGTAAATTTGTCTTATTAGGGAGACATTAAACTCATGTTACGTACTGGGTAATGTTTACATTTCTAATAAGCCCTCTATATTTTATAGAAATACATTTTTAATGGATTAGGTGTTTTATTATGAACGAAATTAATATTGCATTGTAATAATTTGTAAGGCGCTGTATTCGAGCAGACAGTTGAAATACTTGCTACCACATTCCACTGCTATTAATCACTCTTACATTGCACCTCATATTTCAAAATATGTTGATATCGGAGCTGATGACTCATTGTTGTTAATAAGATATTTCCGTTACTAGGATTGAAAGTGTAGTTGAGTAAATTTCAAATTTTCCTGCGTAAGCCAACCTGAGACCTATATTTCGAAACTAATTCTTAAAACACTTTCAACTGTTAACGTAAAAGTTATTTAATATCCATTCATCCATAGTAATTAAGCCCGAAGGCAGGTCGTTCACTGCAGTCATAGAATTTTCATGCTATGCTTGCAGCTTTACTAGGGAATATTAGGTGTGGTAGCATCCCGTTACTTTCCACACCGGCGAAGGATGATGATGATAATGATAAGAATGATGATGATGATGATGATGATGACCATATGATTTCGGGGACAGTTTGGGCCTTAAAGATTTCCTGACATTTTTCTTACAGGTGAGGAAAAACCCTGATAAACCACACCCAGAAAAACTGCCCGGACGGGGATGGAACTCGGGCCCGCTGCGTGACAAGGCAGCACGCTACCTCGAGACCACAGCGGTGGACATATTTAATATAACGTAATTATTTTTTATTTTTTATAAATAAATATTTATTCAATAACAGACACAAGAAGATTCTCACTAATTCTGCTGATGGGGAACCGGTCCGCACATGATTTTGAACTATTTGAAGATAAAATGACAATAAGAATATTTTAAAATGTGTGTACAAAGTATTGATAATAGCATAAACTCACAGTTATTAACATATAGTTAGGCATTACAATACTAATTGTAACAAAGTAATAAGTTACAACTGCCATGTGTCAAATGTAAATGCAATTTGTAACATAAAAGCATAACTTGGAAAGAAATATTCTCTAGATTTACACATTGATGCTCTACCATTGAGCTAGTAAGGCATACGTTCTGTAGCAAGCATTTTTGTAAATCCCCGAATCCTACTTAAATAATTAAACCTAATTCAGAAGAAAATGGAGGCACTTCCACTGTGACAAGTCTTTATGTTAGAATTGCGTTGCACTGTCAGCTAACTACTAACTTGTCACACTTTTTTTTCAGTCTTTAGGTTTTGGTTAACATAAATACAGCGAAAATGTTTTGCACCGGAGCCTAGTTTTCAAACTATGATCCAACATTTACGATATTTTGGATCATTTTCGAGTTATTTAGGAATTTAGCTCTTGAAATTGGAAACCTAGAGCACAGATCACTTCTGAGGTGCAACATTTTTCTCTATAGTTATGTTAATGTGTTCCACCGAGGGTTTGTCTGAACAAAATGTAACCTAACTCTCAAGTATACTTTTTGTAAAGTGAAATAATTAATTCATTATTATTATTATCTTTGAAATTAAATAAGTTATAATGACATAAGGTAGCATTACCGCATTACATAGAAATCCTAAAATTTTACATTTGTACTAAAACCCTTTACTCTTACTTTATAGCAAATAGCTGCAATAATTATATAGTGATGGCACACCACACCCTTAGATTGGCATCTCTCAGTGTGTATAAACGTTGCAACTGGGCAATCCAACTTGCACACGAATCCATTACCGAGGTACACAAGATATTTGGGCACAAGATTATAAACAAAAATTTGTGGCCCGACTGTTACCTAGATTTCAAGGCTTGCATGTTTTTATTCACCTATGGTAGTGCTAAAAATATTTACAAAGCTAATCGCCATAAGCTAATGAACTAAAATAAAATATACAATGGAACAACAAGTGCATATGAATGAAAATTCATTATGCAGTTTTGAAATGTGCGTAAGGGAAAATGAACTGCACAGCCGGTATCTTCTGTAAGCAGTTTAATGCAGGCCTCTACCAACGTTTTAACAAATCGTCCGTCGTCGTGGCGTGGTCGGTAGAGTCCCTACCTTCCACTCCGGTGACCCGGGTTCGATTCCCGACGGGGTAGGGGATTTTTAATCTTCACCTCGGGTCAGGGTGTGTGTATTGTCCTGGTGTCTATATGTGAGAACAACAGAAAGTTAACAAAAAAGTAAAGCGAAAAAGGTAAAAACAAGAAGGAAAACAGTGTAAACGAAAAGAGCGGGAAAAAAAATTGTGAGTGCATCTTAGCTCGCTTAGAGGAATGCGTGTGGTCTATCTCCAGGCGAGCGGGCGGGCGACCTTCATAAACACATGAATCCTGTGCATTTTATACATATGCCAGAATAATGTTTTAGTCTTCATTACGATTGCAGACTTAAGAAGATGACAAAAATAACCCGACCGAAACTTACTTTTGTTTTTCGCACTTAAAAACCCAATCTGTTACCTAACATTTGCTATATGCATATTCATATTCATCTTAGAATCAAGTTCTGAAATTTCGGTGCAATTTACCAACTAATTAAGAAAAGTAAGGAATAATTTGGGAAGGGATTGCTTCGTCCTCCAAATACGTATTTTATGTAACATATGTGTTTAATGTATAGTTTACGTAAGAGTTGCAAAGCAACTTGTAATCATTTAAACAGCAATAATTGTCGTAAGTAACATGTTACCACACTCGTAAGCTTAATGAAAATTTCACAACGAAATCTTTAGCCAGATGTATAAGATATCTTGGAACCTACACTTGCAGAATAAATGGTACTAATTATGTTGAACCAGTTTGTGAGGAGTTTAAAACAGGACATGATGTTTAATACATTATTTACGCATGCGTGATTCAAGACAATTCCCCCAAAATAAATGTGTTGAGAAAATAGATTAAGGATAAATTACAAATGTGATATTTGTACTCGTGATTTAAAAAAAAAAAAAGAAAAAAAAACGTTTATATGGGTATTTCAGAAGTCACTATGGGTGATTGAATCGTTAGGTTTAAGAAGGGAATTAAGTACAAAAAGTTTAAATTATGTTTGTGCTTAAAAGTATATCGAAAATTCGCCCTACTCGCGAGTGGTAAGAAGGATAAGGAAAAAAACAGTCCCTAGAGGAAGATGCATGACCTTGAATTCAGGTGCGGTTTAGGAGATATTATACAGCATTAAAAGTAATTTATATACTTTTTGTTTGGTTTTCATGCCCTATTAAAATCTTACCATTAAATTGAAAAAAAACTGATATTTTACCAGTTTGAAGTATAGGCATCGAATAATATGAGATAACCAGTTATAACTGCTGGGGACCAGACATACTGACTACGTATCACCCAAATGATGGCTGCATGATCATCCACTTCTGTGATAAACACATGTGACTATGAAGCCAGCAGCCAGCCTATAGGCCAAGGGCCTTCCAGGCCTCTCGTGCCAAGGGGTTTAAAGAAATTATTGAAGGCCAGTCACTACCTGCAAGATTATTGCTCGTAAGAATTACGGGGCTCATAGGCGAGATGTTCCCTAATAAATTTAATTTGATTACTGATTACGCCTACACAACTAGCTCAAGTTACGTGGACATCAACTTAATTTGATTTAGAATAATTCCCACAATGCCACAGTTTCTGTGCCCTTATTTCACATATTTCGCACTGAAATCAAGTGTACAATACTGAAATCAAAATGTGTCTGAGGTAGATGTTATGATGGGGATGAAAAGGGCTAAATGTGTCTTATTTCATGCAATACTGCAGTATGTACTTCAAATGATAAGATTGCTTCGGAAAGATCTGTCGATCGCAGGGATGTCATACTCTTATTCTCAAGGATTAACTGCGCTAGAGTCAATATATTTACTTGCAATTAATTGAGAATAATCGAGGCGATTAGAATAAAAGCGAACGAAGATTTGCAGTATGGAGATAAACAGGTTCAAAGTTGAAGTTGTGTAAGAAAATTAGAGGTAATTGAAAATGATAGCAATCATACTTTATCTACTTCTAACGCATACACTTATATCCCCTGTCCACCATACAAAGTTATGCTTCAAAAATGTAATTACGCGCCAAACTCGTTATTTTTAAGAAAAAAATCACATACAAGTCTTTCTTCTAATCGCCTCAATTAGAGAACTGTATGTGACAGAACAAATATGAAACCATATCTCGAAACAGAGTGTTGAACTCTACCTTAGAACACAATTCATGCATTTGCGATTATTAATTGTCAACAAGAAAAATGGTATTTTGACAAAAACACTGGTATGTAGTAATTATCAAATTTTTAATAATAAAACTAGCGTTATTATTGTTACTATTACTATGATTATTATTATTATTATTATTATTATTATTATTATTACATAAACGATACATATATATGTATGTAATACTATCAGTACATTACATTTATTTCACGATTTTTCGATTGGGATTATTAAAAACCTAAATGCATTTCTAGTAAAGTGTAAGTCTTTCAATTATTTGAACATCCAAGTAATTTTCTTCGAATTTGGTGCATTAAGAATTGTTCGTTTATGTCAATATTTTATAACATAATTCACATACTAGTCGTTTTAATAAGTTATATGCGATTATTATTGCATGGACAATTACAACGCCCATTGCTTCACGAACAAAGTGGGAAACTGCTATATATTGTAACAATAGCATTATGTTATGTAGTTTTTTAATTTGGAACTATACTTATGCTGCACCATATTAAATTATAGGTAATAAATATATTTATAGGGTGTTTCATATATTACGAAATATTTTAAAATGCAATAATTAAGTAAAAAATGCATTTTTTTTTATTTCTATCTACATAAACTCCCCTTTAAGGTTGATCCATTCATATCACATTCATCCATCGCGAAACAGAGTTTGGTGTTGTTTATGGACTTATGGTGTGATCGGCTGCTTCTATTTTGAATAATCGACTGTAATGTAGTTCTGTTGGCAATTTATCGGTTACAATTGCCTGGACGGCTGAACTTCAAACACTGACGTTGGAAGCTTGCGTCGCGGAGCAATGAAAGGTATAATTCGGTACAACATAATAATAATTGAACACAGTTAGCATATATGAGTCTCTTACAAATTTCCAGTATTCTACTATACGTAGATATTTTGTAGTGATTTCTACCAGTAAATATTTCTTACGTCAGAGGTGCACCAGGAAGAACTACCCGATCAGATTTCCGTTCGGGAACTAATATATTCTCTCTGCTGATAACTAACAAATCCTTGTGAGTTTTGATTGTAAGGATAATTTAATTAATTGCAATTATTAAAATATTACTATGAATATGGAATTTCCAATCTAGTTTAGTAAAAAATAACCCTTAAAAAGCAAATTATGTAAAGTATTAAAAGTTAATCATGAATAATTGAAACGTTGAGAATTTAAGTTATAAGCTTAACCGAAAATAATTATGAATAACTATAACTCACCTTATGGATGAGGATTCTAGTAGGCCTAATATACACTACGTCACTACCTAACTACCACACTTCTTGACGAATCACATTCGAATGGGACGCATTCAGTAATGTTATGGCGGACAAGAGCGTGTGAAGTAGCAGCAGTATCGCTGGAGGGGCACGATTTGCAGTCCCCCTTACCTATCCCCTTACGGTCTGTCTATATACCCATACATCCCGCGTTGGGACGCGGGTGCTCCTTGGCGGGAGTTTCTTCACCCACAAAATTAAGCTTTACTTATGTACCTACATATGTCAACTAGTGACATGTGGTTAGCACATCGCCTCAATGAGACATTTCCTTCCCTGTAAAGTATTAAATGGGTAACTCGCTACCACTTATCCCACAAAATTTATTCTTTTTTACCCCAGAATAAAATATAAATTATATTTTTCCATCCCCTTGAAATAAACACTAATGATAATAATAATAATAATAATGATAATAATAATAGTAATAATTATAATGATTATTCATTCATTGTAAATATGCCTGAGGGCAGGTCTTTCACTGCAATCATAACATGTTTATGTTACGTTTTGCAGCTTCACTGGTGAATTATAGGTGTGGTAGCTTCCCGTTGCTTTCCATACAGAAGGATGATGATTTTTGTGATGATGATGATAAGGATGATGATGATGGCCGGATAATTTTTGGGGACCTTTGCGCCATACGCTTCCTGACATTCGTCTTATTGTTGAGACAAAACCTCAAAAAACCTCACAAAGGTGCCTGTCCCGACCGAAAATTTAATCCGGGCCCACTGCGTGACAACGCAGCACGTTACCCCGAGATAACTGTATTAACTATAATTCGTTAATATGAAGTTAAGAATTTTATTAAGAACCGTTAACTTGGCGGACCAATATGGTTTCATAATACGTTTGTAACTTTATCGGTTATGATTGTCTGGACGCTTGAACTTTGAACACTGACGTTGGAAGCTTGCGTCGCGGAGCAATGAAAGGTATAATTGGGTACAAAACAATAATTCATGATAATTAGCATACGCGAGTCTCTTACTAAATTACCAGTATTTTACTACGCGTACACATTTTACAGTGATATCTACATGTACATATTTCTTTCGTCAGAGGTGCACTAGGAAAAACTAACCGATCTGATGTTCGTTCGGGAACTAAAATGCTCTTTCTACTGATAAATAACAAATCGTTATGAATTTTGTTTATAAGGATAATTGGATTAATTTAAATGATTAAAGTATTACTATGAATGTGGAATTTTCAATCCAGGTTAGTAAAAAATAGCAATTACAAAGCAAATTATATGAAGTATTTAAAATTAATCATGAGTAATTGAAACATTGAAATATTACGTTACATGCTTAATGGAAAAATAATTATAAATAAATATAACCCACCTTATGGATGAGGATTCTTGTAGGCCTTATATAAACTTTATCACCACCTCACTGCCACACTTCTTGACGAATCACAATCGAATGGGACGCATTCAGTACTGTTATGACTGCCAAGAGCGTGTGTAGGTGTAGCAGTATCGCTGGTGGGGCAAGATCTGCACTCCCCTTGTGCTTCCCCTATCTATCTACATACCTCATACGTCCCGCATGGAGGCATGGGTGCTCCCTGGGGCGAGAGTTTCTTAACCAAGTTAGTTACGTAACACTTATCTACCTACAGATGTCAACTAGTGGCATGTGGTTAGCACATCGCCTCAATGAGACATTTTCTTTCCGTAGTGTTAAATGTCGAACTCGCTACCAAGTTTTTTCACGAAAATTATTATTTCTTACCCCACAATAACAAAATAATAGGCCCTATATAAATAATATTTTCTCATCTCTTGAAAAAATATTTAATTACAATAAAGATCGTCTTCGCGGATTAGACTTGTTGGACCGTTCCGACTCAAAATTGATCACGTCATCTCTTTACAGGACGGTCTAAATAATTGTCCCTTTCGGATTGTAATATAAAACAGTTCTTGTCATCCTGGTGTTTGGTATTCGTAGAATTTTATCTTTAAAAATTTATTCTGTACTATTCTATTAATATTTCGGTTGGTATTATGTTCAATTCAATTCTGACATCAGTAATTCTTTTATGATCTAATAATGTATTTCCTATTAAAAAGCGGATATATTTAATATTTGAAAATTTCGATTTGTCTTAATTGATCAGATAAGAGTACCCTACTCCCACATTCATATAATATATAATTTTAGAAATGTTTATCGTCTTATGTTGTATTTTATTCTTCGCTCTATTGTACGACAGAAGTGCCTGAATCAATTCAGTTTCATTTCTACATCTTGTGATTTTCTGTATCCTAAAGAGTATCCCAAATAATTGAATTGATAATTTTTTCTCTAGTTTTTCCATTTATAATAATTTTAGCACTAATTCATTGTTGACCTGGGAATGCCATTACTTTAATTCTATTTGTTGAGATTTAAATTCCATATTGAGAAGCAACCTAGCTTAACTTACGGGGAACTTCTTGAAATTCATTTTAAGTTTTTCCGGTAATAATGTTCATCAGCGAGGAGCATAGTTGTAAAATTACTATTACTGATATTGATAAAATAATAATAATAATAATAATAATAATATTAATAATAATAATAAATGTATTTATTTAGTGCACAACACTGATTTTTAATGGACCACGCTTTTGGGCTATTTTAACACTTCCCGATTAACTTGTATTAAATCTCCGTCAACGTAATACGCGTTTTTCCAATAGGTGAACTATTTGAATGTCAAAATTAGTAATTTTTGTTTTTCTAAATTCAATATCAAATATCTGAAACATATATCTTCCTCTCTTTTCCTTACTTTAACCTCCCATTTTGAAGGCATTTTTACGTCTGCTAAACCTTAGAGGGACACTACTTTCAGGAGAGGAATTTGTGACTCTAGATCACATACATACGTACATTTTGACCGCTCTGCCACAATGAATGAACAGCTGAACTCCGGGGTGATACGAAAGTTTTGACAAGAAACAACATTCGCCCATAACTTCATACTACAAAGGTGAATATGTATATAATATCAACGTTTTTAGAACATTTAAATTCATCGAATTAAGTGAATACATTTTATTGTTATGCAGACATCTACATAACATATCGCAGTATAATACTGAAAAAATTAATATATTTCAGTACCAAGCTGAAAAATGTTCTGACAGAAACAACTCACTAATAGTATTCTTTTAACAATTAATAATTCGTTTTTCCTTTATTTAATGAAAATACTATATATTATTAAGATTTAGAAACATTTCTTCCTAATGTCACATAAATGAATTTTTTGTAGCTCACTGTTCTGTATTCTTCTCCTATTAACTACCTGTTCGTCTGTCATTGGACAAAACGTTTTTCTAAGAACTTTATTCTCAATCTTTCATTCTCTAGGAAGTAAGAGTATATGTTTCGCAGTCATCTTATATATAAAAATTAATGTTTGTTTGTTTGAATGTTTGTTTGTTTGTTCGTACTTAATGCGCGGCCATACCGTTGATCCGATTGTGATGGGGATTTTTGCAAAATGTTCAGGAGATACCTGGGATGAACATAGGCTATAAGAGAGTTATGATACTTAATTACTACACCCCTAAAAATCGCCCTTTGTAGTGGAATACGTGAAAAAATAGCTCTTTGGACGCTTAAATGGCTTACGCTGCCTACACCATATTAAATACACAAAATTAATGTACACAGAATTGAATATCTCAAAAAGCTCTACAAAAAAGTCCCGGACAGTATATGTTTATCTCTTACGGATAATTCACAAAAAACATGTTTGTCTTTCATTGATACCAAGAGTCTCGCACCGAAGCCGAGTGGTTAAGGCAATAAGTTTTGGCGCAGAACTACGGGAATTACGCTGGTTCGATTCTCTACGAGAGAAGAAATTTTTTTCATGGAATGTCGGCCAATATGGGACCGGTGCGCAGTGGGTCAGAAATGAAATCTAGCTTGGGGGTGAAACTGTTTTGACTCACTCTCATCAATTTATCTTTTTTTTCACTCTAGATTGTACCCTCCTTTGCAGATAACTTAAGAACCGTCATATAACAATTATATTAATGTTCATGACTATGTGACGTCATCATTCACACTTCTTGAGCTACAACAGAAGGTTATAAGGGGTTTTCTTGCGAACTTATTTAATAATATCTAATTATGTCGTAATAAATTGCTGAATCTTATGGGAGAAAAGTAACATATTTTTATCGTCCGCACATGATATGAAAATTGAACGTTCGGGCAGGACAACGTCTGCCGTGTACGCTAGTATAACATAAATAAAATTACTAATTTATACATTAGCAATTTTGAGAGAATTTGTGATTACAAATGTTCCTGAATGTGTAATAACATGTTTTGTTCAGAATTGAGCTTATGTTCATTTCTTTTCTGCATATTATCCATATTGGTAATTACTGTTTCTGGGTATTTGAATTCAGCCGCTTCTTTGGTTTTCCTCACCATCAATTTAAATTGAATAATGTATTTCTATATATGACCATGTACTTAGTTTTATTCATGTTTACATCCATCCCCAATTCCATTGTTGTACTCGACAGAATGTGCCTTATGTTCTGAGTACCTCCTCGCTATCGCCTATTAAGACTCCATTATAAGCATACACCAAGAACATGTTAAAAAATTAAGTTAAACAACTTCTAAAAATTTTATTTAATGCTCTGGTATAGAACTGAATAAAAGAACAGATAGCGCATCTCCTTTATTTAACCCATTGTGAATTTCAAAAGTTCGTAAAATACGTTTGCCTATACGCGTCTTACTCTCTAAGGAGTTTAGATATATTCAAATAAGTCAAACAACCTTTTAAGCATTCCGAAAGTCTATGAGGATACTGTACAACGTTTAATTGAATCGTAAGCCTTTTAAGTGTCTACATATATTTGATGTACAGTTCCATTATTTTCCCACTTCATTTAGAGATTCTGCCTGATACCAAAACTCTGACATATTTTACGCATATTTCTTTTAAGTCCAAAATGGAGTTCACTTAGTCCGATTAGGGAGAATTATTGATGCTATTATGCTAATATATAATATATTGGATTTTATAATTTTGTACGAAGTTTAAATAAATGAGTTGTTCCTGTAGGTTTTGCATTCAGTTTCATCTCTATTCTAATAGATTGGTACGAATAATCGATTCTATCCGTTCTATTTTGAAGAGTCATATTTTACCAAATCATACTAAAGCCATCAATGTATTTTATCCATCAGTTTTTCTCCTCTTGACTCTATCAGTTCTGCTGACATCGCAACTGAACTAGATTCTTCACACGTTTTAATTTCCATCTACATTTCAATCTCTATTGCGCTTGGGTTTGTGACTAATGTTTCTGCAGTTTTTAAATCTTATTCATCAATATTCTGTTCTGCATGTACTTTTCATTTCTCAATCGTCCCTCTCTGAATGTTTTTTTTTTCTATTAAGACCTAGTGGTTTCCCATCTGATCTTACCCAATTACTCTAAATTTACTTCCATTGTCTCGAGGTAATCAATTAATTTTTGCTAGCTCTCTTTTCGTTACATTTTCGGTACATCCCTTATCAAACATTTTTTTGTGTCCCTTTTTAAAAATAACTCGCGCTTTGTAATGCTGATAACTTAAAAATATATGTTTCAGTTTCACAACCCCTATTTATATCAGTTTTTTATTTGGTTGCTACATTTTAATCTGAACATTCCAGCAGTCATAAACATTAACAATGATAATAATAATAATAATTATTATTATTATTATTATTATTATTTTATATTTATTTAACAGGTCTCATAATGTTTCATAACATCTTACTCCTCCAAATTAATCTACTGTCATTCTCCTCAACTTCTCTCTCTCTCTCTCTCTCTCTCTCATTAAGTCTCTATCATCCAATCTTTTGCCCTCAATATTATTTTTATTATTATTATCATTATTATTATTATTATTATTATTAATTTTATTATTATTTATATATGGACTCCTACGATAGAGGAGGAGAAAAAAATTAGTCGTATTTGAGAATAAAGTTCTTAATAACATGTTTGTACCAAAAGAGATGAACAGAGAGGTGAAAAGAAAATTCTTCATGACAGTGAGGTACATGCTCATTATAGATAGACGTAAATAATAAGAACACTTAAGCCTCATAGACTACGATGGGCAGGATAAGTAGCACGAATGGGGACTTAAAGAGGTACATGGAAGTTGCTTATAGGAAAACCGGATGAAAACGCCTAGTTGATAAACCAAGAATTAGGTGAGAGTAAAATATTAACCATGGTTTGAGGGATGTAGGTTCTACAGAGGATGATTGGAAGACATTTGCTCAAGATAGGGATGTATGGCGAGCTTATGACCGTTTGGCCGAGAAACTACGGGTTCGAGAGTCCAAGTGAATTAGTAATTTGGTTTATTATCATATAATAATATTAATTATTATAATAATAAATATTATTATTATAAATATCCATCCATCCATAGTAATTCTGCCCGAAGGCAGGTCCTTCACTGCAATCATAGCATTTTCATGCTTTGCTTGCAGCTTTATTGGAAATTGTAGGTGTGGTAGCTTCCCGTTGCTTTCCACACCGGTGAAGGATGATATTAATGATAATGGTCATATGATTTCTGGGACCAGTTGGGCCTTAAAGTTTTCCTGACGTTTGTCGTACAGTTGAGGAAAACCCCGATAAAAACCTCACCCGGAAATACAGTCCCGACCGGGCATCGAACCAGGGCCCGCTGCGTGAAAAGGCAGCACGCTACCTCGAGACCACAGCGGTGGACAATATAATTATAATAATCATTATTATTAAATAATTATTATTACTATCATTATAATATATTATTAATAATAATAATTATTAATGTTATTATTATTGTTAATATTATTATTATTATTATTATTATTATTATTATTTTTATTATTTTTATATGGCACCTCATAAAATAAGAAGAAGATATAACACCAAAGCAAAGAAGATACTTAATTGGAAAGCTAATGGAAGAAGTGGACGAAGCAGGCCTGGTAACGATGGACGGATGGAGTGAAGAAAAGTATAGTGGCTGGAGATTTGACTGAAGAAGATGTTTTAGACAGGAAATTCTGCCAGAAAACACATTGGGTTGAAGGAGAAACACTGTATCGTGGAATATTCCTGAAGAAAAATATTATTATTATTTATATACTTTGTCTGTTCATTTTAATAGAAGTAAATTAATTGATTTACTCAGAATAAAATAAAATCTGTTTTTCAAGTACGGTATACGTACGTTATGCCCCCACATTCCACTAATATGACACTACTGTGAATCATTCTTATGTAGCTTGAGAAAATGAAATCAGAGCTTATAACCATTGTTTTTTATTGTATATTTCCGTTACAAGGCTGATAGTGACGCGTGGGTTTGAGTTGAGGCATTTACAGCTTAACATCAACATTATTTAGACTCTAATTTCGAAATGAATTCAAAATAAAATCAATGTAGAAAATACCTCTCTGACTTCAATGTTTTTTTTAATCTTTAACATACGAAAATATACATAAACATATTCAAAAACCAAAACAAGATGACACTCTTTAAATATAATCAGAATAACCTGTCCTTTATGCGATGTTGAAAATTATAATAATATTAGAATTATATAAATATATAGTGTTTTCAAATACTTATTTAAAATTTTGGGGGCTTTTAGAGCGGACTGAGTAGATGACGTTTTGATAATGACCATTTGACCTTGAACGTTGAAGATATCCGTCAATGAATACTCGCGTCAATGCTGCCATTCCCAGAAAATAAAGGGTATTTCATATAATACACAATTTTGAAAAATGCAATTATTAAGTACAAAGTGCATCGAAATGAATTGTTCTTCATCTACATACACTCCCATTTAAGTGCGGAAAACTGTTTCAGGCATATATTCAACTTCACTGTCATGGCTAGCAGTTACTCTGTCTGTGAAGTTCGTGATGATCTTTTCACAGACATTTCTGTGGATGTCATTGATGGCACGTTGAATTTCTTTCTTAAGGTGGAGCATTATTTGTAGTTTGTTAACGTAGATTTTGAGTTCGCGTTGCCCAATGAAGAGAAGCCACATGGAGTAAGGTGACGAGATCTTACTCGCTTACTTCCTCAGTGGCACTATCGAACCCGTAGGTTCATGGCCGCGCGGACATAATCTCTCCATACATCACTATCCTGAACGAATGCTTTCCAATCATTCCCTGTTTAATCTACTTCCCTCAAATCATAGTTATTTTTGTTCTCCCACCTCATTATTGGTCTACCAACTGGCGTTTTCCCTCTGACTTTCGTACAAGAAGCTTCCATGCGCGCCTTTCATCCCGCATACGCGCAACATGCCCTGCCTATCGCAGTCTACGAGACTTAACTGTTCTTATTATATCTGGTTTCCTATAAAGATATTGTAGTTCATTGGTTTGTTGTCTTCTCCATTCACCTTTGTTTGTTCATCTCTCTTTGGTCCAAAAAATGCACTAAGTACTTTAGCCTCAAATACTCATAATCTCCTTTCCACCCTTAAAGTAAGATTCAATGTTTGGCACCCATATATTATAACTGGTAGAATAATAGTTTTATATATTTTCAGTTTAACCTTTTTTGAAAGGATTTGGGACATCAAAAGTATCTGCAATGCATATTAGCACGGATTTTCAGAATTGAGCCTATGTTTAATTTCTTTTGTGCATTTCATTCTTATTTGTGATTATTGTTCCTAGGTATTTGAATTCAGCCTTTTCCTCAAAATTTCCCTCTTTTGCCATTAGTTGTCCATTTCAATTATAAGAGGGTGGATCAAATATAAACCGGAATTTGTATCTGGAGGATCTGCTAGCGAACTGCAAAGGTTGCGGCTTGGAGGGGATGTTGGTAGGAGTGTCTGGAGTAGGGATCTTGATGTGTCGCACTCCGAAGAGCGGCCGCTTGCTTCAGTACGGCATTTTGCGAGCATGAGGTACATACGTCTGTTGCGCAACGCTTATTATTCAGTTTTGGCGAACGAATGCACTAAACCTTCTGAAATTTTGAGAAGGCTCCATACGCAGTACGGGGAAGCAACCCTTTCGATGACGCAGGTGTATGATTGGCGCAAAAAAATTTTAGCGTGCCCGGATTCAGGGGAAAATGAGCCCCACCAAAGACGGCAACGAACAAGCATCACTGCAGACAATATTCGTGCTGTACGGGACCTTATTGAGGAGGATCGGCGCGTAACAATTTCTGAAATTGCTTCACATGTTAGAATAAGCTTCGGAAGGCAGCATATCGCAACAAGCACCGCCGGAAACCGATCCGAAATGTGATTGTGTTCTGCATGACAATGCAAGGCCACACAATGCTCGGTTGACACAAGGAAAACTGACGAAAATGCATTGGCCACCTCTGGAACATCCTCCTTACAGTCCAGATTTGTCACCCTGTGACTACCATTTGTTTGGACCACTGGAAGAAGACCTGGGAGGAAGGCGGTTTGATGACAATGCAGCGGTAGAGGATGGGTAATGATGTGCCAGGAGAGGCCTTAAACCTAAACTTAATCTAATGAGGTGAATATGATACTGAGGATAATGGTAGCTAGATGATGTTCGAGGACCGTTTGGGCCTTAAAGTATCCTGACCTTTGTCTTACAGGTGAGGAAAAACCCCAAAAAAACCTCACCCAGGAAACTTGCCCCGAGCGGGGATCGAACTTGGGCCCGCTGCGTGACAAGGAAGCATGCTACCTTGAGACCACAGC
The DNA here is from genome assembly GCA_030220185.1 of Diploptera punctata. Taxonomy (NCBI): domain Eukaryota; kingdom Metazoa; phylum Arthropoda; class Insecta; order Blattodea; family Blaberidae; genus Diploptera; species Diploptera punctata. The sequence goes on from JASPKZ010008081.1 coordinate 53,195, forward strand.
GATGGACCAGAGTTTACATATAGTTTTCATAAAAGTATCACCACTCAGACCTTAAAAAATAAATATATAATGGACTAGTATCACCAGCTATGACTGGATTCACATAATAAAGAATGAAATGAAGAAACAGCGTAATTAAACAAAATATGAATGTTCAAACTTCATTGATTTCATAAAAACAAACACCCTCCCAGGTTCACAGACCTACAAGGCTGAAAGTCTATAGGCCTAAAGCATTTGTTCAACCAATTCTGACTTGCGGCAGTGAAGCATGGACAATCAGGAAATCTGATGAAGGAAGGCGAACAGTGGTTGAAATATAATGTATGAGAAGGACAATTAGGAAATCTGCTGAAGGAAGGCGAACAGTGGTTGAAATAAGATGTATTAGAAGGACAATTGGACATTCATTGCCTGATTACCAAAAAATGTGGGAATCCTGAAATAATTTATGATGGAACACATAGTCCAATGAAATGCATTATATGTTGGAAACGGACAGTTAACGACAAATCAAGAAAATCTTGAAGAAATGACTGAATTAAAATAATTGGAACAATAATTACATTTAGGAATGAGGTGCACAAGTAAATTAAACATAGGCTTAATTCTGAAAATTCATGCAAATATGTATTAAAGGGGCTCTTGTCGTCTCAACGACTCTAACAAACGTTAAATTGAAAATATATAAAACTGTTATTCTGCCAGTTATATTATATGGATGCGAACATGGACTCTTACATTAGGAGATTAAAAAGATAGAGTATTTGAGAACATAGTTCTCATGAAAATTTATGGTTACAAGAGAGATGAACAGACAGGCGAATGGAGAAGACTACTTAACAGTGAGCTACATGATATTTATACGAAAAGTTATGAAATAATAATAGACACGTCTCGTAGACGAGATGGGCAGGACATGTGGCATAAATGGGGAATGAAAGAGAGGGACATGGAAGTTTCTTGTAGGAGAACCAGAGAAAAAACGACCAGTCGGCAGACCAAAAATGAGGAGGGAGAATAACATTAACCATGATCTGAGGGAATTAGATTATATAGGGGACGATATGAAAATATTCGCTCAGGATAGTGAAGCATGGTGAGTTAATGTCTGCGCGGCCTTAAAACTACGGGTTCGTTGGTGCCAGTTAGTTATTTAGTTTATTGATGATAAATAGAGCCCGGATTTGTGAGCGAAATGCATGTTTTGTTTGACGCATTAAAGATTATGCGAAAATGGTTTACATGTTAAGTAACCACTTCACATAGAATTTTAGCGGTATTTGAAAATACATAGAAATGCATATTGCGGAGGAAAATTCCCATTTTAGATTTTTACGCATAAATGCATATTTTACTCCTAAATATGGCATTCAATTATAATTTTCTCTTGAGCTAATTACTAGAAATTATTTAATTATTGATATTTTTTTCTAAAAATGAATAAAGTCTCTGCAGTAAATTGGATAAAATCGTAACGTGTATATTTACATCTGTGTAAGAGGGGAATACACGTTTGCCTTGAGAAATAATATTACGGTATTGCTGGAATCGCATTCGATAAGCTTAGTGAAATATTACACAGTAAATAAAATTCCTGGCTACAATAGAATTTGTCAAATTGGCAAAATGCTCTCTGGTGATAGTGTAAAAACTGTAACCGAAGAGGAATTCACTGAAGAACTGTGGTGTTCTTCACATGCACTTGTGATATGTGATGTAGAAAGGACATTTTCTTTGTATAAACCCTTCTTAACTGACCGATGAAGGAGCTTCACACAAGGAAACCTCATGAAAACCCTCCTTGTCTACTGTAATAGCCAGGATTAAGCTAAGAATGCCAACAAAACAAATAATTTATATAATTTTATTACAATCTCTTTTTGCATATTTAGGGCGCATATTTTCTACATTTTTCATGCTTATTTGCATGCACATTTAGTGCTTTATATTGCATACAAATCCGGGCTCTACAAATTAGTAACTGATGAACTAACTATATGTTCTCACATAGATACGCATTTTAAATGTAAACTGACAGTTAATTACAAATGAGGAAAACTTTGAAGACGTGGCTGAATTCGAATGCCTTGGAACAATAACTACAAATAGGAAAGAGATGCACAAAGAAAATTAATGATAGACTCGTTTGTTGAAATGCAAGCCATTTGTACCATAAAGAATCTTGTCGTCGCAACTTTTCTCGAAAAGCGTTAAACTGAAAATATATAAAACTATTATTCTCCCAGTCACATTATGTGGTTGTTGAACATGGACTCTAACTCTATGGTGTAGACAAAATTACGAGTATTTCAAAATAAAGGTTTTTGGAAAATTTTTGAACCAAAGAGAGATGAACAGACGGGCGAATGGAGATGACTTCAAAATAGTGAGCTTCGTGATATTTATATGGAACCAGATATAATATGAACAGTTAAGTCTGGTAGACCGAGATGGGCAGGAGACGTGGCCCGAATGAGGACTGGAAGAGGGACATGGAAGCTTCTTGTAGGAAAACCAGAAGGAAAACATCTAGTATGTTGACCAGGAATGAGGCGGGACAATAATATTAACCTTATGTGAGGGACGTAGATTATATAGGCGACGATTGGAAATCATTGGCTCAGGATAACGATGTGTGGCACGCTTAATATCCGCGCGGCAATGAACCTACGGGTTCAATAATTCCTGTAATTTTCGGTAGTTATTTAACAAGTTTTACCACTATCGCCCTAAATAAAATCTGGCCATGAAAGGGCAAAACATGTTTCCACGGTAGTCTATAATTTCAGGCCTGAACTTCTTTTACATGCTGTAAATATAAGACTCCATTCCCAAGTTCCTCTTATACTTCTTAAGAAGTCATGCTCAGGAATCTTAGGGCGTTACAATTCCGTCGTGTTTGAAACCGCAAAGTCGGAACCAGAGATGATCATTTGCGTACAAGAATTAACTTAAATGCATCATAGGTGGATTTCATGACAATCGATGTAACAAATACAACAAAATTAAATAATATTTTAATGTATAAATAGTAGGACCAATTTATAAGAAAGATTGCAACAACTACAGGGGCATCTCATTATTTTCAACTTCGTACAAAATTCTAACAAATATATTAGTAATCAGACTTATTCCCTATATTGATGACATTCTTGGAGATCATAAAGGTGCATTTAGAAGAACAGGTCTGCAACAGATCACATATTTAGTATAAGACAAATTTCAGAAACGAAACGGGAATGTAATGGTACTGTACATCAACTATATGTAGACTTCTAAAAAGCATATGATTCAATTAAGAGGGAGAAGTTGTACACTATCCTGCTGGAGTTCGGAATTCCTAAAACGTTCGATAGACGTACACGAATGTGTCTAAATGGCACAAAGAGTAGGGTGCGTGTAGGCAAACAGTTTTCGAACACCTTTGAAATCCAGAATGGGTTGAAACAAGGAGATGCATTATCTCCTCTACTGTTTAATTTTGTATTAGAGCTGCCATCAAGTCTTTAGATGATGAAGAAGGCCTACAACTCAATGGTATTAACAAGCTGTTAGTTTATGCTGATGATGTAGTACGTTGGCTGATAGCGAGGAGATACTAAAGGACAACACGCATACACTATTGAGTAACACTAAGGAATTAGGACTGGAAGTAAATATGAATAAAACTAAATTTATGGTCACACGTAGATATCTATTATATAACGGAAATGGACAGCTAATGACAAATGAGGGACATTTTGAGGAAGTTGCTGAATTCAAATACCTAGGAACAATAACCACAAATAGGAATGACATGCACAAAGAAATTAAACATAGGCTCAATTCTGGAAATGAGTGCTATTATGCACTGCAGAGACTTTTGATGTCCCAACTCCTTTCAAAAAACGTTAAACTGAAAATATATAAAACTATTATTCTACTAGTTATATTATATGGGTGCGAAACATGGACTCTTACTTTAAGGGAGGAAACTAGATTACGAGTTTTTGAGAATGAAATTCTTAGGAAAATGTTTGGACCAAAGAGAGATGAACAGACAGGTGAATGGAGAAGACTGCATAACAATGAACTGCATGGTCTTTATAGGAAACAAGATATAATTAGAACAGTTAAATCTTGTAGAGAGCGATGGGCAGGACATGTTGTGTGTATGGGGAATGAAAGACGTGCATGGAAGCTTCTTGTAGGAAAGCCAGAGGGAAAACGCCCAGTTGGTAGACCACGAATGAGGTGGGAGAACAACATTTAACCATAATTTGAGGGAAGTAGATTATACAGGGAATAATTGGAAAGCATTAGCTCAGGATAGGTATGTATGGAGAGCTAATGTCCGCGCGGGCATGAACCTACGGGTTCGATAGTGCCAGTGAGTTAGTAAATAGTAGGACGCTAGTTTGTCTGCACTAAAGTCTTATTTAGAGATTCCAATCACTTTAACAAAAAATATGGAGTTTCTGTCATTATTAATAATAATATTTAAAAAGGACGGTTTTAAAACTCACGTAACTGTATAATGACGTCACAGAGTGAGAGTAAAATAATCATCTCTGTGAAGTTTGAATTTTATTTCAACAAGCAATTGCGAATGTAGTGTATATAAGAGGAATTGCAAAATACGTGTTTTGAATTTCATGTTCTAATAAAATTTAGTCAATAATTATACAAAACATAGGTAACTGACGTAATAACTGGAACATCTGTGTGGTGTACATTTATAAATTAAATTCAATAACAGTTCTTTGTTACGTATGAGGCAGTTTATTCTACAATATTCTGGGATGTAATCATTTGAAAATATTTTAATAATCCATATATATAATACTTTGGGAAACAGGGAAGAAACTCCAGTTAACATCTGTATTGTCAAATGAGGAATTGACATTTGTGACTCTGCAGAAAGCCCATCTCAATTCTTGTAATAAAGTTAAATATAAATTAAAAAGTGATAAAAGTACATGTTATGATTGAAATTACTGATTTACTCCCGATAATGGTTCCATAAATTCATCCATTCGTTCACTTTCTTGCTAAAGAATGCAATGGTAATATTTTCCAGGAGTACGTCAAAAATAATTACCATTAATTAATACACAGAATAAAATAAGGTAAAAGTAATTAGAAACAACAGATACTAAGAATGACTGGCGAACGTATACCAAAAATGATCTACAACCGAAAGGGTAAAAGAACTGTTGGAAGACTGAAGGGCAAGGTGGGCTCACCCGTGCTAAAAATATAGACACGAACAAGCTTTATGAGGCTTAATCCATGAACCTGACGATGCTGATGATGAAGGTATTATTTTCTATGATTACAATGTGTCCATCGCATTATGTCAAATTTATTGGGTCTGGGTTCGATTTCTGGTGTGGCCTATATTTCTGCCTGTAATGTTTGCTAGAATTTTATTCACTTAATTTTAATTTTTTGGGCATTCAGAATTTTAAATTATAATTCTACCTGGATTTGGAATGTAACACGTGCTTCAAGAAGTTTTAAATCTGATTTAGCCCATCATAATTAATCATTTTATATTGAACTTGTGTAGTGTGAACGTAGACTGAGAGAGGTTTGTTGTGTTAAAGTTTGATGTTTTGTCGGAGATGATCCTTCCATCAGCTCATATAACTCATCTAGAGAGTACGTTCTTGTCACTGAGTGTCAAAAATATATGTAGATCCAGAATTATGACTGCTCACCAGAAAACATGTCCCTTTAAGTCCTGGGAGAATTGGTGCATGTAAATTTGTCTTATTAGGTAAAAATTAAACTTATTTTACGTACTTGGATACTGTATACATTTCTAATATACCCTTTAAAATTTATAAAAATTAAGTTCCAAATCTATTTTGTGTGTTGTCATGAACGAAATTAAAATGTTATTTGTAAGATTTGTAAGGCCCTGTATTAGGCAGAGTGTTGAAATACTTGCTACCACATTCCACTGCTATTAATCACTCTTACATTATACCTCATATTTCAAAACATGTTGATACCGGAGCTGATGACTCAGTGTTATTAAGCAGATATCACCATTAAAAAGAATGAAAGTGTAGCTCGGTTGATTTGAAATTTTTCCTGCCCAAGCCCAACTGAGTCCAATATATCGAAACGAATTCTTAAAACACTTTCAACCGTTAACGTAAAAGGTATTTAATATAATGTATAATATATTTTTTATTTTTCATAAATAAATATAAACGTGTATGTATTCAATAACAGACACAAGAAGATTCTCATTAATCGTGCTGATGGTGAACCGGTCCGCACGTAATTGTGAACTATTTGAAGATAAAATGACAATAAGAATATATGAAAATGTGTAGTAAAAATTATTGATCATTGCATAAACTCACAGTTATTAACATGAAGTTAGGCATTACAATGCTAATTGGACAACGTAATAATTAAGACAACCAGGTGTCAAAGTTAAATGCAATTTGTAACGTAAAAGAATAACTAGGATAGAGATATGTTCCATATTTATGCATTGATGCTCTACCATTGAGCTATGTAGGCATACATTCTATAGCATTTTTTTAAATCCCAGAATTCAACTTAAAGCGTTAAATAGTCTTCAGAAGAAAAGTGGAGGCACTTCCACTGTGACATGTGTTTGAGATATTTCGTTGCACTGTCAGCTAATTACTAACTTCTCACAACAAATATTTTTCTTTCATTCTGTAGGCTTTGTTAACATAAATAGAAAGAAAATGTTTTGCACCAGAGTCGAGGTGTGAAACTAAGATCCAACATATACGATATTGTGGATTACTTTCGAACTACTTAGGAACTTAGCTATTGAAACTGGAAACCTTGGGTAAAAAGTACGTCTGAGGGAAACAAGTTTCTCTATAGTTATGTTAATATGTTCCACCGACGGTTTGTCTCAACAAAATGCACCCAAACTGTTAAGCATACGTTTTGTATAGTTAAATAATTAATACATTATTATTATTATTAGTATTATTATTATTATTATTAATATTATTATTATCTTTGAAATTGAATAAGTTGTAATGAAATTTAAACAAGCATTACTTCATTACATAGAGATCCTAATGTTCTACTTTTGTACTGAAATCCTTTACTCTTACTTGATAGAAAATCGTTCCAATAATTATATAGTGATGGCACACCACACCCTTAGTTTGGCATCTCTCAGTGCATATCAAACGCGGCAACGGGACAATCCAAACTGCACACGAATCCATTGCCGTAGTGTACAAGTTATTTGGGCGCAAAATTATAAACAATAATTTTAGGCCCGACTGTTTCTAGATTTCACAGCTAGCATGTTTTTAAAGACTTATGGGGAATGCTAAAAATGTTTACAAAGCTAATCGCCATAAGGTAATGAACTAAAATAAAATATACAGAGGATAATTTGGTCCATGACTATGGAACAACAAGTGCATATGAATGAAACTTCCTTGTCAAGTTTTGAAATATGCGTTAAGCAAAATGAACTGAATAAACTGAAAATTCTGTGAGCAGCGTAAATGCTTGTCTGTGACAAAGTTTTGACAAATAACTTGGGAGTGCATGTAAGCTCGCTTAGAGGAATGCGTTTGGTCTACCTCTAGGCGTGCGGGCGGGCGACCTTCATAAACACATGAATCGTGTGCACTTTATACTTATGCCAGAATATTGTTTTAGTGGTCTTTACATTTGCAGACTAAAGAGATGACAAAAATAAATCGAACAAACGTATTTTTTTCCCAAACAAAAGCCCAATCTGTTACCTAACATTTGCTATATGCATATTCATATTCATCTTAGAATCAAGTTGTGAAATTCCAGTGAAATTTACCAAGTAATTAAGAAAAGCAAGGAATAATTTGAGGAGGGATTCCTTCGTTCCCAATATATCTTATGTAATATATGTGCTTTATTGTATAGTTTACGTAATAGTTCCATTGCAACTTGTAATAATTTAAACAGCAATAATTGTCGTGAGAAACATGTAACCACACTCTTAAGCTTAACGAAAATTTCACAACGGAATATTTAGCTAGATGCATAAGATATCTTTAAACCTTTACTTGCAGAATAAATTGTACTAATTTTGACTAATTAGTTCGTGAGGAGTTTAAAACAGGAGATGATATTAACAAGTATTTACTCATGCGAGATTCGAGACAATACCCCAAAATAAATGTGGTGAGAAAATAGATTAAGGATAAATTTCTAATGTGAAATTTGCTCTCGTGATTAAAAAAATAAAGAAGTTTTAATAGGTGTTTCAATAGTCACTATGGGTGATCGATTAGTTAGGTTTAAGAAGGGCATTAAGGCCAAAAAGTTAAAAATTAATGTATCTGCTGAAACGTACCTCCAATCTTGGCCCTACTCGCAAGTGATAAGAAGGGGAAAAAAACCTAGTCCCTGGAGGAAGATTTTTGACCTTGAATCCAGATGCGGTTTTGGAAATATTACACAGCATTGAAAGTAATTTAGATATGTTTTTAGTGGTCATACCCTACATCATACTTGCGATTTAAAAAAAGAACTAATAATTTACCAGTTTGAATTATATGTTTCAAATAATATAATGAGACAAATAGTTATAACGGCTGGGGATCCGACATACTGACTACAAGTCACCCAAATGATGGCTGCGTGATCATCCTCTTCTCTGATAAACACAGGTGGACATGAAGCCTGCAGCCAGCCTGTACGTCAAGTGTCTTCCAGGCCTCTCGTGCCAAGGGGTTTAAAGAAATTATTGAAGGCCAGTCACTACCTGCAAGATTATTGCTCGTAAAAATACCGGGCTCATAGGTGAGATGTTCCCCAATAAATTTTGATTACTGATTACGCCTACACAACTAGCACAAGTTACGTGGACATCAACTTAATTTTTTAATTAGAATAATTCCCACAATGCCACATGTTCTGTGCCCTGATTTCACATATTTTGCACTGAAGACAAGTGTACAATACTGAAATCAAAATATCTCTGAGGTAGATGTTATGATGGGGATGAAATGGGCTAAATGTGTCTTATTTCTTGCAATACTGCAGTATGTACTTCAAATGATAAGATTACATCGGAAAGATCGGTCGACCGCAGGGATGTCATACTCTTCTTCTCAAGGATTAAGTGCGCTAGAGTCAATATATTTACTTGCAATTAATTGATGATAATCGAGGCGGTTAGAATAAAAGGGAACGAAGTTTTGCAGTATCGAGATAAACAGGTTTCAAGTTGAAGTTGTGTAAGAAAATTAGAGGTAATTGAAAATTATAGCAATCATACTGTATCTACTTCTAACGCATACACTTATATCCCCTTTCCACCATAAAAAGTTATGCTTCAAAAATGTAATTACGTGCCAAACTCGGTGTTTTTACGAACAAAATCACATACACGTCTTTCTTCTAACCGCCTCAATTAGAAAACTGTATGTGACAGAAGAAATATGAAACCATATCTCGAAACAGAGTGTTGACCTCTACCTTAGAACACAATTCATACAATTGCGATTATTCATTGCTAACAGGAAAAATGGTATGTTGACAAAAACACTGGTATGTAGTAATTATCACATTTTAATAATAAAACTAGCGTTATTATTATTATTATTATCATTATTATTATTATCATTACAATTATTATCATCATTTTTATTATCATTATTATTATTATTATCATTATTACTATTATGATTATTATTATTATTATTATTATTATTATTATTATTATTATTATTATTATTATTATTATTATTATTATTATTATTATTATTATTATTATTATTACATAAACGATAAATATATATATATGTAATATTTTCAGTGCATTACATTTATTTCACGATTTTTCGATTGGGATTATTAAAAACCTAAATGCATTTCTAGTAAAGTGTAAGTCTTTCAATTATTTGAACAACCAAGTAATTTTCTTCGAATTTGGTGCATTAAGAATTGTTCGTTTTTGTCGATATTTTATAGCATAATTCACATACTAGTATTTTTAATAAGTTCTATGCGATTATTATTGTATGGACAATGACAACGCCCATTGTTTCACGAAGAAAGTGGGAAACTGTTATATATTGTAACAATAGCAATATGTTATGTAGTTTTTTAATTTGGAACTATACTTATGCTGCACCATATTAAATTATAGGTAATAAATATATTTATAGGGTCTTTCATATATTACGCAATATTTTAAAATGCAATAATTAAGTAAAAAGTGCATAATTTGTTTTATTTCTATCTACATAAACTCCCATTTAAGGTTGATCCATGCATATCACATTCATCCATCGCGAAACAGAGTTTGGTGTGGTTTATGGACTTATGGTGTGATCGGCCGCTTCTATTTTGAATAATCGACAGTAATGTAGTTCTGTTGGCAATTTATCGGTTACGATTGCCTGGACGGCTGAACTTCAAACACTGACGTTGGAAGCTTGCGTCGCGAAGCAATGAAAGGTATAATTCGGTACAACATAATAATAATTGAACACAGTTAGCATATACGAGTCTCTTACAAATTTCCAGTATTCTACTATACGTAGATATTTTGTAGTGATTTCTACCAGTACATATTTCTTACGTCAGAAGTGCAAACAGGAAGAACTACCCGATCAGATTTCCGTTCGGGAACTAATATATTCTTTCTGCTGATAACTAACAAATCCTTATGAGTTTTGATTGTAAGGATAATTTAATTAATTGCAATTATTAAAATATTACTATGAATATGGAATTTCCAATCTAGTTTAGTAAAAAATAACCCTTAAAAAGCAAATTATGTAAAGTATTAAAAGTTAATCATGAATAATTGAAACATTGAAAATTTAAGTAATAAGCTTAACCGAAAATAATTATGATTAACTATAACTCACCTTATGGATGATGATTCTAGTAGGCCTAATATACACTATATCACTACCTCACTACCACACTTCTTGACGAATCACAATCGAATGGGACGCATTCAGTACTGTTATGGCGGTCAAGAGTGTGTGTAGGGGCAGCAGTATCGCTGGAGGGGCACGATTTGCAGTCCCCCTTACCTCTCCCCTTATGTTCTATCTATATACTGATACGTCCCGCGTGGGAACGCGGATGCTCCCTGGCGAGAGTTTCTTCACCCAGCAAATTAAGTTTTCCTTATGTACCTACAGATGTCAATTAGTTACATGTGGTTAGCACATCGCCTCAATGAGAAATTTCTTTCCCTCTAAAGTGTTAAATGGGGAACTCGCTACCACTTATCCCACAAAATGTATTCTTTTCAACCCCAGAGTGACAAAATAAAATGTAAATTATATTTTCCTATCCGCTTGAAATAAACATTAATGATGATAATAATAATAATAATAATAATAATAATAATAATAATAATGAAAATAATAATAACGATGGTAATAATAATAGTGATAATAATAATGATAATAATAATCATAATAATAATGATTATTCATTCATTGTAAATATGCACGAGGGCAGGTCTTTCACTGCAATCATAACATGTATATGCTACGCTCTGCAGCTTCACTGGTGAATTATAGGTGTGGTAGCTTCCCGTTGGTTTCCACATCGAAGGATAATGATGGTAGTGATGATGATTATGTTGATGATAAGGATGATGATGGCCGGATCAATTTGGGGACCGTTGAGCCATACGCTTCCTGACATTCGTCTTATAGTTGAGACAAAAACTCAAAAAACCTCACAAAGGTGCCTGTCCCGACCGGCAATTTAACCCGGACCCATTGCGTGACAACGCAGCACGTTACCTCGAGATTACAGCAGTCGACTGTATTAACTATAATCCGTTAATTTAAGGTTAAGTATTTAATTAAGAACCGATAACTAGACGGAGCATTATGGTTTCAAAATACGTTTGGAAATTTATCGGTTATGATTGCCTGGACCGCTGAACTTTGAACACTGACGTTGGAAGCTTGCGTCGCGGAGCAAAGAAATGTATAATTGGGTACAAAATAATAATTCATGATTATTAGCATGCGCGAGTCTCTTACAAAATTACCAGTATTTTATTACGCGTACACATTTTGCAGTGATATCTACATGTACATATTTCTTACGTCAGAGGTGCACTAGGAAGAACTACCCGATCAGATGTTCGTTCGGGAACTAAAATGCTCTGACTGCTGATAAACAATAAATCCTTGTGAAATTGTTTATAAGGATAATTGGATTAATTTAAATGATTAAAGTATTACTATGAATGTAAAATTTTCAATCCAGTTTAGTAAAAAACAATTACAAAGCAAATTATATGAAGTATTTAAAATTAATCATGAGTAATTGAAACATTGAAATATTACGTTACATGCTTAATGGAAAAATAATTATAAATAAATATAACCCACCTTATAAATGAGGATTCTTGTAGGCCTTATATACACTTTATCACCACCTCACTGCCACACTTCTTGAAGAATCACAATCGAATGGGACGCATTCAGTACTGTTATGACTGCCAACAGCGTGTGTAGGTGTAGCAGTATCGCTGGTGGGGCAAGATCTGCACTCCCCTTGTGCTTCCCCTATCTATCTACATACCTCATACGTCCCGCGTGGAGGCACGGGTGCCCCCTGGCAAGCGTTTTTTAACCAAACTAGTTACGTAACGCTTATCTACCTACAGATGTCAACTAGTGACACGTGGTTAGCACATCGCCTCAATGAGACATTTTCTTCCCGTAGTGTTAATGTCGAACTCGCTACCAAGTTTTTCACGAAAATCATTATTTCTTACCCCAAAATAACAAAATAATATATAAATAATATTTTCTCATCCCTTGAAGAAAATCTTTAATTATAATAAAGATCGTCTCCACGGATTAGACCTGTTGGACCGTTCCGACTCAAAATTGATCACGTCATCTCTTTACAGGACGGTTTAAATATTTGTCCCTTTCGGATTGTAATATAAAACAGTTCTTGCCATCCTGGTGTTTGGCGTTCGTAGAATTTGATCTTTAAAATTTATTCTGTGCTCTTCTGTTGACATTTTGATTGGTATTATGTTCAATTCAATTCTGACATCAGTAATTCTTTTATGATCTAATAATGTATTTCCTATTACAAAGCGGGTATATTTAATATTTGAAACTTCGATTTGTCTTAATTGATAAGATAAAAGTGTCCTACTTTCACATCCATATAATATCAGTGGCATTGTAACCACTATATCTAATTTCAGCAATATTTCTCGACTTATGTTGTATTTTATTCTTCATTGTATTGTAAGACAGAAGTGCCTGAATCAATTCAGTTTCATTTATACATCTTGTGATTTTCTGTATCCTAAAGAGTATCCCAAATAATTGAATTGATTAATTTGTTCTATAGTTTTTCCATTTATAACAATTTTAGCTCTAATTCGTTCTTGTCCTAGGGATGCCATTACTTTAATTCCATTTATTAAGATTTTAATTCCATATTGAGAAGCAACCTGGCTTAACTTATGGGGAACTTCTTGAATTTCATTTTAAGTTTTTCCAGTAAAAATGTTCATCAGCGAAGATCATAGTTGTAAAATTACTATTACTGATTTTGATAGAACAATAACAATAATAATAATAACTTAATACATTTATTTATTGTTGGGCAGAACCCTGATTTTTAACGGACCACACTTTTGAGCTATTTTAACACTTTCCGATTAACGTGTATTAAATCTCCTTCAACGTAATACGCGTTATTCTAATAGGTGAACTATTTAAATGTCAAAATTAGTTATTTTTGTTTTTATAAATTCAATATCAAATATCTAAAACATATATCCTCCTCTCTTTTTCTTAGTTTAACCTCCCTTTTTTAAGGCATTTTTAACTCTTCGGAACCTTAGAGGGACACTACTTTCAGGAGAGGAGTTTGTAACTAAAGATCACATACATACGTACATTTTGACCGCTCTGCCCCAATGAATGAACAGCTGAACTCCGGAGTGACACGAAAGTTTTGACAAGAAAGAACAATCACCCATAACTTCATACTACAAAGGTGAATATGTATATAATATCAACGTTTTTAGAACATTTAAATTCATCGAATTAAGTGAATGCATTTTATTGTTATGCAAATATCTTCATAATATATCGCAGTATAATATTGAAAAAAATAATATCTTTCAGAACCAAGCTGAAAAATGATCTGACAGAAACAACTCACTAATAGTTTTCTTTTAACAATTAATAATTCGTTTTTTTTCCTTTGTTTAATGAAAATACTATGTATTATTAAGATTTCGAAACATTTCTTCCTAATGTCACATAAATGAATTTTCTTGTAGCTCACTGTTCTGTATTCCTCTCCTATTGACGACTATCTGTTCGTCTGTCATTGGACAACAAGTTTTTCTAAGAACTTTATTCTCAAACTTTTATCCTCCAGCAAGTAAGAGTCTATGTTTCGCAGCCATGTAATATAAATACAATTACAACTAATTTATATATTTTTATTTTAGCGGTTTTGAGATAATTTGTGATTACAAACGTTCCTGTATGCGTAATAACATTTATTGTTCAGAATTGAGCTTATGATCAGTTCTTCTCTGCATATTATCCATGTTTGTAATTATTGTTCCTGGGTATTTGAATTCAGCCGCTTCTTCGGTTTTCCTCACTTTTATTAACTATCAATTTACATTGAATTACATATTTCTATATGTGACCATGTACTTAGTTTTATTCATGATTACATCCATCCCCAATTTCATTGTTGTACTGGACAGATTGTGCATTATGGATCTTAGTAGCTCCTCGCTATCGCCTATTAATACTATATTATAAGCATACACCAAGAACTTGTTAAAAATTTAAGTTGAACGCCTTCTTTATCCTCTTAAGTTTGATTTAATGATCTGGTATTGAATTGAATAAAAGGACAGATAGCGAAACTCCTTTATTTAACTCATTGTGAGTTTCAAAAGTACCGTACTTAAAATACTTTTGCCTATACGCGTCTTACTCTGTAAGGAGTTTAGATAAATTAAAATAAGTCAAACAACCTTTTAAGCATTCCGTGGTCTATGAGGATACTGTACAACTTTTAATTGAATCGTAAGCCTTTTAATTGTCCACATATGTTTGATGTACAGTTCCATTATTTTCCCACTTCATTTAGAGAATTTACCTGATACCTAAACTCTGACCTATTTTACGCTTATTCTTAAGTCCACGTTGGAGTTCACATATCACGTCGTCCGATTTGGGAGAATTATTAATGCTATTATGCTAATATATATAATATATTGGATTTTAGAATTTTGTACGAACTTTAAATAAATGAGATGTTCCTGTAGGTTTTGGATTCAGTTTCATCTCTATTCTAATAGATTGGAACGAATAATCAATTCTATCCATTCTATTTGGAAAAGTCATATTTTACCAAATCATACTACGCAATCAATGTGTATTATCCATCAATTTTTATCCCGTTGATTCCATCACTTTTGCTGGCATCACAACCGTACCTGATTCTTCATATGTTTTTTCTTCCATCTATATTTCAATCTTTATTGCGCTTGGGTTTGTGACTAATGTTTCTACTCTTTTTAAATCTTATTCATCAATATTCTGTTCTGCATGTACTTTTCATTTTTCAATCGTCCCTCTCATAATGTTTTTTGTTCTATTTAAGACCTAGTGGTTTCCCATCTGATCTTACCCAATTATTCTAAATTTACTTCAATTGTCTCGTGTAATCAATTTATTTTTGCTATCTCTCTTTTCATTACATCCCTTACCAAACAATGTTTTTTGTCCCTTTTTAAAAATAATTCACGCTTTGTGATACTGATAATTTAAAATTATGATATACGTTTGAGTTTCACAACCCCTATTTATACATGTTTTTTATTTGGTTGCCACATTTTCATCTGAACATTCCAGCAGTCAGAAACATTAACAATGATTATTATTATCATCATTATAATAATAATTATTATTGTTATTATTATTGTTTTATATTTATTTAACAGATCTCATAATGTTTGATAACATCTTCCTCCGCCCAATATATCTATTGTCATTCTCCTCCACATCTCTCTCTCTCTCTCTCTCTCTCTCTCTCTCTCTCTCATTCCAATCTTCATCATCCAATCATTTTGCCCTCAATATTATTATTATTATTATTATTATAAATATCCACCCATCCGTAATAATTCTGCCCGAAGGCAGGTCCTTCACTGCAATCATAGGATTTTCATGCTATGCTTGCAGCTTTACTAGGGAATTGTAGGTGTGGTAGCTTTCCGTTGCTTTCCACACCGGCGAAGGATGATGATAAGGATGATGATTATGACCATATGATTTCGGGGACCGTTTGGGCCTTAACGTTTTCCTGATGTTTGTCTTACAGTTGAGGAAAACTCCGATAAAAACCTCATCCACAAAAACAGCCGCGACCGGTCATCGAACCCGGGCCCGCAGCGTGACAAGGCAGCACGCTACCTCGAGACCACAGCGGTGGACATTATGAATATAATAATCGTTATTATTAAATAATTTTTATTACTATAATAATAATAATAATAATAATAATAATAATGTTATATGGTATGGCACCTCATAAAAATGGAAGAAAAGATAATACCAAAGCAAAGAAGATCCTTAATTGGAAAGCTAATGAAGAAGTGGACGAGGCAGGCTTAGGAACGATGGACGGATGGAGTGAAGAGAAGTATAGAAGCTAGAGATTTGAGGGAAGAAGATGCTTTAGACACGAAATTCTGCGAGAAATCACTATGGGTTGTCCATCCTGAATAATAAATATTATTACTATCATTATTATTATTATTATTATTATTATTATTATTATTATTATTATTTATATGCTTTATCTGTTCATTTTAATCCAAGTAAATTAATTGATTTACTCGGGATAAAATAAAATTTGTTTTCCAAGTACGGTATACGTAAGTTATGCTCCCACATTCCACTAATATGACACTGCTGTGAATCATTCTTATGTTGCTTGAAAAAATGAAATCAGAGCTTATAACCATTGTTTGTTATTGTATATTTCCGTTACAAGGCTGATAGTGACGCGTGGGTTTGAGTTGAGGAATTTACAGCTTAACATCAACTTTAGTTAGGCGGTAATATCGAAATGAATTGGAAAATAAATTCAATATAGAATATACCTCTCTAACGTAAACTTTTTTAAACCTTTAACATATGAAAATATACATAAACATATTCAAAAACCGGAACAAGAAGACACTTTTTAAATATGATCAGATTAACCTGTCTTTTATGTGATGTTGAAAATTATCATAATAGTATTAGAATTATATAAATATATCCATCCATAGTAATTCTGCCCGAAGGCAGGTCCTTCACTGCAATCATAGCATTTTCATGCTATGCTTGCAGCTTTACTAGGGAATTGTGTAGGTGTGGTAGCTTCCCGTTGCTTTCCACACCGGTGAAGGATGATGATGATGATAATGATAATGGTAAGGATGATAATGATAAGGATGATGGCCATATGATTTCGGGGACCGTTTGGGCCTTAAAGTTTTCCTGACATTTGTCTTACAGGTGAGGAAAAAACCCCGATAAAAACCTCACCCAGAAAAACTGCCCCGACCGGGGATCGAACCCGGGCCCGCTGCGTGACAAGGCAGCACGCTACCTCCAGACCACAGCGGTGGACATATAAATATATTGTGTTTTCAAATTATTATTACAAATTTCGAGGGCTTGAAGAGCGGACTGAGTACATGGCGTTTTGAATATGACAATTTGACCATGAACGCTGAAGATACCCGTCAATGAATACTCGCATCAATGATGTCATCCCCAGAAATAAAGGATCTTTCATATAATACACAATTTTGAAAAATGCAATAATTAGTCAAAAATGCATCGAAATTATTATTTTTTCATCTATATACACTCCCATTTAAGTGCGGTAAAATTGTTTGATGCATATGTTCACCTCCACTGTCATGGCTACCAGTTACTCTGTCTATGAAGTTCGTGATGATATTTTCACAGACATCTCTGTAGATGTCGTTGATGACGCGTTGAATTTCTTTCTTAAGTTGCAGCATTATTTGTAGTTTGTTAACGTAGATTTTGAGTTCGCGTATCCTAATGAAGAGAAGCCAAATTGAGTAAGGTGACGAGATCTTACTTACTTACTTACTTACTTACTTACTTACTTACTTACTTACTTACTCACTCACTGTAACTGTCGAACCCGTAGGTTCATGGCTGCGCGGACATAAGCTCTCCAAACAAACCTATCCTGAAATAATGCTTTCCAATCATTCCCTGTATAATCTACTTCCCTCAAACCATAGTTATTGTTATACTCCCACCTCATTCTTGGTCTACCAACTGGCGTTTTCCCTCTGGCTTTCCTACAAGAAGCTTCCATGCGCGCCTTTCATCCCTATCGCAGTCTACGAGACATAACTGTTCTTATTATATCTGGTTTCCTATAAAGATATTGTAGTTCATAGTCCTGAAGTCTTCTCCATTCACCTTGTTTGTTCATCTCTCTTTGGTCCAAAAATTTTCCTAAGTAATTTATTCTCAAATATTCATAATCTCCTTTCCTCTCTTAAAGTAAGATTCATTGTTTGGCACCCATATATTATAACTGGTAGAATAATAGTTTTACATATTTTCAGTTTAACCTTTTTTAAAGGAGTTGGGACATCAAAAGTCTCTGCAATGCATAATAGCACGCATTTCCAGAATTGAGCCTATGTTTAATTTCTTTTGTGCATCACATTCTTATTTGTGATTATTGTTCCTAGGTATTTGAATTTAGCCACTTCCTCAAAATTTCCCTCCTTTGCCATTAGTTGTCCATTTCCATTATATAATGTACTTCTACGTGTGACCATATATTCAGTTTTATTGATATTTACTTCCAGTCCTAATTTCTTAGTGTTTCTCAATAGTGTGTGCGTGTTGTCCTTCAGTATCTCCCTGCTATCGGTCAACAATACTACATCATCAACATAAACTAACAGCTTATTAATACCATTCAGTTGTAAGCCTTCCTTATTCTGTAAAGATTTAATGGCATGCTCTAGTACAAAATTAAATAGTAGAGAAGATAGTGCATCTCCTTGCTTCAACCCATTCTGGATTTCAAAAGTGTCCGAAAAACTGTTTGCCTACACGCACCCTACTCTTTGTGCCATTTTTACACATTCGTATAAGTCTAACTAACTTTTTAGGAACTCCGAACTCCAGCAGGATACTATATAACTTCTCCCTCGTAATAGCATCGTATGATTTTTTAAGTCTACGTATAGTTGATGTACAGTACTATTATATTTCCTTTTCTTTTCTAAATTCTGTCTTATACTAAAAATCTGATCTGTTGTAGATCTCTTTGTTCTAAATCCTAGAATGTCGTCAATGTAAGGAGTAAGACTGCTTACTAATATATTTGTTAGAATTTTGTACGAAGTTGAAAGTAGTGAGATGCCCCTGTAGTTGTTGCAATCAGTTTTATCTCCTTTCTTATAAATTGGTACAATAATCGATTCTTTCTATTCATTTGGAAGAGCTTCTTTTCTCCAAATCATACCAAGCAACCGGCGTATCTTGTCCACTAAATTATTTCCCCTTGATTTTATCAGTTCTCCTGGGATCTCATCTGAACCTGATGCTCTATACATCTTCAATTTTTCTATCGCCATTTCCACCTCTAATGCATTTGATTCTGCGACGTATTTCTGCTGTATGTAAATTATCCTGCACAGTGTCCTGTTCTGTATGTACACTTAGCGACAAAAATAATGGGCCGACTCTTGATCTCAAATATTTCAAGTTCTAACTCGCGATTTACACGAGTAAAAAAATTGCACAGTAGAGCTACAATACATTTTCCTTCTTCCATTGATGAGTATTCTTACTAACCGCAACAAGGCATCGAAAGCGTAGCTCAGTGCTTAGAGAATTAATTCGTATCCAAGAGGTCGCAGGTTCGATTCCCGTTGAGGTTAATTTTTTTTGTATTTGTTAAGGTGCTTTCTACTCTATTCTGTATATCCATTCTTAAAGAAAAAAACTTACTATTTGGAAATATTACCATTTTTATTGTTAATATCATTATTTATTTATTTATTATTTATTTATGAACAGGTTTGCAGTGTAATGAAACATCTTCCTAGCCCAAAGCTTTTTAAATTTGTATCTTCTTTCTCCATTCTACTCTATTTTCTCATCCCAATTCTTCCAGACCTAGCTCCCTCATACCTGTCCTTACATCATCCATCCATTTAAATCTAGGTCGACCTCTCTTTCTTTTCCAGGTGGAATCCATTCCAAAGCTTGTCTGGGTAATATTTTCTCTTGCATCCTACATATATGTCCATACCATTCTAGTTTAAAGTTTATAAAATTAAATTGCAAATCGATTTTATGTGTTATTATGAACGAAATTAAAATGTTATTTGTAAGAATTTGTAAGGCGCTCTATTAGGCAGAGTGTTGAAATACTTGCTACCACATTCCACTGCTATTAATCACTCTTACATTGTACCTCATATTTCAAAAACATGTTGATACCGGAGCTGATGACTCAGTGTTATTTAGCAGATATCTCCATTAAAAAAATGAAAGTGTAGCTCGGTTGATTTGAAATTTTTCCTGCTTAAGCCCAACTGTGGCCGATATATCGAAACGAATTCTTAAAACAATTTCAACCGTTAACGTATAAGTTATTTAATATAATGTATATTTTTTTTATTTTTCATAAATAAATATAAACGCGTATGTATTCAATAACAGACACAAGAAGATTCCCATTATTCGTGCTGATGGTGAACCGGTCCGCACGTAATTGTGAAATATTTGAAGATAAAATGACAATAAGAATATATGAAAATATGTAGTAAAAATTATTGATCATTGCATGAACTCACGGTTATTAACATATAATAATAATAATAATAATAATAATAATAATAATAATAGCTTTATTTAACTGGCAGTGTTAAGGCCTTAAGGCCTTGTCTATCACTCAACCAGGTTTAAAAAATACAAAAAAATAGTCTTACATCTAAATTACAAAATATATAAACGATATCAAGTTATGAATACAATACAATTAATATTTATAATGTATTTTGATTTACTCTAAATTTAACGAATTAAATATATAATATGTACAAGATATATAAAAAACCATAAAAAGATTGACATAGTATAAAATTAAATAAATAGAGAAAAATTAATTATTAGACAACAGGTAACTGTATAAGCGTGACTTAAAGGTTCCAAGTGTGCAACCCCTAATATCTTGAAGAAGGAGATTCCAGGAGCGGGCAGAGGCTACTGTGAAGGAAGTAGAATAGGAGGAAGTGCTATGAAGAGGAATTGTTAGTAGACTTCTATCTTGTGACCTAGTGTCAATATTGTGGTAAGAGGATAACTTCTCAAATCTGGACGCCAGGTAAGTAGGAATGTAGTAATTCAGAAGCTTGAAAAGTAGTGAAAGAGAGTGCAATTTACATCTGTCAGTAAGACGGAGCCAAGAGGGATTATTAAAGTGTTCGGAAATATGGTTATAACGGCGGATATTAAAAATGAATCGAACGCAAGCATTATGAACACGCTGCAGTTTCTGCGACAAGTCATAGTTTAGATCATTATATATAATGTCACAATAATCGAAGTGTGGTAACACAAAATTCTGCACACGGATTTGTTTTAACGAAACTGGGAGAAAATTCTTTAAACGTCTAAGATAATGTAAGATGGAGAAAGTTTTTTTACATATGTGTTTCACTTGTGTTTGCCAGGTTAAATGTGCGTCTAGATATAGTCCAAGATCTATTACTGAAGAAGAATAAGGGATAATTATAGTATTTATAGTAATGTTTGGAAGTGTACATATGTCAAAGGTTGTAAGCAGTCTTTATTATCCCATTAGAATTACTTGTGACTTGTTAGGATTTAGATTTAGACCGAAACTTGAAGACCAGTTAAAGATGTATATGAGATCGTCATTCAATTTCGCAAAGCTGTTATAGAGAGAATGAGGAGGTGAATGTAGGCAAATTTGGAGGTCATCAGCATAGAGGTGATAACGGCAGTGCTTTAGTACAGTTGGTAAGTCATTTATGTAGATTGAGAAAAGAAGAGGTCCGAGAACACTGCCATGGGGGACTCCAGCCGGCACGTTGCGCCAAGACGAAGATCTAGAGTTAGGCATTACAATGCTATTTGTAACAAAGTAATAAGACAACCAGGTGTCAACTTTAATGCAATTTGTGACATAAAAAGCATAACTAGGTTAGAGGTATATTCTATATTTATGCATTGATGCTCTACCATTGAGTTGCGTAGGCATACATTCTATAGCAAGCATTTTTTTAAATCACGGAATTCAACTTAAAGAGTTAAACAGTCTTCAGAAGAAAAGTAGGGCACTTCCACTGTGACAAGTTTAAGATATTTCGTTGCACTGTCAGTTAATTACTAACTTCTAAGAAACATTTTTTTCTTTCATTCTGCAGGCATTGGTTAACATAAATAGAGAGAAAATGTTTTGCACCAGAGTCGAGGTGTGAAACTAAGATCCAACATTTACGATATTGTGGATTACTTTCGAACTACTTAGGAACTTAGCTATTGAAACTGGAAACCTTGGGTAAAAAGTACGTCTGAGGGGCAACATTTTTCTCCATAGTTATGTTAATACGTTCCACCGAGAGTTTGTCTGAACAAAATGCACCGTAACTGTTAAGCATACTTTTTGTAAAGTTAAATTATTAATTCATTATTATTATTATTATTATTATTATTATTATTATTATTAGTATAGTAGTAGTAGTAGTAGTAGTAGTAATAGTAGTATTATTATTAGTATTACTATTATTATTGGTATTATTATTATCTTTGTAATTAAATAATTTCTAATGACTTTTAAACAAGCATTACCTCATTTCATATAGATCTTAAAGTTCTAATTTTGTACTGAAATCCTTTACTCTTACTTGATAGAAAATCGTTCCAATAATTATATAGTGATGGCACACCACACCCTTAGTTTGGCATCTCTCAGTGTATATCAAACGTGGCAACGGAACAATCCAAACTGCACACGAATCCATCACCGAAGTGCACAAGTTATTTGGGCACAAAATTATAAACAAGAATTTTAAGTCCGACTGTTTTAATCACTTATAGGGAATGCTAAAAATGTTTACAAATCTAATCGCGATAAGCTAATGAATTAAAATAAAATATACAGAGAATAATTTGGTCCATCACTATGGAACCACAAGTGCATATGAATGAAATTTCCTTGTTAAGTTTTGAAATATGCGTTAGGCAAAATGAACTGCACAAACGGAAAATTCTGTGAGCAGCGTAAATGCAGGTCTGTGACAAAGTTTTAACAAATAACTTGGGAGTGCACGTAAGCTCGTTTAGAGGAATGCGTTTGGTCTACCTCTAGGCGTGCTGGTGGGCGACCTTCATAAACACATGAATCGTGTGCACCTTACACTTATGCCAGAATATTGTTTTAGTGGTCTTTACATTTGCAGACTAAAGAAGATGTCAAAAATAACTCAACCAAACGTAATTTATTTTTTTTTCGCACACAAAAGCCCAATTTGTTACTTAACATTTGCTATATGCATATTCATATTCATCTTAGAATCAAGTTGTGAAATTCCAGTGAAATTTACCTACCAATTAAGAAACGTAAGGAATAATTTGAGGAGAGATTCGTTCGTCTCTCAAATATCTTATGTAATATATGTGTTTTATTGTATAGTTTACGTAATAGTTCCATTGCAACTTGTAATAATTTAAACAGCAATAATTGTCGTGAGAAACATGTAACCACACTCTCAAGCTTAACGAAAATTTCAGAACGGAATCTTTAGCTAGATTTAAACATTTACTTGCAGAATAAATTGTACTAATTTTGACTAATTAGTTCGTGAAGAGTTTAAAACAGCAAATGATATTAACAAGTATTTACTCATGCGAGATTCGAGATAATACCCCAAAATAAACGTGGTGAGAAAATAAATTGAGGATAAATTTCAATTGTGAATTTTGCACTCGTGATTAAATAAATAAAGAAAAAACGTATTAATATGTGTTTTAATAGTCACTGTGGGTGATCTATTCGTTAAGTTTAAGAAGGGAATTAAGGCCAAAAAGTTAAAAATTAATGTATGTGCTGAAAGGTATCCCAAACTTCGCCTTACTCACAAGTGATAAGAAGGAAAAAAATTCTAGTCCCTGGAGGAAGATCTATGACCTAGAATTCAGGTGCGGGTTTGGAGATATTATTCAGCATTAAAAGTAATTTAGATATTTTTTTAGTTTTCAAGCCCTACATAAAACTTGCGATTTAAAAAAAAGAGAACTAATAATTTACCAGTTTGACGCATATGCTTCAAATAATATAATGAGGCAACCAGTTATAACGGCTGGGTACCCGACATATTGACTACATGTCACCCAAATTATGGCTGCATGATCATCCACTCCTGTGATAAACACATGTAGATATGAAGCCTGCAGCCAGCCCGTAGGCCAAGTGACTACCAGGCCTCTCGTGCTAAGGGGTTTAAACAAATTATTGAATGCCACTCACTACCTGCAAGATTATTGCTCGTAAGAAGTACGGGGCTCATAGGCGAGATTTTCCCTAATAAATTTAATTTGATTACTGATTACGCCTACACAACTAGCACAAGTTACGTGGACATCAACTTAATTTGAATTAGAATATTTCCCACAATGCTACAGTTTTTCTACCCTGATTTCACATATTTCGCACTGAAATCAAGTGTACAATACTGAAATCAAAATGTGTCTGAGGTAGATGTTACGATTGGGATGAAATGGACTAAATGTGTCTTATTTCATGCAATACTGCAGTATGTGCTTCAAATGATAAGATTGCTTCGGGAAGATCTGTTGACCGCAGGGATGCCATACTCTTATTCTCAAGGATTAACTGCGCTAGTGTCAGTAAAATTAATTGAGAATAATCGAGGCAGTTAGAATAAAAGGGATGCCAGTTTTGCTGTATCGAGAAAAACAGGGTTAAAATTGAAGTTGTGTATGAAACTCAGAGGTAATTGAAAATTATAGCTATCATACTTTATCTATTTCTAACGCATACACTTATACCCCTTTTCCACCATATAAAGTTATGCTTCAAAAATCTAATTACATGCCAAACTCGTTTTCTTGCCAAAAGAAAGTCACCTAACCACCTTTCTTCTTACCGCCTAAATTAGAAAACTGTATGTGACAGAAGAAATATGCCATCAGATCACGAAATGGAATGTTGATCTCTACCTTAGAACATAATTCGTACATTTGGCAAAAATTCATATTTGACAAGTAAAAATGGTATGTTGACAAAAGCACTGGTTTCTAGTAATTATGATATTTTTAATAATGACAATAGCGCTATTATTATTATTATTATTATTATTATTATTATTATTATTATTATTATTATTATTACATGATAAATATACGTGTAATAGTCTCAGTAAATTAGATTTATTTCTCAATTTTTCGATTGGGATTGTTGAAAACCTAAAGGCATTTCTAGTAAAGTGCAAGTCTCTCAATCATTTCAATATGTGGGTCATTTTTTACTAATTTGGTGCATTAAGAATCGTTCGTTTTGTCAACATTTTATTGCATAATACACATACTAGTCGTTTTAATAAGTTCTATGATTATAATTGCATTGAAAATGACGACGCCCATTGTTTCACGAACAAAGTGGGAAACTATTTATTGTAATATTAGTATTATGTTACATAGTTTTTAATTGGAATTATACTCACGCTGCACCATATTACATTATAGGTGATATATTTATACTGTCTTTCATACATTACGCAACATTTTAAAATGCAACAATTAAGTAGAAAATGCATGGATTTTAGATTGATCCACGCATATCACATGAACCCACTGCGAACCACAGTTTGAAGTGGATTATGGGCCTGTGGTGTGATCGACCCCCTTTTTTTTAAAGATTTCGACAGTAATGCAGTACCAGTTAACTGTGGGCGTCATCGCGAAATGGTCAGAAACAAGTGATGGCCTATTCTGGGTGAAGTGGATTTAGCGAATCATGTGGTTTGACTTTCCGGGAGACAATAACTCTACTCCGTGAAAAATTCCCACAGACTATGATCTAAATTCGTGGTGACTTGAAATGGCCTCCCAGTTCTTGTGACCTTACAACATTTGACTTGTTTTTATGGGATTACATGAAGTCCAAAGTCAACGTGAAACAACCGCAGGCAG
The DNA here is from genome assembly GCA_030220185.1 of Diploptera punctata. Taxonomy (NCBI): domain Eukaryota; kingdom Metazoa; phylum Arthropoda; class Insecta; order Blattodea; family Blaberidae; genus Diploptera; species Diploptera punctata. Next base: position 79,477 of record JASPKZ010008081.1, read on the forward strand.
TTAACTGAACTTAAGGAAGAAATCCAACGTGTCATCAACGACATCAACAGAGATGTCTCTGAAATGGTAATCACGAACATCATAGACCGAGTAACTGCCTGCAGAGACAATAGAGGTGGACATATTCCTGATGTAATTTTCAGCACTTAAATTAGAGTGCGTGTAGATTAAAAAAAAAAACATTATGTACAAATGCGTTTTGACTTAATTATTGCATTTTTATATAAATTGCGTAATATATATGACATACATATGAAATATATATGGTTTTAAAGAGACTCAAACAGACGTAATAGTATTAAATATTGCATAAAATTCACTGATCAATCGAACAGCCAAATTAATTATTCAAGATGAAAACATAAGTTTCCAAGATAAATGTAAACAAAAATTTAAACATATTATTTCAGAAGAAGAGTGGAAAAGAAGATCAGAAATAATGATAAAATACTAGGCACTAAGAAAGGAACAACACACACAGAAGTGGCTGATCCAATAAGGTAAAACGGAAAAAAAGGTACACTAAGAAATTGGAACTGGAAGTAAACGTCAATAAAACTAAATATATGTTCACACACAGAATGCGTTGTATAATGGAAATGGACAACTAATGACAAATGAAGGGAATTTTGAAGAACTGGGTGATTTAAAGTATCTAGGAACAATAATTACAAATAGGAATGAGCTACACAAAGAAATTAAACATATGCTCAAAGCTAAGAATATATAAAACTGTTATTCTCCTAGTTGTATTATATGGATGTGAAACATGGACTCCTACCTTAAGGGAGGAAAGAAGATCAATATGATTTGAGAATAAAGTTCTCAGGAAAATTTTGAGCCAGAAGGAAATGAAGAGACAGGTGAATGGAGAAAACTGAACAACAGTGAGCTACATGATATGTATAGGAAGCCACATATAATAAGAAGAGTTAAGTCTCGTAGATTGTGATGGGCAGGACATGTCGCACGTATGGGGATGCAAGACGTGCATGGAAGCTTCTTGTAGGAAAACCGGAGATAAAACGGCCAGTTGGTAGTCCAAAAATCAGGTGGGAGAATATCATTATCCTGAACTCGAGGGAAGTAGAATATACAGGGAATGACTGAAAACATTACCTCAGGATAGGTATGTACGGAGAACTAATGTCCGCGCGGCAATGAAACCTACGGGTTCGAGAGTTCCAGTGAGTTATTACATAAGAAAAATAAATGCCCGAACCGGATATGTTATTTACATATATATATATATATATATATATATATATATATATATTTATTTATTTATTTATTTCTTTACCTGGGTTATTATTATTATTACTATTATTATTATTTTTTATTGGTATGATTATTGTTAATAGTATTATTATTATTATTATTATTATTATTATTATTATTATTATTATTATTATTATTATTATTATTATTATTATTATTATTATTATTATTATTATTATTATTATTATTATTGGAGGAGGGATTGCTGGAATACAAGAAGAGACAATATTAGAAGTACTAAAATTAGAAAAATAATGGATGTTCATAAAGATATTTAAGAATTTACAGAACAAAGAAGACTGAGATGGGTTCGCCACATAAAGATGATGTCAGATGATATGATACCTAAGATTATACTAAATTTTGAAGCGGAGGGCAACAGAAGAAGATGGATATCAAAGAACGGTAGATTCAATGATTGAATAGGAGTATAGTTTTAGAGGATTAACAGAGATTAATGCAGAGAATAAGGGTTTATGGAAGAGAAAAAATTACAGTGAGTTGTAGGAAAAGTACTGTATCTTAGAAAATTTCCTAATAAAGAATAATAATAGTAATAATAATGATAAAGATAATAATAATGATGATAAAGATATTAATAATAATAATAATAATAATAATAATAATAATAATAATAATAATAATAATAATTCCTTCACACATTTTGAGAATTTTCCTCATCATTGAGCGTTTTGTCCAACCAATCTTAGTTATTTACATGAATTAAAAATAAATAAATAAATATAAATGACTAAGGACTTACAGACTAACAGTTTGCAACGAACATTCACAAATTTACCTTAATTAAAGTTCTCCATCGTTCTCTGTCCTCTACATCTGTTACACCAAATTGAATTTTAAATATTGTTCTACCCGGTTGTATAATAATAATAATAATAATAATAATAATAATAATAATAATAATAATAATAATAATAATAGATTCATATTAAATCTGCCCGAGGGCAGGTGTTTCACTGTAATCATAGCAATTTCATACTATGCTTTGCTGCTCTACTAGGGAATTATAGGTGTGGTAGCTTCCCGTTGGTTTCCACACCGGTGAAGAAGAAGAAGAAGAAGAATAGGATGATGATGATTGCCGGGGCGATTGGGCACTTACCTTCTTGGCATTTGTCTCACAGGTGAATAAAAAAACAGACAAAAACCTCATCCATTAGCCTGTCCTGACAGGGAATCGAACCCGGGCCCTCTGCGTGACAAGGCAACATGCTAGCTCGAGGCCACATCGGTGGACATACATATACAAAATTACTCTATATTACTGTATTAAATTCTCGCGCGTAGCCAAGCCACCATTCCTTTGCGCAGGGCTGGAGGAAGTACACTGGTGTCTGTCACCATTGAAGGAATTTATTCTCATGGAAACGCTAGCCACCCAGAATCTTATGGAATTTGGGTAACTACAACACGTATATATGTAACTTTTTGGCCATATATGCTAGGGCACACGTCACTCCTATTCTGACTGAAAAATCATCACCTCCCTCTTGTAAATGGAACTAGTGTGAGGCCAGAAACCGGCCGGTGGGCCAAGAGCATTCTAGGCCGGTCGCGCCATGTACTAAGTGTAATAACTTAATTTAATGTTAAGAATTTAATTAAGAACCGATAAGTAGACGGGCATTAATAGTTCCCTAATACGTTTGGAAAGTTACCTGTTACGATTGCCTGGACGGCTAACTTCGAACACTGACGTTGGAAGCTTGCATCGCAGAGCAATGAAATGTATAATTCGGTACAAAATAATAATTGAACATAATTAGCATATGCGAGTCTCTTGCTTAATTACCAGTATTCTATTATGCGTAGATATTTTGCAGTGATATCTAACAGTATATATTTCTTACATCAGAGGTGCACTAAGAAGAAGTACCCGATCAGATATGCGTTCGGGAACTAAAGTGCCCTTTCTGCAGATAATTAACAAATCCTTATGAATTTTCTTTGTAAGGATAATCGAATTGATTTAAATGATTAAAGTATTCTGAGAATATGGAATTTTCAACCCAGTTTAGTAAAAAAAATACTTAATAAACAAATTATATAAAGTATTTAAAATTAATCACGAATAATTGAAACATTGAATTAATAAGTTACATACTTAATCGAAAATGATTATAAATAACTGTAACTCACCTTATGAATGAGGATTCTAGTAGGCCTAATATACACTCTATTAGCACTTCGCTACCGGACTACTTCACGAATCAGATTCGAATGGGACGCATTCAGTACTGTTATGGCGGACACGAACGTGTGCAGGAGGAGCGGTATCGCTGGAGGAGTACGATTTGCGGTCGCCCTTATTTCCCCCCTATCTCCAACTATATACCCATACGTCCCGCTTGGTGGCTACGGTGCTCCTTGGTAGTAGATTTCTTAACCAAGCTAATTTAGTTGCGCTTATTTGCCTATAAAATATCAACCACTGACGTGTAGTTAGCACATCGCCTCATTGAGACATTTCCTTCATGTAAAGGATTAAATCTGGAACCCGATATCAATTTTTTTTCACGAAATTTATTCTTTCTTACCCCACAAAAACAGAATAAAATATAAATAATATATTCCCATCCTTTAAAAAAATCATGAATGACAATAATAATAATAATAATAATAATAATAATAATAATAATAATAATCTTCTTCAAGGATTAGTATTTTCTCATCCCTTAAAAAAATAAATAACAATAATAATAATAATAATCGTCTTCAAGGATTAGACTTGTTGGTTTGTTCAGGCTCAAAATTGCTCTTTAACGTTTGATATAATTTTTTTTGTCACCCTCGGATTGTAATATAAAACAGTTCTTGCCATCCTGGTGTTTGGAATTCGGAGGATATGGTCTTTAAAATTTATTCTAAATTTTTGTATTAATGTTTTGGTTAGTTTTATGTTCAATTCAATCCTGATATCACTACTCCTTTTAGGATCTAATAATATCTTTCCTTTTTACAAACCGGGTATATTTAATTGTTGAAACATTGATTTGTCTTAATTGATCAGAGATAAGTGTCCTACTTTCACATCTTTATAGTATGAGTTTCAATGTAACCACCCTTTATAATTTTAGCAAGGTTTTTCGTCTTATGTTGTATTTTAAAGTTCTTTGTATTGTATGACAGAAGAGCCTAAATCTATCCATATTTATTTCGACATCTTGTGATTTTCTGTATCCTAAAGAGTATCTAAATAATCGAATTGATGTGTTTGTCCTATGTTTTTTTCTATTTATTACAATTTCAGCTCTAATTCGTTCTTGTCCTAGGGATGTCAAAACTATAGTTATATTTATTGAGATTATCATTCCGTATTGAGAATCAACCTGGCTTAACTTATGGGGGACTTTATGAATTTCATTTTCAGATTTTCCAATAAAAATTTCGTCATCAGCGAAGAGCATAATTGTAAAATTAGTATTAATATGATAACTAATTAACTCACTGGTATTGTCGAACTCGGAGTTTCATGGCCGCGCGGACATATGCTGTCCATACATCAATATCCTGAGCTAATGTTTTCCAATCATCCCCTATATATTCTACATCCTTCAAATCATAGTTAATGTTATTCTCCCACCTCATTTTTCGTCTACCAACTGGGCGTTTTTCCTCTGGTTTTTCTACAAGAAACTTCCATGCACCATTAATAATAATAATAATAATAATAATAATAACAATATCGATTTTTATTTATACAGATTTTTAAATTTTACATAACATTCTGTGCCTAAAGTTTTATTTTCATTCTCCATTCGTCTCTATCAGTCCACTCAATGTCCTCCAGTCCTCTTGTTCTCATTCCAGTTCTTATTTCTTGCATCCACGAGTTTCGAGGTCTTCCTTTCCTCCTCTTTCCAGGCAGAAACCATTCCAATGTTTTCCTGAGTAAACTTTCTTCTTACATCCGTCGTACGTGCCCATATATATATATATATATATATATATACATATTCCGTTGTTTATATATTATACTTACTTACTCACTTGCACTATCGAACCCGTAGGTTCATGGCCGCGCGGACATAAGCTCTCCATACATCCCTATCCTGAGCTAATGCTTTCCAATCATTCCCTGTATAATCTACTTCCCTCAAATCATAGTTAATGTTGTTCTCCCACCTCATTCTTGGTCTACCAACTGGGCGTTTTCCTTCTGGCTTTCTTACAAGAAGTCTCCAGGCACGTCTTTCATTCCCCACACGTGCAACATGTCCTGCCCATCGCAGTCTACCAACTGTTCTTATTATATCTGGCTTCCTATAAAGACCATGTAGTTCATTGTTAAGTAGTCTTCTCCATCCACCTGTCTGTTCATCTCTCTTTGGTCCAGAAATTTTCCTAAGTACTTTATTCTCAAATACTTGTAATTTCCTTTCCTCCCTTAAAGTAAGAGTCCATGTTTTGCACCCATATAATATAACTGGTAGAATAATAGTTTTATATATTTTCAGTCTAACGTTTTTTGAAAGGAGTTGAGACATCAAAGATCTCTGCAATGCATAATAGCATGCATTTGCAGAATTGAGCCTATGTTTTAATTTTTTTATGCATCTCATTCCTATTTGTGATCATTGTTCCTAGGTATTTGAATTCAGCCACTTCCTCAAAATTTCCCTCATTTGTCATTAGCTGTCCATTTCCATTATATAATGTATTTCTACATGTGGCCATATATTTAGTTTTATTGATATTTACTTCCAGTCCTAATTTCTTAGTGTTACTCAATAGTATGTGCGTGTTGTCCTTTAGTATCTCTTCACTATCGGCCAATAATACTACATCATGAGCATAAACTAACAGCTTATTAATACCATTGAGTTGTAAGCCTTCCTCATTCTCTAAAGATTTAATGGCATGCTCCCGTACAAAATTAAATAGCAGAGGAGATAGTGCATCTCTTTGCTTCAACCCATTCTGGATTTCAAAAGTGTCCGAAAACTGTTTGCCTACACGCACCCTATTCTTTGTGCTATTTAGACATATTCGTATAAGTCTAACTAACTTTTTAGGAATTCCAAACGCCAACAGGATACTATATAACTTCTCTCTCTTAATTGAATCATATGACTTTTTTGAAGTCTACATATAGTTCATGTACAGTACCATTATATTCCCATTTATTTTCTAAAATCTGTCTTATACTAAAAATCTGATCTGTTGTAGACCTGTTTCTCCTAAATGCACATTGATGATCTCCTACAATGTCATCAATATAATGAGTAAGTCTGCTTACTAATATATTTGTTAGAATTTTGTATGAAGTTGAAAGTAATGAGATGCCCCTATAGTTGTTGCAATCAGTTTTATCTCCTTTCTTATAAATTGGTACGATAATCAATTCGTTCCATTCATCTGGAAGAGCTTCTTTATCCCAAATCATATTAAGCAACTGGCGTATCTTGTCCATCAATTTTTCTCCCCCTGATTTTATCAGTTCTGCTAGATTCTCATCTGAACCTGATGCTTTATACAGCTTCTATTTTTCTATCGCCATTTCAACCTCTAATGCACATGGTTCTGTGACTAGCATTTCTGCTGTCTGTAACTTATCCTCCTCAATGTCCTGTTCTGTATGTACATTTAATAGCTGATTAAAGTAACTTTTTCCATCTATTTAATATACTCCTAGAATATCTGCTAATTTCATATGTTCCAGTCTGAAACTCATTCTTCTCTATAATAATTCCCTGATATAATTCTCTAATGTTCCTATTTTTTGCATTCATTTCAAGATCATTAATCTTCTCTCTCAAATATTCCCTCTTTTTACTCTTTAGTAACTTGGTGGTTTCCCGTCTAACACTACCCAAATTCCTCTAAATTTACCTCATTTGGCTCGTGTAACCATTTCATTTTTGCTAGCTTTCTTTTCTTTACAATGTCGGCACATTCCTCATCAAACCATTTCTTGTTTTTGCCTCTTTTTTAAACAACCAATGCTTTCTGATGCTGACAATTTAATAGTATCCCTTATAGCCTCCCCATTCTTCATTTATATCAGTTTCTTCTTCGTTTTACCACATTGTCATCTGAAGATTCCAGTACTTCAAATCTATTAGCAATTTTGATTTGGTATTCTTGCCGCATTTCATCATTTTTCAAGTTTTTTAATTCATATATTACAGAATCATCTTTAGCGTTTGTTCCTCTCATAAGCGATAGCTGTTGTCTGATTTTCACTCTGACCAGATGATGATCCGAATTGCAGTCTGTCCCTCTAACTGATCTAACATCGATGATGCTACTGTGCCAGCGTTTATCCACTAATACATGATCTATCTGGTTCCGAGTTTCTCCATCTGGGGATGTCCAGGTGTATTTATGAATATCCTTATGCTGAAATGTTGTGCTCTTAACAATGAGATTCTTTGATGTGGCAAATGTGACTAATCTAACCCCGTTGTCGTTACTATCTTCATGAAGACTGAATTTGCCTATTGTTGGTTTGAATATCTCTTCCCGCCCCACTTTTGCATTAAAATCTCCTAAGACAATTTTCATATGATATCGTGAAAGGCTATCAAATAAGCATTCTAATTCTTCATCGAACTCATCCTTGATCTTGTCATCTTTATCTTCTGTGGGGGCATGTACATTTACAATTATAAAATCATGTCGTTTACCCTTTAGAATTGTGTATGATATCCTATCACTAACAACGTTAATATCTCGGATAGCGGATCGGATCCTCCTTTTGACTAAAAAACCCGTTCCAAATGCAGGTCTTTCTGCACCCCCATAGTATAATGCAAAGCTTCCTGATTCTGACTACCTAGTCCTGGCCACGTAACTTCCTGCAAAGCGACTATATGCAATGGTGATTTATCTAATTCCCGCGTTAATATTTCTAGTGCCCCGCTATTGTATAAAGTCCTAACATTCCATGTTCCTAGGAACATGTCCCTGTGTTTGAGCCTTTGGCATGGGTTCCCTGAAGTAGTCCCCGCCGGGAGAACCGAATGGGGGACTATTTGACCTCCGGAAAATTTTACCCCAAATGAACCCATGCCCGCATTTCTTGACGGTTTTATTTTTACGGTGAAAGATCGTCACTCTTTCGCCCAAGGTACTTTTTTCGTCTGGCTTATCACCTTCGACCGGTCCGGCATGGGTAACCCTATCGGCAGCAATGCTACCGCTGGCACAGCTCTCAGGATCAATTAAGCACGCAAGCAACTCCACCACGACAAGGTAAAGATACCATGGAGGGTGTTTATATATTATATAATCTATAATTTGAGTAACTAATATTCATTTTTTCTCGTATGTCAGTATTTCTTATTATTTCTAATTTTTAGTACATCTTGTTGATCTCCTCAAGAAATCCATTTCCATCGACATAAATTTTTGTTGAATATCTAAACTTCAGCTCCATATGTGACAGTACTTCTCACTATTGAATTATATATATGTAACTTATTTTTTGTGGTCATATATCTGTTCCATAAGACTGCATTGAATATTAATAACAATAATAATGATAATAATAATGATAATAATAATGATAATAATAATGATAATAATAATGATAATAATAATAACAATAGTAATAATATTAAATTAATTTAATGTAGCGCACAAAACTAACTTTTAACGGACCACTCTTTTGAAGTATCTTAAAATTTCCCTATTAACTTGTTTTAAATCTCCGTCACCCTAATACACGTTATTCCACTAGGTGAAGTATCGGAATGTTACAATTAGATATTTTTGTTTTTCAATATAAATATCTGGAACATATATCTACCTTTCTTTTCCTCAGTTTAACCACTCTTTTGGAAGGCACTTTCACTTCTTCAGAGCCTACCATGAACACGACCTTCAGGACAGGAATTTGTAACTCTAGATCACAGACGTACATTTTGACCGCACGAGGGCATTGAGTCCTGCTCGAATGAATGATCAGCTCAACTCCGAGGTGACACGAATTGTTTGACAAAAAACAACATTCACTCATAAATTCATGCTACGAAGGCGGATATGTATATGATAATAAAGTTTTCAAAACATATTAAATTTATCGAATTAAGTGAATACATTTTATTGTTATGCAGACTTCTACATAATATATCGCAGTATATATATTAATAGGGGTGTAAGACAAGGATGTGGCCTCTCACCCTTGCTCTGTATCGCATACATGGATAGAATTTAGATTTAGATTTAGATTTATTTAGCCTGGTGGAGTTAAGGCCATGTGGCCTTCTCTTCCACTCGCCAGGACAAACATATATTACATCAGAATATAACAATCACAATTAACTCTAATATTAAATACTAAATAAAAATTTGATCAAAAAGATAATGTATCTATTATATTACGATTTATAATGCAACCAGTTAACGTTAGTTAAAATGAAGACTAAAACTAACAATAAAGTGTATACAAGCAAGACATATAAAATTGTCCCTGTCTAATGTTTATAAAAAACAAAGAAAAATAATGAGATACAGAAAACTAATTTTACGTTAGTACAATATTTAAAACAAAACAAAAGAAAATATTTGTTTATCTTAATATTATTTTCATTGATAATAAAATGTATTAATTGTTAAAATAATACTATCAGTGAGGTTTATAAGTTAGTTTGTTATTAAATAATTATTTAATTTGTTTTTGAAGGATGTTATAGTTTGACAGTCTCTGACATAGGTAGGAAGGAAATTCCATGTTTTGGTAAGTGAGACCGCAAAAGATAATTAATAATATACAGTGTGATGAGGAGGGAAATAAAAGACAATGTGCTGCAAGATTGGCGACAGATGAGACACGGTTCTATCCAAATTAATAGAAACCTAAAAACAGACTCCTTGCTTTTTCAGATGATTTGGTATTAATAGCTCTGACAGAAACATATTTATAGTATTCGATACACAATTTTAATATAATTGCAAATGGTACAACATGGAAATAAATACAAAGAAAACTGAAGTGATGGCCTTTTGTGGGAAATACCTTATACTAGCAAAATTGTTTTGGATGATGAAATTTTTAGAATCAGTAAATGAATCTAATTATTTGGGTTATAATTTAACACTTCAGGATGAAGCTGATATATCAAAGAAAATCACAAATTTCACAAAAAAAACGGGGATAATTAACAGTATAATGAAACCATCTTTAGTACAGAAGAACACAAGATTACGGCTTTATGATGTTCTCGCAAGACCAGTACTAAGATATGGAAGTGAAGCATGGACAATACGAAGAAGAAATGAAAGCCCAATAACAGCATATGAGATGCGAATTATGTGCCGTACAGCAGGCTATAAAACGTGGGACCATTAAAGAAATGAAGAAATTATGGAAGAGTTGGATGTACAACCCATTATTCATCATATACAAAACTACCAGAACAACTGGAAAGTCCATCTTCAACGAATGCCGTCTCATAGAATTCCAAAGGCCATGATTCGTTACTGCCCTCAAGGCAAAAGATCGCTGGGACGTCCAAAAAAGCGCTGGATGGAAAATTCCTCTTTGAGACCGTAACAGGCTACACGGCCTAATACTCGCATGGATGATGGTCATGATGTTGATGATGATATCGCAGTATAATCCTGCTACACTTTAATACTTTTCTGAAACGAACCGAAAAATGTTCTAATTGACAGAAAAATATCACTAATTATTTTAACAAATAATAATTAATTTTTTAATTCGTATATGAATTTTTGTAGATCACTGTTGTGATTTTCTCCTTATAAATGTCTGTTCTTCAGTCATTGTTCGAAAATTATTCCTAACAACTTTATCCTTAATCTTTTTTCCTCCATAAAGTAAGAGTCTATGTTTCGCAGTCAAATAATATAATTAAAATAAATCTGATTTACCGGTACATATATCCATTTTAGCAATTTTGTGAAAATGTGTGGTTACAAACGTTCCTGATTGCGTAATAACATTATTTTTGTTCAGAATTGAGGCTATGTTCAGTTCTTGTCTGCATCGCATCCATGTTGGTAGTTACTGTTCCTAGGTATTTGAATTCAGCTGCTTCTTCGATTTTCCTCACTTTCATTAACTATCAATTTACATTAAATTACGTAATTCTATGTGTAACCATATACTTAGTTTTATTGATGTTTACTACCATCCCCAATTTCATAGTGGTACTGAATAGAATGTGCATTATGGATCTTAGTACCTACTCGCTATCGCCTAATAACACTATATTATCAGCATACACCAAGAGCTTACTAATACCATTAATTCTGTTATTATTAATCTAACAATGCTTTTCATCACTCTAGAATATATACTATCTCATATACTTGTACCCTATAAAAATCACCGGTAATAGCATTGCTACGAGAAGGTTCAGAAATCCCGGACACGCCAAAGCGATAAGCCAGAAAAAAAGAACTTGGAGGAAAGAGTGACAATTTTCACCATAAGATACATCGGTCAAGAAACGCTGATTTAGGATCCACTGGGATAATATTTTCCGAACATCGAGTATTTCCCGATTCTGATATTTGGGAGAGAAATAGGTGAAGGAATCCATGCTAAATTTGAAACATGGTCTCTTTCTTTGTGGAAGGAAATAATATTACTAGTATTTGAGAATAAAGTTCTTAGGAATAATTTTGGACGAAATAGAGACGAACTAATAGATGAATGGAAATGTCTGTAACAGTGAACTACATGATCGTTTTGGGAAATCTGATGCAATATGAAGAGTTTAGTCTCGTAGAAGTCCATAGACTGGACATGTGGCATAAATGGGGAATGAAATAGGGTCGTGAAAACTTCTTGTAGGAAAACGAAAGGATAAGCGGCTAGTAGGTAGGCAACGAATGAATTGAGTTTATGACAATCATTATTTGAGGGAAGTGAATTAAACAGGGGGGATTGGAAAAATTAACTCAGTGTAGAGATGTACAGAGAGCTTCTATCCTCTCGGCCATGAACCTCCGAGTTCGTTAGTTCAAGTGAATTAGATTGAGTTTATAAAGACAAAACCTCTTCAAGGTCGAAAAAATCCGATCCCATTCACTTTTCTGGAGTCACGTATTCATTAAAGTGTTACATTCATTATCGGATAATCGTTATAAAATATAATTTCTAAAATTAGGAAATATTTACGTAAAGATATCGGTCGACCGTATCCATTTTACTTTGGTATTATGCACAAATATGGGCAATAGTCGTGTTGGACATTCCCTGTTAAGCGGATTTACGCCATTATTGCACCGAACGCTCTCTAATTAATTTTGATTGTTGATATTTATATTGACAACATTGGAATATGTTAATATTCAGTAGAACAATTCATAAAGTGTCAACGTCACATACCAGTATAATAAACTACAGCTTCCTTAAAATAGTTAATACAATAAATTTCAACCAATGTTTTTGAAGAAAGGTGACAACAATAACTCTCTAAGTAACCACCTAATGGAATTCCTCGATTACTAAGTAGTCAGTGTATATTAAATGTTGAGATAGAGTAATGTTTGTTAGTATTTTTAGTCTTATTGTTACAAGCAGAATCCGAATCTAGTAGTGGAAGAAATGAAATAATAGGCAAAATGAAATACGTGTACGACGTGCATATGTACATTGATCATCCAACTAAAAAATTGCCGATACGTATGTATACTGTAGAAAGTTATGAATTTGTATTTTAGCTCTTCTCTAAATCAATTTTATGTTCGTAATGAGTCAAGTTGAAACCAGTTGTGCAGGGGGAAACAATGCTATAAGTAATATTGAGAGGATATTAAGAAAAACTAATAACTACTATTTTTAGTTCAGCTGGTAACAAAACAGCAGATAATGAAACTATTGATAATGCGAATAGATTTCCTTTAACCTCATTCAAGTCAGAGAAAATTAGCAAATCAAAATAAATTAGAAAATGCGACGTGGAAGAATCTTTAACATTCAGCGCAAATGTTCAAAATCATAACACTTACTGTGTTCCAACATCTAATATATATAGGCTTACAAAACAATGTAACAGTTCGGAATATATCATAAATTCTATTCCATTTTAGTATAACAGTTATTTTTCGGAAATGAAAACGATATACGAAGTCATAGTGAAAGTCATGAGCAACATTTTTTTAACAATAATATTTATTTTAGACAAACCAAGTACACCATGTTAATCTACAGACCTTTGGGCTACTTTTCAACACAGTCTCCAATTCTTTTCACACATTTTGTCCAGCGTTCTACAAGCTTGAAAATTCCCTTATGATAGAAGTCCGTTCCAGCTGCTAGAAGACACTGACGCACTGCTTTCCGAATATTCTCCAACGGCTCGTAGCGTTGGTATCTCATCTGCTCCTTCACAGAACCGAAAATATGGTAGTCGGAGGGTTTCAAATCGGGATTATAGGGAGGATGTGGAAGAGTTTCCCACCCAAATGTCCTCATCATTCTCCACAGTGGCACGAGCAGTGTGAGGACGCGCGTTATCGTGTTGCAGAATGATCTTCCTTCCAGGGCGGTTGTCGTGCAATGCACGACGGAGCTTCACAAGTGTCTGGATATAGCGGGCAGCATTTATGGTTTGTCCAGGTTCAAGAAATTCAACCAGAATGCAACCTTACGCATCCCAGAAGACGCTGCCCATAACATTCTCAACAGATTGCACTGTCTTCGCTTTTTTCTTTGATTGCGGATTCAAGTGGTGCCATTCCATACTCTGGCGTTTTGTTTCAGGTTCGTAGAGATGAAACCAGCTTTCGGTACCTGTCATAATACTCGTCAAAAATCATCACCTGCATTTCGAAATCTCTGAAGAAGGTTATAGGTGATGGTTCTTCTCTGAAGTTTGTGGACTTCACTCAATAAACGTGGAACCCAACGGGCACTAACTTTTCGGTAACCTAAGCTGTGAATCATTTCTTGCACTGCACTGTGTCCTACTGCAGTTTTGTAGCGATTTCATTCACTGTGATACACCTGTCGTCTCTAATGAGCGCATCAACTCTTTCCTTGTTGCAATCCGTGGAGGCAGAGCGTGGGCGACCGCTACGAGGCTCATCTTTGATACTCGTGTTCCCATCTTTAAAATGTTTCACCCATCTCCTAACACTGCTAGCACCCATGCAGGCATCTCCGTAAGCACATTGAAGTCTTTGGTGAATATCAACAGCAGATTGTTCCTCTTTAACAAGGAATTCAATGACAGCGCGCTGTCGAAACGATACATTGATGTCTGCCATTTTGGAAACACTGCGTGTGGTCACATGATAGAAGCTATGACGCCACGAAACGGCAATGTTGTGGTATAATGTCTGTAGATTACGATCCTACAGTTGTTTTTGTTACATTGTTGAGATTTGAATTTTAACAATGGGTTGCTCACGACTTTCAGTATGACCCTCGTATATTTAAATATGTCTTTGTTTATGTATATGTATGTAAGTATATGTACATCCATAGTAATTCTGCCCGAGAGCAGGTCTTTCACTTAAATCATAGCATTTTCATGATATGCTTTGCAAATTTTACTAGGGAATTATACGACGGCTCATGGCTATCTTTATTTGAAATTATTTTAATTAACTTTTGTTCTCGAATTCTTCACCCACTTGTTTACCGAACAAATGTTATTTTAACCGACCGTTTCAAACATAATGAATATGCCTGGGTAGCATTGCCTCCTCGTTTCTGGTCATGCCTACGTGGCAAGGAGGTATAAACATGTAATTTAATATAGGTGACTGCACTGATCTGTTTGCCAATAGAAATACATATAAAATAAAATAATTTAATTACAAACACAATGGTATAGTATTGCCTGCAATAAACCGGTCATGAATTAGTATTGGCAGGCTTTAAAGTTTAAAAATGAAATGAGCAAAGATGCGTGAGAGAGTAACTGCGCATGGCGTATTTGTTGAATGAAAGAGTGCGTATGAATTTTGTCGTTGGGATTGAGAAGGACATCGTATGTTTGTTATCGGGAATTATTTCGAAGTAACTGCGTCGAACACGTGCTACGTATTATTGTGATATTTCTAAAAAATTAATATAAGATATGAGCAAAATGTGTTTTTTTTGTGTAATTCAACAGAATCTGTTATTGATTTGAATAATTGTGCATTAAAATTGACTTTTCGTAAAATAATTAAGTACGATGATGATCAGCTAACCAAAGAATCGGTTGATTTTGTTTGTTACAACTCTATGTGCTATAGTAAAATTACAGTTTTAAAATATAAATATAAAGACGAGTTTGAAAATGTCACAAATCAAGAAGAAAGTACCGTATAATTTTATTTAAATGAATGATGTTGATTTGGCAGACATTAAACATTGAAGACAAATGCCTTGTGTCAGTACATTTGAGTATTGTCGAAGTTGTGATCATTAATACATTTTTAAATATTTTAATTATGATTCGATTAATATCATAAATTGATTATTTAATGAAAATATTAAATCTAACTACATTTTATGAATTTAATAAACTTTTAAGAAACTTCCAAGTACTTTAACAGCTGATAAACATAATCAATGTCTGGATTCTACAGCACATTCAAGTACAAAAGCTCCTGAACAAGACAAAAGTAATACCGATGCGATTTCAATATCTCTCGACATTGACGAGGTAATAGGCCCCAAAATGTATTTCGTTCATTTATATCAGAGAAAGTATACTGTACCGTATACCATGAAAAAACTTTATCAATATCACTTTTTTTTTTTTACTTCATGTACTATAATTCTGACATGGCTCACGAGCATTTTACTGGTTTTCGTATATTTTTCAGTAGTTCACTCTAAGAAAAATTATTTATTTCAGGTGCCATCAAGACCAACAGAATCTACATCTGGTAACCAAGTCACTTGTCTATTTGCAACTGCAAACAGAAGCGATCTGGTAAGCGGGTACCTAACTTTATATTTCCACAAGGTGCAATTTTTAGAACAAATAAAAAATGCAACTATTCTAGATTATCCTGAGATTCTTTCGAAACTTGAACATTAAAAGTGTTGCTTACCGGAAATCCTGTTACGCTGCTTATCAAACCAAAGAAAGGCTTCTCTTTGAAGAATATAAGGAATCTAGTTGGCATACGTACAGAGAACTTCATAAACAAGCCATTGAGGTCATAATAAACTTCATTCAAGTTGAAATAACAGAACACAAATGAGTCATGTACTTTGCGCAATTATTTATAAAATAACTAGCTTTATTATTAGAATTCGGAAAGGATAAAATGGAACTTATTGACATAGAAGCGTACCTAGCCGAAATGCTGGAAAATAAATTGTTGAAAACATTTGATGACAGTATAACGATCGAAGCATCTACCGGACCGCGTCATAAAAAATTGGAGAAAAAATTGAAAAACAATAGAAAATACCTCTCCTCAATCGCATGTACAAAAATCATGCTCGCACTCGTTCATTCAGCAAACACGTAATG
This sequence comes from Diploptera punctata, assembly GCA_030220185.1. Lineage (NCBI taxonomy): Eukaryota > Metazoa > Arthropoda > Insecta > Blattodea > Blaberidae > Diploptera > Diploptera punctata. The sequence continues at coordinate 96,177 of JASPKZ010008081.1, forward strand.
CACAGCTTCTACTGTATGTTATGCCCTCCTCGAGTGCACTAAATCGGTCGCATAACTTTCTCTCTTACGCATATTTGCTCACTCGATTTTTAAAATTTAAAGCCTGCCAATACTATTCCATGACCAGGTTATTGCAGGCAATACTATACCATCGTCATGGTAATTAAATTATATTTATTTTGATATGTATTTCGATTGGTAAACAGATCAGTCCAGTCACCTATACTAACTTACCTGTTTATATCTCCTTGCCAGGTAGTCATGACCAGAAACGAGTAGGCAATGCTACCTAGGCGTATTCTTTATGTTTCAAACTCTCGGTATAAATAATACTTGTTCGGTAAACAAGTGGGTGAAGAATCCGAAAAAAAGTTAATTAAAATAATTTTAATTAAATATAGCCATGAACATATTTTAATAGACAAGTTTTTTCTGGATGTATTCGTCTATATTAGAGATTTAATAAAATATGTTTCATCCGGTAAGCAGATGGGTGAAGGTCGATCTCTCTTCGGATCCTGTATTATATGGTACTCTACAATAACTCCACAACTCTGTACTAAATGAAATGTTATTTACTTAATAACTGCGCCTGTCTTTCTATATGACATAGCTCTGTTCATTGCTCGGTAGGTATGCAGTTATGTGATACACCCCATCCCACCCCCTCGCTTACGTTCTCGTATAGTCTGCACCAATACAAGGAAGCTTTCGACATTGTTAAACAGATTCTGCCCTCTTATTATAACTAATTTGTCTTCATGATCGAAAGCTTGCCGAAAATTTCACCTACACTTTTTTGACCAAATGTGAAAGATAGCTCGCCATGGAAATGATAATAATTTTGAAAAGTAAGCTCTAGATTCATAAAAGGAAATAATGTTAAGAAAATACATTACTCGTGAAATGTTTTAACGAAAAGTAACAAACGGACTAATTGCGGTAAGTAAACATGTTAATGATTAAAGTTTTAAATACTATTCTCAATATCATATAAATAAGAACAAAATTATATATTTTCAAATTCTCTACGCATAATTAAAAAATCTAATTAGTTACCTGTTAATTGGTAATAACTATGGAAAACTATATTTCAAAAACTCGAATGACCGTCCAAATCACATGTCACATCTGCACATTTTCATGTGACTGGCGGTTAAGAATACAATATCCGACCAAGATTATTCAGGGGAACAAATGTCGCTGGTGCGTCAGATTTGTAGCCCCTTTCAACGTCCCGGTAAATCAGAAAAATTGCGATTTATCGACCAATAATTTAAACCACTTTTATCATCGGAACCCCCGAAAATAAAATTAAAATACTTAGCCAACAGGATTAATACCTGGATGATGATGATGACACATATTTCTTAATCTTCAGAAAAATATTTTACTAGTAATAATAATAATAATAATAATAATAATAATAATAATAATAATAATAGTAAGGGTCATATTTTGTGTTATAGAGAGTATAGCCAAAGAGTTCTCGCATATTTTGAAATCCACACTGATTATGTTTATGAATTAATCTCTTCCTAAATTACCTCAAAATATTTACATTATTCCCTGTTCCACTCCCTTACCTCAACATGTCCCCATGCCCTTCAGTCCCTTTTCTACATCGATTATCCAATCTCCTTAACATACTTCTTTGTTCCTTGTTTCAATCTGCACCGAGCGTGTTCTGGTTCCCGTTTACTAAGTTCGACCAATAATTTCTAGCCATAATTTTGCACATTGTTTTGTCTGAAAACTTACCGAATTCTTTGAGTATATCCCAATTTGAAATCGCTATTAGCTAAATTCAGCGCTTTCTTAAGGTACGTAACTAGCATTTCACTTAAGGTCTCCGTTCGTTATCAACCTTTTAATTCCGAACCATATAGAATGGTCATTATCATAGAGGTACCAATTAATAAGAAAGGAGATAAAACTGATTGCAACAACTACACGGGCATCTCATTACTTTCAACTTCGTACAAAATTCTAACAAATATATTAGTAAGCAGACTTACTACCTATATTGATGACATTCTTGGAGATCATCAATGTGGATTTAGAAGAAACAGGTCTAAAACAGATCGGATTTTTAGTATAAGACAGATTTTTGAAACGGGAATATAATGGTACTGTACATCAACTATACGTAGACTTCAAAAAAGCATATGATTCAATTAAGAGGGAGAAGTTATATAGTATCCTACTGGAGTTCGGAATTCCTAAAAAGTTAGTTATACTTATACGAATGTGTCTAAATGGCACAAAGAGTGGGGTGCGTGTAGGCAAACAGTTCTCGGACACTTTTGAAATCCAGAATGGGTTGAAGCAAGGAGATGCACTATCTCCTCTACTATTTAATTTTGTACTAGAGCATGCAATCAAATCATTAGAGAATGAGGATGGCTTACAACTCAATGCTGTTAATAAGCTGCTAGTTTATGCTGATGATGTAGTACTATTGGCCGATAGCGAGGATATACTAAAGGACACACTATTGAGTAACTCTAAGGAATTAGTACTGGAAGTAAATATCAATAAAACTAAATATATGACCACACGTAGAAATACATTATATAATGGAAATGGACAGCTAATGACAAATAAGGAAAATTTTGAGGAAGTGGCTTAATTCAAATACCTAGGTAAATAATGACAAATAGGAATGTGATGCACAAAGAAATTAAACATAGGCTCAATTCTGCAAATGAGTGATATTATGCATTGCAGAGACTCTTGATGTCTCAACTAATTTCAAAAAAGATTAAACTGAAAATATATAAAACTGTTATTCTACCAGTTATGCTATATGGGTGCGAAACATGGACTTTTACTTTAAGGGAAGAAAGGAGATAACAAGTATTTGAGAATAAAGTACTTAGGAACATTTTTGGATCAAAGAGAGATGAACGGACAGGTGAATGGAAAAGACTACACAACAATGAACTACATGGTCTTTATAGGAAGCCAGATATAATAACAACAGTTAAGTCTCGTAGACTGCGATGGGCAGGACATGTTGCACGAATGGGGAATGAAAGACTTCCATGGAAGCTTCTTGTAGGAAAGCCAGAGGGAAAACGCCCAGTTGGTAGACCAAGAATGAGGTGGGAGAATAACATTTACTATGATTTGAGGGAAGTAGATTATACAGGGAACGATTGGAAAGCATCAGCTCAGGATATGGATGTATGGAGAGCTTGTGTCCACGCGGTCATGAACCTACGAGTTCGATAGTGCCAGTGAGTAAGCAAGCACCAAAAACCTGTTCCAACTTACCTATAGTAAGTTTCGTAATGTTGCCACATTAATAAACATTGCACATGTCAAACTCTTACCCATCATTTTAGCATTTTAAATATGTCTCGTCTATTTTCCATTCATTGTCAAAGTCATCCCAATGCAGGCAAAGATTTTCATGTTATCTAACCACTATCCGATCCGTCTCTACACGAACATTACAGCTGCATCATCGGTAATTAAGTTAATTAGCAATAGTGACAAAATCCAACCCTGTTTTACGCATGAAACTGCCTTTATATTTGTCGAAACGTTGCACTCTTATGTTTAACACTGAATTTCACCTTTCTTCAATTTCTATTATTACCTGCATCATGATTCAGTACCCATAATTTGTGCAAATAGTCATTGAGTCGAATCGAATGAAATTATTATTATTTTTAGATGTACAGTGTAACGCGCCTCCTTTGATACTCAACTCCTACTAATTGCATTCTTCAGGACAAAGAGATTGTGAATCGTACTGAATTATAGGCACGGTGCATCATATTAATTTCTACGTAATAATTTTAAATGATTGAAAGTTTGAAGTCTTACTTATAACGTTTCCCGCTCCTTTCGTACGATTTTCACAGGCATTTTGGGCAATACTGCCATCCCGAGGCACTCCCATAATCTAATTATTAGAATATTTGAACCTGGATTATTTTATAATCCCCCATTGTAATCACTGGGAGGGGTTTACTCGAGGCGAATAGTGACAACATTATCGTTATTATTATTATTGGTGTTATTATTATTATTATTATTATTATTATTATTATTATTATTATTATTATTTCCAAAATTATACAGCCACAACGTAGAGTCTTAACTCAGATTTATTCTCGGATTATCCGAAATTATATAGGCGTAAATGTTTATGATTTTTATAGAGAAAATTGAATTGGTCTCAAAGAATGAAACTGTAACGACAAATGTGAAATTTGCAGTATGGACTGATAAAAAACCATTGAGAACAAATTGAATTTCAAAATGAATGATACTTAAGAAATGCAATCAATTAGTTACCTGTTTACTGAAGAAAAACTATGTAGAACTGTACCTCACACTTTCAATACACTAATAATTGTTGACTCCCTCTCTAGCTCTCGACAATTGTGTGACTGGAACCTGGAGGTATTATGTCAGACGAGAGGAGAAATAACAATGGCGTCTGAGGGGCACGACTTGTAGCCCCCTACCTCACTCCCATATACGAGATTAATGGCAAACACTAAACCTATATTTTTAAACGAGATTCTCCTCGTATACTACCCATTACAATTATTTGCTTTTCTAAATCAGATTTTACATTTAAATTTCATATAAATATAACAACTAATTGAATTAGTATATAGCCTACTGAGATGGTATGAAATTCTTCATATTATTTATTGTTACAGCATGGCAGGTATTTATAATTGGTGGAAAGTATAAACATAAATAGTTGTTTAATTTTATGTAATAAATATTACACAATTAAAATTCTATAAAACTATGGCCGTACCTGTGCTATCATATGTTTGCAATATTGGACACTTAACTTTATATATCAGATAAAGAAGAATATAAGTAGCTGAAATGAAATTCTTACGTACAGTACCGGGCTATACATTTTAGATATGAAATATAATGAAGAAATATGAACCTGATTACACGTCTACTGTGTTACAGATAAATTCAAAATGTAACATCTAATTGGCTCCAATATACAGACAAAATGACACCCAAGATAGGTCCACAAAGTTTGTTTCACTATCTACATAATGGTGGGTGAAGAAATGTTGGGTATCCCGTAACTAGGTGGAGGGATACAGTCTCCTGTTGTGGAAACTGGTCTGTGGCCTAATTCCATGACTAGAAGAAGAAGATGAAGAAGGAATATATTTATTGACGATTGTATTTTTACGAAGGAACTACTTTCGATGTAAATTAAATAAATATGATTTAGAAATAAGGCAGAAAACGTTTGCAGCCCGTATTTCGTTTATACACTAGCTGGCAACAGATACGGACGTTTTTGTGAATATTACAGTACATGTTTCTGTAATGAATCAAAATCTATATTTTTGTAAAATCGGAATGTATTGTAATGAGACATAGCATGATATAAACTTATTTGTGGGACCTATACAACTATATTTCTCTAAAAATATCTTTGGATCCAATATTATTTAAACTTTGAGTACATACGCTAAAATAGCACCATTAGTGAATACCTGGGTACTACAGTAACGAATATCAATTTTTAAAAAGTTTCTCAATGGCTATCGGAATTCAACTGAATTGCGCTAATACATATCTTTTGTAATAAATAATTCTATATAAATATTGAAGTACACTTTTTGTATTTTATAAACAAATAAAATAGAATATTATATTATTTTTTTCTACTTCTCGACACAGGCAAAATATTCACAATATACACTATTCACACTATAAAAAATTAAATTAATCATTACGTTGAAAATTGTCGAGTGTTGAACTCTACCTTACTTACTTACTCACTGGAACTATTGAACCCGTAGGTTCATGGCCGCACGGATATAAGCTCTCCATACATCCCTATCCTGAGCTAAAGATTTCCAATCATTCCCTGTATAATCTACTTCCCTCAAATCAAAATTAATGTTATTCTCCCACCTCATTCTTGGTCTACTAATTGGGCGTTTTCCCTCTGGCTTTCCTACAAGAAGCTTCCGTGCAAGTCTTTCATTCCCCATACGTGCAACATGTCCTGCCCATCGCAGTCTACGAGACTTAACTGTTCTTATTATATCTGGCTTCCTATAAAGACCATGTAGTTCATTGTTATATAGACTTCTCCATTCACCTGTCTGTTCAACTCTCTTTGGTCAAAAAATGTTCCTAAGTACTTTGTACTCAAATACTTGTAATCTCCTCGGGCACGCCGTAGCGTAGTGGTTATGGCACTGAGCTACAAACCGGAGGGTCGAGGGTTTCAAGTCCCATTGGGGTCAGGATTTTTAACTGACCCAAACCCTCTGGCGGCACTATGGCCCTGGGGTTGACTCAGCCTCTACATAAATGAGTACCAGACGCTTGTTCTGGGGATAAAGGCGGCCGTCACGCAGGGCTGACAACCAGGCTGACATAAAGTGCCGATTGTCTAGAAAAAGTGGGAGCCTTAACCTCCTACTACCCCAAGGGCTTCCTGAGGCCTGTTGCGGGATCACTTTTACTTTACTTTTCTTGTAATCTCCTTTCCACTCTTAAAGTAAGAGTCCATGTTTCGCACCCATACAATATAACTGGTAGAATAATTTTTATATATTTTCAGTTTAACATTTTTTGAAAGGAGTTGGGACATCAAGAGTCTGTGCAATGCATAATAGCATGCATTTCCAGAATTGAGCCTATGTTTAATTTCTTTGTGCATCTCATTCCTATTTGTGATTATTGTTCCTAGGTATTTGAATTCAGCCACTTCCTCAAAATTGCCCACATTTGACATTAGCTGTCCATTTCCATTATTTAATGAATTTCTACGTGTGACCATATATTTAGATTTATTGATATTTACTTCCAGTCCTAATTTCTTAGTGTTATTCAATAGTGTGTGCGGGTTGTCCTTTAGTATCTCCTCGCTATCGGCCAACAATACTACACCATCAGCATAAACTAACAGCTTATTAATACCATTGAGTTGTAAGCCTTCCTCATTCTCTAAATATTTAATCTATGCTCTAGTACAAAAATAGTAGTAGTAGGACTTTATTAGACAAAAAGTAATATATTTACAATATTATTTACAAATATGGGTCGCACGGGCAGTAAGCCGTACGTGCTGTTGACAGTCCGTTACAATAAAGTAATAATTGGTACTAGTGTAAAGAAAAATAAACAACAAAAAAGCAATAACATAACAATTACATAAAGAAAACACAATAATAATATTATAATTAAATAATAACAATTAAATAATAACACAATAGCATTATACACTAAAAAAACATTAACATTACAATTACATAAAGAAAACACAATAATATTACAATTAAATAATAACACAATAGCATTATACACTAAAAAAACATTAACATTACAATTACATAAAGAAAACACAATAATATTACAATTAAATAATAACACAATAGCATTATACACTAATTAATTTATATATAATTGTTAATAATTAATGGTATTGCATTTTGATAACGTAGGCTATATTTATTCATGAATGAGTATTGTCCTTATTTTCCGCGTTTTGTCCAGAAATTTACCGAGGTTTATCCAATTTTCTGGATTTACCAATAACTCGTAGCATGCCAATCTTTCCCGATTTGAATTTAGAAATCTTTCCGGTAATAACTGACGTCTCCAATATTCTAAATCATTACATTTTCCTAATATATGTATCTCATCTTCAAAGTTCCCGCACATTGGACATATTCGCATATCGTGATCGTCGCTAATTTTTAGAAATTTCCATGCCCCTAGCCTAAACCAAGCAAGCCCTGATCTCTCCTTAAATCCTAGGTTGAGTATATACGATTCTTTTCCCCAGACGTGTTTTAGGTCTCTTTGTAAACACAGTGAGCGTTTTCCTGTACATTCGGCGAAAGTATCTTGTTGGTTTATATCTAAGTACCTCCTCCTTATTTTTCTCCACACGTTCTTGCGATTTTCAGTCCCTTTTTCCCATATCCAGCCCATCCCAATCTTTTGGAGTTCTCTCCTAACCTCGTCTGCCCAAAATTTAACATCTATATTTTTAATTTGGTGGTCGTAACAAATTGCTCTAAGCATTGTTTGTTCACCTTGGATTACTCGCAACCAGTATTTGAGTACACGAATTTTACAGTTTATGTCGTCCTGGAATGACCCGAATTCATATAAAATTCCACAGTTAGAAACGGTCTTACTAAGTCCTGTAATATATTTTAGAAAATGCGTATATACCTTATTTAGTACTTCCGTTCTTTGGAAACCCCAAATCTCACTACCATAGTGCATTACTGGCCTGACCATCGCTCCATATATTCTTTTCTAATGTGCTGACTGGAATATCAGGCACTCGACCCAGAATACCGAGTACACTGTTAAGTTGTCCCCTCCCTTTAAATAATGCTATATCAATATGTTTTTTTCCACTTCCCGTTCATTTTCAACGTCGTACCAAGATATTCAAAATGTTTCACGTTTTGAAGTACTTGATCTCTGTATTTCCATTCCTCTGCTCTACCATACACCGTCCCATTTTTAAAGGTCATTGTTTTTGTCTTACTAACATTTACTGTCAATCCGCAATTCCTACAGTATATTTCAAGTAGGTCAAGACCTCTTTGCAATCCCTTGATTGTCTTGGAACAGATAATTAAATCATCTGCATACAACAGGACTATGACTTTAAAATTTATTATCTCCGGAGCCTCAATTTCTCCTTCTAGCATTACGTCTACAATATCATCAACGAATAGATTAAATAGCATTGGTGATAAAATGCAACCTTGTCTCACTCCCCGATTGGCTTCACTGCTCTGTGCAATGTGCCCTTGGTCTACTTTTATACAAAATGTAACATATTTATAAATTGACATTAAAGCATTTATCATTTTATGAGAAAATCCTTTCCGATTTAATTTTTCCCAAACTGCGCTTCATTTCACAGTATCAAATGCCATCTTAAAATCAATGAATGCACAAAATAATTTACCCCCCTTCATTTTCAGATTGTCATCAATTAATGTTCTCAGAACAAATAGGTTGTCCACCGTGGAGTACCCTTCTCTGAAACCTGCCTGATATTTTGAGAGCCTATTGTTCTCTTTAGCCCATTGTCTTATTCGTTCATAAAGTACTTACAATATATTTTTCCGAACACTGACAAGAGACAAATTCCCTTGTAACTTTCTGGTATCTGTGCCCCACTTTTCCCGTGGTATAGCGGTTGGATGACACTTGTCTCCCAGGCTTCCGGATAATCTTCTCCATTAAAAAGTTTGTTGAACGCAGTTTTCAAAACGTCTAATAATTTATTGGATGATATCATATTTTTCAAGAATTCCCCTGGTATTCCATCAATTCCAGGTGCTTTGCCATTCTTTAAATATTTAATGGAAGAAACCACTTCATTTTTCGAAATATCCTGATCCAGTAATTGAATATGAATTGGGTCAGGGATCTCAACTATATTTCCTTGATTATATCTTAACCTCTCATTTCCCAGCACCCTATCAAAGTAACTTCTCCATTCCCCTGGCGTTATTCTTGTCCGATTTATGGACTTTACTTCGAGTTCCCTTATCGCTTTCCATATGTCTGCCATGTTCCCACTTTCAGTCGCGACTCTAATTTCTTCGGATTTCTTATTTTGCCATGCTAGTTTTGTTTCTGCCAATAATTCTTTATATTCCTTTCTCTCTTGCGCATAATTTTTTCTGCTTTCATCTGTGCTTTCTTTTCTAAACTTTAAAAGACTACTTTCGACAAACTTCTTCTTCTTTCTACATGCATTATTGTACCACCCTTTGGCCTTCTGGTTCTACAAAATTAAATAGTAGAAGAGAGATTGCTTTTCCTTGCTTCAACCCATTGTTGATTTCAAAAGTGTCCGAAAACTGTTTGCCTACATACACCCTACTCTTTGTGCCATTTAGACACATTCGTATAATTCTAACTTTTTAGGAATTTACGACAACGTTAAAATTGTTTTAAACAAGCAAAATAAATATTATCTACACATCTACAAAAGATAGTACACTTTTGGGATTTGCCCCTTTTTAAAATAAAAAGAGAACCGACAACAAAAAATAATGTACTAAGCAAAACAAATTTGAATTATTATAGGAAATTTCAATATTATGTATGATTTAAAATTTTAAGTAAATTATTTTCACGACACCTACTTATAAATGTAAATATTAATATTTTGTTTGTGCAAAACTGTTACGCCGTGCTTTTATAATTTTATAAACAGCTCTGTCACTCACATCAACAAAACTGTAATAACACTAGTTTGTATTGAACACGAGAAACGTTTGACTATTTATACACAAGGATTTTGATTTTCTGTCTTTGTGTGATGAATTTCGATTCCGTCTTTGTGTATCCCAGTAACTTTCTCTATAGTGTGTTCGAGAGGAAGCTTAGTAAAAGTCGCCCTTTCTTGCTGGTGTGGTATGGACAACTGAAATACGAACTCCTGAAGATATTTTATTCTTACGTTACTGTTTTCGCATCTTGATATCTGAAAGAGAAGCAAATTTCCATAAAAATATCGAAGTGGCCACCTTGTTTTCTTCCAAACTGTGTAGGAGTGAGCCACTGATCCAATATGTTTACTCCCATTTTCGTCGAATTTTATAAGTGGATCACCTTAAGTTTTCCAATTTTTTATTGTTGTCATTCTGCAAAGAGCATAGTCCATAGGAGAAGCACACTTTTACACTTTTTTGGGCAAGATGATACAAGTAGGCTAAAGTGTCTTTGTGAAAGGCAAATTTCGATGAACCCACTTCCTTTCCAAGAGGTAGTTGAAATCAATTATGTAAGTCAGGCTTTGTTATTCCTGAGGGTCCCGAAATTGTGATATTTTAGCGACCGATTATTTATTTAGCTAATGGAACAGAAAGGAATCAGTTATCCATTGTCACGTTCAGTCCGATGCCATAAATTGTTTTAATCAATATTCGAACATATTAGAATCTACATAATATAATATATTTAGGTGTATTTTCAACATTTGTAATATTCAATAGTTGAAATTAAGAATTGATTCTTAGCTTGACAAATTTTTAAAATTGTCATTTTCGTAAATATCACAAATAAACCCTTCTTCGCACAAAGAGTAAAACAAACTGGCGTTGAGGCCATCACAGTTGATGAGGGGTAGTAGTTAAAATATTTTCTGTTCGAGGGCAGCAACTATTAAGGAAAATATTAACAGGGTTCACTCAAACAGAAGGGTTCACATTACACGAACGTCCCTATAATATATGTATAATTATACCAGAAATTTTAAAATGTAACATTTTTATACAGATTAAAAATTCGATTTAATTTTACGAGTGACAGTTCTGCAGAAATGTAAATGATATGTGTGTGTGTGTGCCATAATATTATCTGATTTTAACATCACATTTACACAGGTCAATCTAAAACTTAAAAATTAACCTAGATTTGTTCTTCGTGTTCAAAGTCTCTTATATGTTACTTAACCTTAGAACGATTAGCGGGGGAGGGCGAAATTGCCTTCGGTATTGTTTTATGCATATATTGCCTTGTTATATTAAACCGAAGGCAAAGCATTTTAGATAGTGTTAGGTTAATATCTCGAAAACATAAAAACTCATTTTGAATTTTTTAATTATTATTTTGAATTGTCAATTACGTGGGGGTAATTTTTGCCCCCATGAACTTGGGCGTAACAAGTTCGTTCCACAAATTCTGTTAAGGGTATATAATCAGCATAAATTGTGAAATTTAAAGTGAATGTAAATGAGGGACTGGTAAATAAGACAGTTATGATTTTATATTCGATTTTGTTTACTTCAGTGAGCAATAGTTTGGTTTACTTGTTAATAGTTGAAGAAAAATCCGAAGTTTCGATTGTTTGGACACATAAAGAGTATGAATGAAGATATATTGCCAGTTAGGAGTTCGTAATGCGTTCCAAATGGATGGAAAAGGAGACGGAGAACTAAGAAGGCATGGATAGAGGGAATTATGAATTTGTTGCAGGACAAGGGACTGTACGATTGTGACTGGAATGATAGATATGAGTGAATGAAGAGAATCGAAGTGTATTATTGGAGCACATGTTAGCTTTTGTATGCATTTAAACTCTTTAAGTTAATAAAATAAATGCCCAAATAGTTTATTAATCTTTGAATAAACGTAGGATGTCGGCCGCGGTGGCCTAGGGCATAATATTCCTTGCCAGTCTCGAGGGGTGCGCAGTTCAAACTCGGTCGGGGTCGGTGAGTTTTTTAAGATGGAAATGTCCAAGGTAAATTTTCCTCCGGGCGGGCCTTTAAGCAATGGGTTTCGAGTCTGAAGATTTTCGGGCTCGTAAAATAACAGAGAAGCCTGAATAAAAAGGCCTCTGATGCAAAATTCCACCAAACTTCATCCATGAAAGTAAACACTTCAGTTGACTATTATTATTCTGATCGTCTATTGAGGTGATGTGCTAACCTTCCGATGCGTTCCCCTCGTTGACATCTGTACTTAAATAAGCTTAACTAATCATCGGGTTAAGAAAACTTGCTCTGGGGAGGAGCCGTTTTCTTTCGCGGGACAAATGGTGTATACACGTAAACGTAGGTTATAAATATCGAATTATTAGAGATCCGTGAAATTCGCGAGTCGCGATAATGCGAAATGCTCTAATTGTGTCATTGTCTTGTACCATTTCTTATCTCCACTTCCCATAACCTCAAAAGGTATATATTATACACGTAATTACCTCAAAAAAAGCATTTATGAACCACGAAATAACGCGATATCACGTGGGAATAATATATACCTTTTATTCAAATATAATACAGGGGCCATGTGCTCTTATTGATAGATACATTTCATCGAACGTAAGTAGCTTCCACTATTATTTTTTTAACCTAATGCAAGTTTTATTTTGAAGCATCTAATAAACTAACTGAATCACTTGCACATTCGAACATGGGGTTAATGGTCGCGCGTACATAAAACCTCCATGCATCCATATACTGAAATAATGTTTTCCAATCATTCTATGTATACTCTACCTCCCTCATTCCTGTCTAACTACCGGACGGTTTACGTCTTCGTTTCTTTTCTACAAAAATTTGACATCGCTGAAAATGTGGCCGCTTACTGAAATGTATTTAGCGAAATTTGATTTGCCTTCATCTTTAACAATCAAATCATATTTCGCTAAACACATTTCAGAAAGCGGCCACAGTTTCAAGAATCTCGATAATACAATGTCGATTATACATAGAGAAAGCAACAGACACAAAATTCACATTTTAGAAGAAATCTAAATTATCAAGGAGGCCAAGAATACAAACATTATCGTAAGTAATGCCACAAGCGATTTCCAAATTATCGATAAATTCACGACTCACGAATTGAGGAGTGAATATATTTAGAGCATTTGGAAATAACATTGGCATTTGTTAGGAATATTTAACGAATAAAATTAAGCTGGTTACTCAGAAATTATTGTTTAACTATAGTTATTTTAAAATATTTATCTATTTAATGTAAACGGCGATGTTTGAAAACAAATCAGAAATGTGAGGTTATGTTCACTCACTGCAACTTGATCATATTATTTATTGCAAAATATGATCGCAATATTGTAAGAATGTACCCAAGTGGAGAAATAATGAAACACATCAAACTATATAATACTTGTAAGAATGTACCTTAGTGGAGAAATAATGACACATCAAACTATATATATGATAATCAACATTACGGGTTATTAATTTATTTTTTTTAAACAGCTCAGTAAAATCAAGGAATCTGGTCATTATTTGCTATATTTAATGTATTTGTTAGAGAAAAATAATCTTCTGTCCTGTTCAGAACATTAAAAAGGAGGAGCATTCTTTATCACAACAGCAGGAGCTTATAAAGATAAATCGATAAATGGCGAGGTGTAACAGGACTGTCATTGGTTGTAAAACAAAATTCATTGAAACGTGGTTGACTAGCATTTGTGGCATGAGTTAAATAGTCAACAAAAATATTCCTATTGAGCAAAACCCTCTACTAGACATATGCAGATAATTCAATACTTCTACAACACCGGAAGATGAAGCCTGCTTCGAAAGGCCTAGAGTGAAACTAACGAAAAATTTAAATGGTTGAGGAATACGGTAGTATACAAGGTAAAAAATAATTAAAATTAGCATTGTTTTAACCTCCACGGTATAAAAAAAACAATAACACAGTAGCTTAGGGTCTGCACAATTATGTTTTGCTTCCTAGTTTGAAACCAGCGTTGTACCGAGTATGACTAAGAGGAAATGTGCGTTCAAGAGACGACTCATTTATTTTTTTTGTCTAAGTGTGCACCTCACTCCAGTGTAGTTTTCTTCACTCATCTGTCCGTCTGTCTCTCTTTGGTCCAATAATTTTACAAAGCATTTTATTATCCAATACTCGTAAAATATTTTCTCTCATAAAGTAAGGTATCATGTTTCGCAGCCATAAAGTACAACTGGCAATATAGCATAACAGTTTTATATATTTTCGATTTAATGTTTTTTTGTGAGGTCAAATTTCAAGACACGTAATGTGGGGCCATTTAATGGTCATGGTGTGACAAGTTCCAGACTTACTTATTGTGATGGAACAGCCTAAGCCTTATTGTTGTGTTGCTAAGCCTTATTGTTGATGTTGCTGCTTGTACTGTTACTACTGGTCCTTGAAGTGCTGCTGTCTCATATAGTTGGTGCATCTTTTTGGAACATCAATTTTTTCGGCTGCTATTCGGTATTACACTAGAGCAGATTTAACCTCTTGTACAGCCATGAAAATGTTTTGGGCTTGGTTATTTTCTATCACTAGTATAACTGGACGTGTTTTATATTTCTACTCATAGTCCGAAGTCGCACTGTGCTGTGTTGATTTTACACTAAACTACCTCTAGAAGCGGTAACTTGAATTATTTAAATAAAAAATGATGTGACCATTATTTGAGAGAATTAAAGTAAGAGTTACCACATTTCGAAAAATCAACATAAATTACTTTGAAGTATACGACCGGAAGTTATAACTGTTAAAAGAATAAACAGAAATATATGCATTGTATAGTGAGCTAAGAATGTACCAATGATACGAAAATTAATTAGAAGCACTTGCCGACAACAATGACATTTATTTATAATTGCGAGGATGAAAATTGAAATTAATTATGCCACATAATTAACGTGATATAAGTTTTTATACTTTAAGAATACACAATGTCCGAAATCATCTCGTAGGTCCGATGTCAACCCGTTGTACCGGTACTCAAAAAAATGTTATGCGTATCTTAATTAATATTCGTATTATAAAAACGTTACTTATTGGCATTAGTTTTAAGGTCGCGCGAATATATATATATACTAGTTTACAAATAGTGGCATATAAATTAAATTAAATAGCAAGTAAATTCAATATGACAATCTCTGATAGTAAATCGAAAGTAATGGCATTCAACGTGAAAACCATATGAGGTGTAAAATCAGCATTAATAACAGTAGAATACAACAGGTGAACAATTTCAATTATTTAGGATGCAATATATCATACTGCTAGAAGGAAGATATTAATATTAAATCAAATAAATTTTATCGAATGTGTGGCACTATAAAACGGACACTGAAAAATAAAACTTCGAGGAGTACACATTTAAAATTTCACAAAATAACGACACTGCTTGTCTTAACATAATGCAAGCGAAAATTGGACCCTTAACCGTTCAGACAGAAGAAAAATAGAAAGTGCAGAAATGAAGTTCTTACTAACAGTTGCAGGTGTGACAATTGTGGACAGAAAAATAAATGAAGATATTGGAAAAGTCTTATATATTTTAATTTAAGGTTAGCCATGAGTGAATTTTGAAACTCCATAACTAATACAGATATGTCTTTCACATTTTTACCACAGCTGTCTACCTGTATGAATAACATTTATTATAAATGTCAAGTGATTTGTTATATTAGTTTGCAAGTTACATTATTTTTCTCTCTTTTTATCTGTTGGTTGTATTAAAATTTGATGTTTCGTCGGATATGATCCTTCCATCAGCTCTTGAATGTCAAAAATATATATATAGATCCAGAATTGTGACTGCTCTCCTGAAACTCATGTCCCTTTAAGACCCGGGAGTCTAGGGGCATGTAAATTTGTCTTATTAGGGAGAAATTAAACCTATTTTACGTACTTGGGTATTGTTTACATTTCTAATGTGTCCTCTAAAGTTTTTTTTTCTCCTGGCGCGACAGGCCTACAAGGCCCTTAGCCTACCAACCGGCTGCTGGCCTCACATCCACATTTGTCAATCACAGAGGTAGATGATAATCAGCCAGTGTAGGGGTGACATGTGGTCAGCATGTCGAGTCCCCCAGCCGTTATATCTGGTTTTCTGCCCCTGGAGCCGCTACTTATTGTAGCTACCCAAATGCATCACGATGCTGGGTGTGCACCGGTCCCATACTGGCCGAAATACCATGAGACTCGAACCAGCGCAAGTCCCGTAGCTCAGCGCCAAGGCTTCCTGCCTTAACCACTCGGCTACGGCGCGGGGTCCTCTAAAGTTTATAAAATTAAATTCCAAATCGAGTTTTCTTTTGTTATCAATGCAATTAAAATTTTATTTGTAACAATTTGTAAGGCATTGTATTAGAGCAGTGTGTTGAAATACTTGATCCCACATTCCACTGATATTAATCACTCTTACATTCTACATCATATTTCTAAATATGTCGATAGCGGAGCTGATGATTCATGGTTATTAATAAGATATTTCCATTATAAGGATTGGAAGTTTAGTTTGGTTAATTTTAAATATTTCCTGCCTAAGCCTAATTGAGGTCGATATATCGAAAAGAATTCTTAAAAAACTTTCAACGGTTAACGTAAATTTTATTTCATAACAGGTAGGCCAATACGTATATATTTTTATTTTTCATAAATAAATATAAACACGTATGTATTCAATAAACGCCACAAGAAGATTATCATAAATTATGCTCTTAGTGAACTATTCCGTAATGGTGAACTATTTGAAGATAAAATAACAATAAAAAATATGAAAATATGTGGTAAAATGTATTGATCATTGCATAAACTCATAATTTGTAACATATAGTTCGGCATTACAATGCTAATAGTAACATAAAACATAACTAGGGAAAGAAATATACTCTAGATTTACGCATTGACGCTATACCATTGAGCTACTTAGGCATTCGTTCTGTAGTAAGCCGTTTTTAAATCCCCAATTCCAACTTATATAGTTAAACCGTATTCAGAAGAAATTGGAGGCATTTCCACAGTGACACGTTTTTATGATAGAATTTCGTTGCACAGTCAGCAAATCACTAACTTATCATAAGTAATGCCACGAGTGATTTCCAAATTATCGATAAATTCACGACTCACGAAGTGAGGAGTGAATTTATCTAGAGAATTTGGAAATCAAGAGTGGCATTTGTTAGGACTATTTAACGAATAAATAAAGCTGTTTACTCACAAATCATTATTTAACTACAGTTATTTAAAAATATTTTTATATTTAAAGTAAACGGTGATGTTTGAAAACTAATGAGAAACGATAGGTAGCCTACGCTTCTACTGCTTCTTTTGTTTATCACTGCAACCAGATCATACTATTTATTGCCAAAGGAACGCAATATTGTAAGAATGCTCTCTAGTGGAGAAAAAATGAAACACATCAATCTGTATATTAATTCATTTTTGATGTCGTATACATTTAAGAAAGTGCAAACAGTGGTTTCTTTTTTTGGTGGTATAATCAATTGCTACAAATGTTGACATGTAAGCACTATTATATACAATCTGGTAGCCGTATTTGTTATAGGCTCAGTCACTGCAAAATAACGGTCAGACCTGTTCAGAATATTAAAAAGGAGGAGCTTTGCTTAATATATGATAATCCTAACGTTGATAATTATTTCGTGAAACACGTCTCTGATTGGTTGTAATACAGAAATCATTGAAACGTGATTGGTCATTGACTCCCATTTGGGGCATGAGTTAAATAGTCATATAAATTATTTTTTTCCATTCTGTAGGGTTTAGTTAACATAAATAGAGAGAACATGTTTTGCACCAGAACCAAGATTTGAAACTAAGATCAACAATTACGATATTGTTGTTTATTTTCGAACTACTTAGGAATTTATGTATTGAACCTGGAAACATTGGTTACAATTCATGTCTGAGGTGCAACATTTTTCTCTATAGTTATCTTAATATGTTCCATCGAGTGTTTTTCTGAACAAGAAAACCCCAACTGTTAAGCATACTATTTGTAAGGTGAAAGCATTAATTCATTATTAATATTATATTTGTAATTAAATAAGTTCTAATAATATAAGGTAAATTATCTCATTACTTAGAGATCATAAAAGTTTACTTTTGTGCCGAAATCCATTACCCTTACTTGATAGAAAATCGCTCCAATAATTCTATAGTGATGGCACACCGCAGCCCTACTTTGGCTCCTCTCTTTGTATGTCAAACGTGGCAACGGGATAATTCAAACTGCACACGAATCTATTACTGCAGTTCACAGGATTTTTGCGACAAAAATATAAACAAGAATTTTTCTTCCCTAGATCTCACTGGTTGTATGTTTTTGTTCACTTATGGGGAGTGCTAAAAATGTTTACAAATCTTTCGTCATAAGCAAATGAACTAAAACAAAAATATACAGGGAATAATTGGGTCAATTACTATGGAACAACAAGTGCATATGAATGAAAATTCCTTATTAAAGGTTTTAAATATGCGTAAGGGAAAATGAACTGCACAACCAGAAACTTCTGTGAGCAGTATAAATGCAGGCATGTACCAAAGTTTTAACAAATAACTTGAGAGTGCATGTCGGCTCGCTTAGATGAATGCGTATGGTCTACTTTTAGGCGAGCGGGCGGGCGACCTTAATAACCTCATGAATCGTGTGCACTTATTAATACACCAGAATAATGCTTTTGTGTTCATTGCGTTTGCAGAGTTAAGATGACAAAAATAACTCGACCAAACCTTACTTTTGCTTTTCGAACTCAAAAGCCCAACTAGTTATCTAATATTTGTTATATGCATATTCATATTAATCTCAGTATCAACTTGTGAAATCCCAGTGCAATCTACCTACTAATTAAGAAAAGTAAGGTATAATTTGGCGTGGGATTTCTTCGTCCCTCGAATATTTTATATATGTGCTCCATTGTATAGTTAACGTAATAGTTGCATAGCAACTTGTAATCATTTAAATGGCAATAATTGTCGTGACAGGTTACCAGAATTAGCTTAACGAAAATTTTATATTGAAATCTTTAGTCAGATGTATAAGATTCCTTGGAACCTACACTGGCAGAATAAATGGTACTGATTTTGATGAATCAGTCCGTGAGGATTTTAAAACAGGAGATGATGTTGAAAAAAATATTTACTCATGCGAGATTCTAGACAATTCCCCCAAAACAAATGTGGAGAAAATAGGTTAAAGATAAAATATAAATGTGAAACTTGCACTCGTGATTTAAAAACATAAAGAAAAATCGTTTAAATAGGTATTTCAATAGTCACTGTGGGTGATTGAATTGTTAGGTTTAACAAGAGACTTAAGGCCAAAAATTTGAAAATTAATGTTTGTGCTCAAATGTATCTCCAAACTTTGCCCAGTCGATAGTTGTAAGAAGGAGAAAAAAACAGTCCCTAGAGGAAGTTGTATGACCTTGAATTCAGGTGCGGTTTTGGAGATATACAGCATTAAAAGTAATTTAGATATTTTTTTTTGGTTTCATTCCCTACATAAACCTTAGGATGAAATTTTAAAAAATGTAGACCTAATAAGTTACAAGTTTAAAGTTTATGCTTCAAATAATATAATGTTACCAAAACCAGTCATATCTGTTAGTTACCCGACATACTGACTACATGTCACCCAAATTATGCCTGTATGATCATCCACTTCTGTGATAAATATATGTGGATATGAATCCAGCAGCCAGCTTGTAGGCCAAGGGCCATAAAGGCATCTCGTGCCAAGGGGTTTAAAAATTATTGAAGGTCAATCACTACCTGTAGATTATTGGTCGTAAGAAGTACCGGGCTCATAGGCGAGATGTTCCCCAATAAATTAAATGTGATTACTGAGTACGCCTACACAAGTAGTAAAAGTTACGTGGACTTCAACTTAATTTTAATTAAGAAAATTCCTACAATACCACAGTTTCTGTATCCTGATTTCACATATTTCACACTGAAATCAAGTGTACAATTTGAAATCAAAATTTGTCAGAGGTAGATGTTATGATTGGGATGTGTCTTATTTCATGCAATAGTGTAGTAAGTGCATCAAATGATAACATTACTTCAGAAATATCTGTCAACCGCAGGGATGTCATATTTTTCTTTTCAAGGATTAACTGCGCTAGAGTCAATAAAATTGCTTGCAATTAATTCAGAATAATCGAGGTGGTTAGAATAAAAGCGATCCAAGTTTTGCTGTATATAGAAAAACAAGTTTAAAGTTGAAGTTGTGTAAGAAAATCAGAGGTGATTGAAAATTATAGCAATCATACTTTATCTGCTTCTAACGCATACACTTATACCCCTTTTCCTCCATACAAAGTTATGCTTCAAAAATGTAATTATGCACCAAACTCGCTCTTTGCGAAAAAAAAAATCACACGTGTTTCTTCTAACCGCCTCGATTAGAGAACTGTATGTGACAGAAGAAATATGAAACCATATCTTGAAACAGTGTTGATCTCTACCTTAGAACATAATTCATACATTTGCGAAAATTCATTGTTGACAAGTGAAAATGATAGTTGACAAAACCATTGGTATGTTGTAATTATTATATTATTAATATAACAATTTTAATTTCCAATACGCTTGGGATAAAATTAAAGTGGTCAACAAAAAAATCATCTCCAACAAAAAGAAAATATTTTTTTTTTTTTTATTTAGTACACAATTGATCTTCTTGGTGATACAATATTAAAATATATATACAGAAACTAGTTGACCATTTTAAATATTTATTGGTGAAATGGGCATATTGACTGTATATATATTTTAAAAAGAAAATAATTTTACCATTAAAAGCGTGGGGTTCTCTTTATCAATTCATATATTTGATAATATACAGATATTGGTAAAAGTAAGCTCTCTAAGAAGAAAATGTAAACATCATAAAAAGCACCCCACGCTTTTGATGGTAAAATTATTTTCTTTTTGTTGATAACTCTAGTTTTATTCTATATGTTTTGGAGATGATTTTTTTGTTGACCACTTTAATTTTATCCCAAGCGTATTGGATATTAAAATTATTTTTCATTTTTTAGTTTTCTAATGAAGCGTGTTCTTTTAGTTTTTTAAAACTATTATTTAATTTTTATTTTTTAGTTTTAATATTTTACAGAATAAAATCAAAATGTGAATACCTTTAAATTCGATACTATTGTAGTATGAGCTAAAAGTAATACTCTTCTATAAAAAAAAACCTCCCAGCCGGATTTGAACCAGCGATGTATGGATTACTGAAATTATATACCACTAAGAGTTCACTGCTCTACCAACTGAGCTCTTACAACGATTGACTAAAAAGCCGACAATTCCGAACCTATTATACCAGTTTTCATTTTTTTGATTTTCGGATGATTCTGGCCAGGATTTTAGAAACAAAAATATTAAATTATTGTTTTGTGACGGGTCCTCTACACCAGAATGACAAAATAAAATAAAAATTAAATTTTCCCATCCCCTTGAGATAATAATAATTACTATAATAATTCATCCATAGTAAATCTGAACGATGGCAGGTCTTTCACTACAATCATAGCATGTTTATGTTACTCATTGCAGCTTTACTGGGAAATTATAGGTGTGGTAGCTTCTCGTTCCCACACCGGTGAAAGATGATGATTATGATGATGATGATGATGATGATGATGATAAAGATTATCATGGCCGTATGAGTTTTTTAGGGACCGTTGGGCTCTAAACTTTTTGAAATTCATCTTTCAGTTGAGGAAAACCACGAAAAATCCTCACCAAGAACCTGTTCCGACCGGGAATTAACCCTGGCCCGATGGGTGACAAGGCAGCACGCTACCTCGATATTACAGCGGTGGACTGTATTAACTATAATCACTTAATTTGAATTTAAGAATTTAGTTACGGACCGATAACTAGACGGACCATTATGGTTTCCGAATACGTTTGGAAATTTATCGTTTAAGATTGTCTGGACGGCTGAACTTCGAACATTGACGTTGGACGCTTGCGTCGCGGAACAGTGAAAGGTATAATTCGGTACGAAATAATAATAATAATAATAATAATTGAACATAATTAGCATATGCGAGTCTCTTGCTTAATTACCAGTACTCTACTATGCGTAGATATTTTGCAGTGATAACTAACAGTACATATTTCTTACGTCAGATGTGCACTAGGAAGAAGTACCCGATCAGATGTACGTTCGGGAACCAAAATGCTCTTTCTGCAGATAACTAACAAATCCTTATGAATTTTGTTTTTTAAGGGTAATTGAATTAATTTAAATGATTAAAGTATTACTGAGAATATGGAATTTTTAATCCAGTTTAGTAAAAACAATATTTATTAAGCAAATTATATAAAGTATTAAAAATTAATCATTAATAATTGAAACAGTGAATTATTAAGTTACATACTTAATCGCAAATGAAAATAAATAACTATAACTCACCTTATGAATGAGGATTCTAGTAGGCCCAATATACACTTTGTCACTATCTCACTACAGCACTTCTTCAGGATCATATCGCTGGAGTGGCACGATTTGAGGTCCCCCTTATCTCTCACTTATATTTCCATCTATATACCCATATGTCCCGGACGCGGAAGCCACCTGGCGGGATTTCCTTTACTGAGCTAATTAGGTTTCGGTTATCTACCTACAGATGTCAACTAGTGACATGTGGTTAGCACATCTCCTCAATGAGACATTTCCTTCCCTGTAAAGTGTTAAACGGGGAACTCCCACAAAATGTATTCTTTTTTACCCCTGAATGATACAGTAAATATAAACTATATTTTCCCATCCCTGGAAATAAACATTAATAATAATAATAATAATAATAATAATAATGATAATGATAATTTATTCATTGTACAAATGCCCGACGGCAGGTCTTTCACCGCAAATATTGCATGTTTATGCTACGCTGTGCAGCTTAACTGGGGAATTATATGTGTGGTATCTTCCCGTTGCTTTCCATATCGCTGAAGGATAATTATGATGATGGTGGTGATGATGGTCGGATGATTTTTGGGGACCGTTGGGCACTAAGCTTCCTTACATTCGTCTTACAAGTGAGGAAAAACCTGAAAAAAACCTCACCAGGAGCCTGTCCCAACCGGGAATTGAACCCGGCACGCTCCGTGACAAGGCAGCATGCTACCTCGAGATTACAGCGGTGGACTCTATTAAGTATAATAACTAAATTTAAAGTTAAGAAATTAATTCAGAACCGATAAATAGACTGAGCATTATGGTTCCCGAATACGTTTGGAAAGTTATCGGTTACGTTTGCCTGGACGGCTGACTTCGAACGCTGACGTTGGCAGCTTGCGTCGCGGAGCAATGAAAGGTATAATTCGGCACAAAATAATAATTTATCATAATTAGCATATTCGGGTCTCTTACATAATTACCAGTAGTTTACTACTCGTACATATTTACAGTGATATCTAGCAGTACATATATCTTACTTCAGAGGTGCACTAGATAGAAATACCCGATCAGATGTTCGTTCGGGAAATAAAATGCTCATTTTGCAGATAACTAAGAAATCCTAATGAATTTTTTTATAAGGAGAATTAAATTGATTTAAACGATTAAAGTATTACTATGAATGTGGAATTTCCCATCTAGTTTAGTAAGAAAGAACACTTAAAAAGCTAATTATATAAAGTATTTAAAATTAGTCATTAATAATTGGAACATTGAGATATTAAGTTACAAGGTTAATCGAAAGTAATTACAAATAACTATAACTCACCTTATATATAATGATTCTAGAAGGCGTAATATTCACTTTATCTTTACCTTGCTACCACACTTCTTGACGAATCACATTCGAATGGGACGCATTCAGTACTGTTATGGCGGGCAAGAGCGTATGTAGGTGTGGCAGTATCGCTGGAGGGGCACGAATTGCAGTCCCCCTTATCTCTCCCATAACTTTCCTACTATATACCCATACGTCCCGCTTGGGGTCGCGGATGCTCCCTGGCGGGAGTTTCTTGACCCAGCTAATTAAGTATCGTTTATCTCCTACAGATGTGAACTAGTGACATGTGGTTAGCACACCGCTTCAATGAGATATTTCCTTTCCGTGAAGTGTTAAATAACGAATTCGCCAACAAATTTTTCCACGAAATTTATTCTTTCTTACCCCTAAATAACAAATTATAATATAAATTTATTTTCCCATCCCATGAAAAAAAAAGTCAATAATAATAATCGTCTTGAAGGATTAGACCTGTTGATCTGTTCCGACTCAAAATTGCTCACGCCATCTCTTTAAAGGACGGTCTAAACATGTGTCCCTTTCGGATTGTAATATAGAAGAGTTCTTGCCATCCTAGTGTCTGGCATTCGTAGAACATGGTCTTTAAAATTAATTCTATATTTTCCTATTAATGTTGTGGTTGGTTCAATGTTCAATTCAATCCTGATATCAATGTACTTCTTTTATTTTTTACCATTTTCTCTGAGGAAAATGTTAGTAGAAACACTTGCAATGCCTCATTTTGATTACTTTGATACTCGTTATACTGACATAAATACTGTTCTTACCCAAGACTTCAACGTGTTCATAATTCTTCCATACGTTTTATTTGTGGTATACGCAGATTTGATCACGTTACACCATCCCAGGAACAATTGTCATGGTTTCGTCTACAAGATCGTAGAATCATCCATTCCCTATGCCTTCTCTATAAATTATTACACCTTTCATTACCCGATCCCTTGAGCACATTGTCCTTTCTATCCCTCCTCATCACACTACCTATTATTCGAAACCTTTTAGAGTTTCCCTTGCTAGAACATGGAATTCCCTTCCAGCCTGTGTTATAGACTGCCACACTTTACCATCTTTCAGAAAAAAATTGAAAATAAAATTATTAACAGAAACAACTCACTAATATTACTTTTTAAAAATTAAAACATTTTTTTTTATTATTTAATAAAAATGGTTTTAAGATTTGTCTATATATTTACGCAATGCCTTGTATAATAAGCGATAACATAATTCATTATAGTTTGTTACTTTCGTTGTATTTTTTCTTCTCTTTTTATGTATAGTAGGTTCGAGCTGTTATTCTTTTTTTGTGTACATTATTTCGTTAGTTTAATTTTAATTGTACTTAATTTTATTGTATTATTAAACGTTAATTTCGTTATTATTCAGTTTGACAGATAATTAATTGTTCAGTATGTACTATTATTGTAATTTTTTGTGTCTATATGTAAAATATCAAGGGTCCAGGGGAAAAAGGTGAATGTCACATTATACTCAAACTGAAATAAATGAATTTTAAGTTTTGAAACGCTGTATCATTTCCCTGTACACATTATTTTCAAAGCCTTATAAAACGTAACCCATAGCTTCTTTAAACAGTTTTCGCCTTTTAAATGTTACTAGGGAACAGTACAAACACTAAGAATATGAAACCTCAGTTTTTTGATTTTGTGACATTCGTCGTTTTTTCCCTGGACCCTTCATATATTTGTCCTGGTGAGTGGAATAGAAGGCCACATGGCCTAACTCCACCAGGCTACATAAATATATTCTAATGTATTTCGAATTAAAATGCGGATATATTCAAAATTTGAAACATCGATTTGTCTTAATTGATCAGAGATAAGTGTCCTACGTTCACATCCATATAATATCACTGCCACTGTTATCACTCTATTTAATTTTAGCAATGTTTCTCGTTCTTATGTTGTATTTTAATGTTCCCTGTATTATATGACAGAAGTGCCTGAATCAGCTCAGTTTTATTTCTACATCTTGTGATTTTCTTTAACCTAAATATTATCCCAAATAATTGAATTGATTTATTTGTTCTATAGTTTCTCCATTTATAACAATTTTAGCTCTAATTCGTTCTTGTCCTTGGGATGTCATTACTTTAGTTCTATTTGTTGAGATTTTAATTCCATATTGAGAAGCTACTTGGCTTAACTTATGGGAAACTTCTTGAATTTCATTTTAAGTTTTTCCAATAATAACGCTCATCAGCGAAGAGCATAGTTGTAATATTAATATTACTGATATTGATAAAATAATAATAATAATAATAATAATAATAATAATAATAATATATTTATTTATTGTAGCGCACAAACCTGACTTTCAACAGACCACACTTTTGAACTATTTTAACAATTCCCGATCAACTTGTATTAAATGTCCGTCAAGGTAATACGCGTTATTCCACAAGCTGAACCATTTGAATATCAAAATTAGTTATTTATGTTTTCTAAATTCAGTATCAAATATCTGAAACATATATCTCCCTTTCTTTTCCTTAGTTTAACCTCAATTTTTGAAGGTATTTTTATGTCTTCAGAGCCTTAGAGCAACACTACTTTTAGAAGTGAAATTTGTAATTGTAGATCACATACATACGTATATTATGAACGCACTGCCCCAATGAATGAACAGCTCAACTCCTACGCGACACGAAAATTTTGACAAGAAACAAAATTCACTCATAAATTCATACTACAAAGGTGAATATGTATATCATATCAAAGATTTTAGAACATTTCAATTTCTGAAAGAAATGAATACATTTTATTTTACGCAAACATCTACATAATATATCGCAGTATAATCCTGAAAATCTTTAATACCTTTCAGAAACAAGCTGCAAATGTTCTGACAAACATATCACCAATAGTATTTTTTAATAATTAATAATTAGTTTTTTCCTTTTATATAATGAAAATACTATGTATTATTATGATATATAAACATTTCTTCATAATGGCAAGCATATATGAATTTTCTGTAGCTCACTGTTGTGTAATCGTCTCCTATTAACTATCTGTCTGCCATTGGTCGAAAGGTTTTTCTATGAAATTTATTCTCAATATTTTCTCCTCAATCAAGGAAGAGAATACGTTTCGCAGTCATGTAACATAAATGAAAGAACAACTGATTTATGTATTTTCATTTTAGCAATTTTACCATATCATATTAAGCAATCAATGTATAAGATGTTAAATATATGAAACTGGTATCTGGTAAGCAGTCTTCCTCAACTAAGTTATTAAATAATTTCAATGTGGAGGTCTTTCAAAAACGCTGTTTCATCTTTTGCATTTTAACTGAACTAAATTATTAAATAGTTTCAATATGGAGGTTTTTCAAAAACGCTGCTTCATCTTCTGCATTTTAACTGAACAAAATTGTTAAATAATTCCAATATGGAGGCCTTTCAAAAACACTGTATCATCTCCTGCATTTTAGCAGATAAATTAAAAAGCAGATGAAAGAGTGTCCTTGAAATGTCTCCATATTGGAACAATTTAATAATTTAGTTGAGGACGACTGACTTACCAGGTACCAGTTTTAAATTTATCTTATTACATAACCTCAACGGTGCTTTAATATGAATTTTAAAAGTGTTGATCAATCAATGTATATATACGATCAATTGTTCTACCCTTAATTCTATTAGTTCTGTTGGTATCATATCTGAACCTGATTATTCATACGTCTTTAATTGTTTCCATCTACATTTCAATCTCTATTGCGCTTGGGTTTGTGACTAATGTTTCTACTGTCTTTAAAACTTATTAATCAATATCCTGTTCTGCGTGTACTTTTATTTTTTAAATCGTCTCTCTCAATGTTTATTTTTCTATTAAAACCTTGCAGTTCCCCATCGGATCTTACCCAATTTTTATAAATTTACTTTATTTGTCTCGTGTAATCAATTCATTTCCGCTAGCTTTCTTTTCATTGCAATCGGCACATCCCTTATCAAACAATTTGTATTGTGCCCCTTTTCAAAAATAACTCACCCTTTCTTATGCTGATAATTTAATAATATAATATATGTTAGAGTTTCACAATCTCTATTATAACAGCTTTTATTTGGTTGCCAAATTTTCATCTGAATATTCCAGCTGCTCAAAACAATAAGAATTATTATTATTATTATTATTATTATTATTATTATTATTATTATTAGTATTATTATTATTATTATTGTTGTTATTTTTTATATGTGGACTCTTATTTTAAAGGAGGAGAAAAGATTAAGAGTATTCGAGAATGAAGTTCTTAGTGAAATTTTTTGACCGAAAGAGATGAACAGACAGGCGAATAGAAAATACTTTATAACAGTGAGGTACATAAGATTGGGTTGAAGCAAGGAGATGCACTATCTCCTCTACTATTTAATTTTGTACTAGAGCATGCCATTAAATCTTTAGAGAATGAGGAAGGCTTACAACTGAATGGTATTAATAAACTGTTAGTTTATGCTGATGATGTAGTATTGTTGGCTGATAGTGAGGAGATACTAAAGGACAATACGCACACACTATTGAGTAACACTAAGAACTTAGGACTGGAAGTAAATATCAATAAAACTAAATATATGGTCACACGTAGAAATACATTATATAATGGAAATGGACAGCTAATTACAAATGAGGGAAATTTTGAGGAAGTGGGTGAATTCAAATACCTAGGAACAATAATCACAAATAGGAATGAGATGCACAAAGAAATTAAGCATAGGCTCAATTCTGGAAATGCATGCTAGTATGCATTGCAGAGACTCTTGATGTCCCAACTCCTTTCAAAAAACGTTAAACTTAAAATATATAAAACTATTATTCTACCAGTTATATTATATGGGTGCGAAACATGGACTCTTACTTTAAGGGAGGAAAAGAGATTACAGGTATTTGAGAATAAAGTACTTAGGAGGATTTTTGGACCAAAGAGAGATGATCAGACAGGTGAATGGAGAAGACTACATAACAATGAACTACATGGTCTTTATAGGAAGCCAGATATAATAAGAACAGTCAAGTCTCGTAGACTGCGATGGGCAGGACATATTGCACGTATGGGGAATGAAAGACGTACATGGAAGCTTCTTGTAGGAAAGCCAGAGGGAAAACGCCCAGTTGGTAGACCAAGAATGAGGTGGGAGAATAACATTAACTATGATTTGAGGGAAGTAGATTATACAAGGAATGTTTGGAAAGCATTAGCTCAGGATAGGGATGTATGGAGAGCTTATGTCCGCGCGGCCATGAACCTACGGGTTCGATAGTGCCAGTGAGTAAGTAAGTAAGAGGTACATAAGATATTAAATACAAAATAGGTACCTGGCAATTCAGTCGTCCACATCTAAATTATTAAACTTCATAAAGTAATTTCAATATGGAATTATTTGATGACATTTAATAATTTACTTAAGGACAACTGACTTACTAGGTATCGATTTCATATTTAATATCTTATTCATGGATGGACAGAGAGGAACGGCGTTTGGCCTACGGAAGACAGTGGTATCTGTCATGACACCGGATATTGAAGATGATTACATAACATCAACGGTGCTTTTATATGATTTTGTAAAGTATTGAGTGAGGTACGCACATGTTCTTTATAGGAAACCAGATATAAAAAGAACAGTTAAGTCTTGTGGATTACGATGGGCAGGACACTAGGTCACAAGATAGCAGTCTGCTAACAATTCCTCTTCATAGAACTTCCTCCTATTCTACTTCCTTCACAGTAGCCTCTGCCCGCTCCTGGAATCTCCTTCCTCAAGATATCAGGATTTGCCGCACACTTGGCACCTTTAAGTCACGCTTATACAGTTACCTGTTGTCTAATAATTAATTTTTCTCTATTTATTTAATTTTATACTATGTCATTAATCTTTTCCTCGTTTTTTATATATATTGTACATATTATATATTTAATTCGTTAAATTTAGAGTAAATCAAAATACATTATAAATATTAATTGTATTGTATTCTTAACTTGTAATCGTTTATATATATATATATATATATATATATATATATATATATATATATATATATATTGTAATTTAGATTTAAGACTTTTCTTTTGTATTTTTTTAAACCTGGTTGAGTGGTAGACAAGACCTTAAGGCCTTAACTCTGCCAGGTAAAATGAAGCTATTATTGTTATTATTAAAATAAAGCTATTATTATTATTTAGCACGAATGGGGACTTAGAGAGGGACATGGAAGTTGCTTACAGGAAAACCGGATGGAAAACTTCCAGTTGATTGTCCAAGAATTAGGTGAGAGAATAACATTAACCATGATTAGAGGGAAGTAGGTTATACAGAAGATGATTGGGAAACATTAGCTCAGGATATGGATGTTTGGAGAGCTTATGACTGCGCGATCGTGAACTTACAGTTTAGATAGTGCAAGTGAATTGGTTAGTTGGTTAAAAGTATTAATAATAATAATAATAATAATAATAATAAAAATAATATTATTATTATTATTATTATTATTATTATTATAATTATTATTATTATTAATTTATATTTATATGCTTTGTCCGTTCATTGTAATCAAAATAAATTAATTGATTTGTTCCGAATGAAATAAAATTAGTTTTTCAAGTACGGTATACATACGTTGAGCTCCCACATTCCACTAATATGACACTACTGTGACACATTCTTATGTTGCTTGAGAAAATGAAATCTGAGCTTATAATCATTGTTTGTTTTAGTATATTTCCGTTACAAGCCTGAGAGTGACGCGTGGGTTTGAGTTGAGGTATTTACAGCTTATCATATACTTTGGTTGGACTCTAAAACGAATTTCAAAATAAAATCAATGTCGAAAATACATCTGACTTCAACGATTTTTTATGTTTAAGATATGAAAATATACATAAACATATTAAAAAACCGAAACAAGAAGACACTTTTTAAAATGATCAGAATAATCTGTCCTTTATGTGATGTTGAAAATCATCATAATATAATTATATAATAATTATGTCCACCGCTGTGGTCTCGAGGTAGCATGCTGGCTTGTCACGCAGCGGGCCCGGGTTCGATTCCCAGTCGGGACAGTTTTTCTGGGTGAGTTTTTTATCGGTGTTTTTCCTCACTTGTAAGACAAATGTCAGGAAACATTTAAGGCCCAAAAAGTCCCCGAAATCATATGGTCATCATTATCATCATCATCATCATCCTTCACCGGTGTGGAAAGCAACAGGAAGCTACCACACCTACAATTCCCTAGTAAAGCTGCAGAGCATTGCATTAAAATGCTATGATTGCAGAATTCCTATGAATGGATAATAATTATATAAATATATATCATCATCATCATCATAGTACATTCACGAATTTAGGCCATTTGTTGACCTGTTTCGGCCTCAAGAGAAACACCATCCAGAAGTCTTTAGAGTGGACGTCCTGGTCTTCTTCTTCCTGCAGGTTGATATCTTAACATTAGTTTGGGTATTCTGTGATCTTCCATTCGATGAACATATTGTATCCATCTTGACTTATAATCAGAAATTTTGTTTTCTAAAGATTCCATATGTAATTCTTCTAAGATGTCTTCATTTTTTTTGTGATCTAGTAGTGTATATCCTGCAGTCCTCCGAAGATATCTCATTTCAGCAGATCTAAGTCTCTGTATATCCTTCTGTTTCAACGTCCATACTTCGCTACCATACAAAAGAGTTGGAAGAGCCAGTGTTTTATACACTTTCAGTCTTGAATGCTTTTGGACTAACTGTGGCTTGAAGATAGAATTTATTAACCCTAAAATTCTTAAAAATTTAGATATTTTTGCATTTACATCCTTTTCTTCTTCATATGAGATATTGCATCCTAGATATGTAAAATTATTCACCTGCTCCAAAATTTTATTGTCCAGTACAATTTTACTTCTGACAGGATCTACACCTTGAAATGCCATAATTTTTGTTTTTTCTGTGGATATCTTTAATCCATATTCTTCTGTAATTTTGTTAAGTTCATACAGACCTTTCTGTAGATTATCTTCGGAATTTGCTATTATTATTTGGTCATCTGCAAACAATAGGGTGTTTAATTTTCTATTTTCTGATATTCTTATTCCAAATTTATATTTTTTGTTCCAGCAACATATTACTTCATTGATATAAATTGCAAAGAGTGTTGGGGATAGGGGGCAGCCTTGTCTCACACCACGATTTATAATTCCTTCTTCAGAAAATCTGTTATTTAATTTAATCTTCATGGTGTTGTCTTTGTAAATATTTTGTATGTTCTGCCGAAGTAAATTTGGTATATTTCTGTCTTCCAATATATTTAAGAGTTTTGATCTCTTGACTGTGTCGAATGCTTTTTCAAAATCTATGAAAGCAAAATGTGTTTCTAAGTTGAATTCTCTTCTTTTTTCAAGCAATAGTTTAACAGAAAATGCTGAATCAATACAAGATCGTCCTTTCCTAAATCCATTTTGACATTCCATAAGGAATTTTGCACTGAAACTTTTCAATTTTCCATTTAAAATGTCTGCATAAATTTTGTAGCATGTGTTTAACAAACTGATTCCCCTATAGTTGTCCATTTTCTCTTGTCTCCTTTCTTGAACAGGGGTATAACAATGCTTGTCTTCCATTCTTGTGGTATATCTGCATTTTTGAATACATTATTAAAGAAGGACAACAGTCTTTCATGGAATTGCTTGCCTGCATATTTGTACAATTCAGAATTCAAGCCATCTGTGCCAGTTGCCTTCCCATTTTTTAATTTCTTTAAACTATTGTTCAATTCTTCCAATGATATTATGGAATCTGTCTCATTATTATTTCGGAAAATTGTATCTTCATAGCTATTGTCAGTCCAAAGACTTTTATAATAATTGAAAAAATCTTCTTTTGTTACTCCGCAATTAATTTTGGTAGATTCTTTAATATCTTTATTCAAATGTTTTAATATTTTGAAGGCATTAGGTTGGAGCTTATGCAAATCTGATTCTAAATGTGTAACAAAATTTAACCATGTTTTCCTATGCCTCTTTCTTATTTCCCTCTTAACAATAGCTCTACAGCGTTTGAATTCTATTTCATTTTCTACTTTCTTTGTGTTCAAATATATATATTTTTTTTAAATATATATAGTGTTTGGAAATCTTCATTACAAATTTCGAATGATTTTAGAGCGGACTGAGTAGATGACGTTTTGAATATGACCATTTAACCTTAATTAAACGTTGAATGTATCCGGCAATGAGTACTCGCATCATTGCTCCCATCACCAGAACATAAAGTGTCTTTCATACAATAAACAATTTTGAAAAATGCAATAATTAAGTCAAAAATTTATCGTAATCAAAAATATTTTTACATGCTTTATATTAGCTTGATCTGTATGTGTCTATCTATGTAACGGAATCTTTCAAGACGGTTTTCACGCACTTAAATACATTGGATCGACTTGAAACTTAGTATATTTGTAAAGGACGAATGAAAATACAATCATTTCATTATTTTTTTTCTAAGATCCTGGC
Organism: Diploptera punctata; assembly: GCA_030220185.1. Taxonomy (NCBI): domain Eukaryota; kingdom Metazoa; phylum Arthropoda; class Insecta; order Blattodea; family Blaberidae; genus Diploptera; species Diploptera punctata. The sequence goes on from JASPKZ010008081.1 coordinate 129,760, forward strand.
CAGGATAATCAGGACATCAAAAATGATGTTGTCTATCTATGTAACGGAATATTAGAACACGATTTTCACCCACTTCAAAACATTGGATCGATTTGAAACTTTCTATAGTTGTAAAGGACCATGGCAATACAATAACTGCACAAATTATTTTTAAGATCCTGGCCAGGATCATCAAGACATCAAAAAAGTATCTGTCTAACTATGTAACAGAATCCTTCCACACGATTATCGCCCACTTCAAATCATTCTATCGTCTTGAAACTTTGTAAACTTGTAAAGGACCAACGACAATACAGCGATTTCATAAATTTTTCTAAGATCCAGGCCAGAATCATCAGGACATCAAAAGACTTTTTAGTCTATCGTTGTAAGAATTATTATTAATATTATATCCTGTGGTAACCCAGTTGGTTGAGCGGCGTGCTGTAGTGGTATATAATTTCAGTAATCCGTAGGTCGCTGGTTCAAATTCGGCCCGGAGGAATTTTTTTATACAATTATTACCTTTAGCTCATACTACAATAGTATCGGATTTAATGATATTTACATTTTTATCTTATTCTGTAAAATATTATTGACAATTTTGTAAACTTACCACTTTGAAATTTATCCAAAATATATGAGAAGGATACGATGAACTGTAAGTATTTACCTATGTTAAAATATTAAAAAATATTATCATACTGTTAGTTAATAATTTTAATAAATTATATAATTATATTCGTGCCTTGACACTAAATATATGGTAAGCAATTAAATTTTAATGGAATTCCGGTTTATGGCAATCAATTAAACTAAAAATTAAAAAAATAAATAATAGCTTAAGAAAACTAAAACAGCACGCTACATTAGAAAAACAACTACTATAAAATAAAAATAAATAATAGTTTTAAAAATCTGAAACAAGGACGCTTCATTAGAAGAATAAGCCACAATAAAAAAATAAGATAAGTAAAAAAATTCTCGTTTCACAAAACTAAAACACGGCGCTTATAAGTTAGAAAGACACAGGCTAAAAAATGAAAAATAATTTTACTTTCAACGAACACGTCTTGATGTAGAATTGAACTGGTCAACAAAGAGTCATGCTCCATACACATCTATACTAAAACTAGTTTACCTGCAAAAAAATAACTTTAAAACCAAAAGCGTGGGGGGCTATATATCACTTAAATATATTTGTATAATACACAGATCTTGGTAAAAGTCAATAATCCTCTAAGAATACAACTAAAAACCATAAAAGCTTTTGAAGGGTAAATTCAATTTTTTTAGATAACCCTAGTTTGTTATATTCAAGATGTTGTCGAAGATGATTCGTTGTTAGCGCCCATTTAATTTTAATCCATGGTGTGTTGGAAATAAAAATTATTTTTCATTGATTTTTATTTCGGGTTTTCGTATAAAAGCTTGTTTTATTGGTTTTTAACAACCGCTTAGTATATAAGCTATGAACCTGTAATGTCAGTCCCGCCTATGTAACGAATTCTTTCAAACAACGATATTCAGGCCCTTGGGCGAAACATTGGATCGACCTGAAGTGACCTGTGTATACTTGTAAGGGACTAATAACAATACAATAATTTCATAAATTGTTTCTAAGATCCTTGCCAAGATCATCAGTACATCAAAAAAGTGTCTGTGAATCTATGTAACGTGATTTTTCAACACGATATTCAAACACTTAGAAACATTGGATCGTCTTGAAACTTCGAATACTTGTGAAAGACCAATGACAATGCAACAATTTCATTTTTTTCTAAGATACTGGCCACGATCATTACTACATTAAAAAATGTGTCTGTGTATCTATGTAACGAAAATTTCAACACAATTTTCACCCACTTGAAACTTTGGGTCGACTTCAAACTTTGTATACTTGTAAAGTACCAGTGACAATACAATAATTTCATAAATTTGTTTCTAAGCTCCTGTCCAGGATCATCAGTATATCAAAAAAGTGCCTGTGTATCTACATAACGGCATTTTTTCAACACGATTTTCACCCACTTATAAACATTAGATTCACTTCAAATGTTGTACACTTGTAAAAGACCAATGGCAATACAATAATTTCATACATGTTTTCTAAAATCCTGGCCAGAATCATGAGAAATTTAGCAAAAATAAAAACAGGTAAAATAGGTTGCGGACTTATGAACTTCTTAGTCAATTGTTATAAGAGCTCAGTTGGTAGAGCGGTAGACTGTAGTGATATATGATTTCAGTAATTCGTAGGTCGATGGATCAAATCCGGCCCGGAGGATTTTTTTAGAAGACTATTACTCTTAGCTCATACTTCAATAGTATCGAATTTAAAGATATTTACATTTTTATCTTATTCTGTTAAATATTAAAACTGAAAAATAAAAAATAAATAATAGTTTAAAAAACTAAAACAACACGATTTATTAGAAAACCGGTCTAAGAAATGAAGAATAATTTTAATTTCCTACACGTTTAGGATAGAATTAAAATGGTCAACAAAAAATCATCTCCAACACATCTAGAATAAAGCTAGAGTAATTTAAAAAAAATAATTTTACCATCAAGAGCCTGGGGTTCTTTTTATGGTTTCTACATTTTCTTCTCAGAGACATTACGTTTATCAATATCTGTCTATTATCAAATACATTAATTGATATAGAGCTCCCCACGCTTTTGATGGTAAAATTATTTTTCTGTAGATACCTCTAGTTTTATTCTAGATGTGTTGGAGATGTAATTTTATCCCAAGGGTATTCGAAATTAAAATTCTTCTTCATTTTTTAGTTCGGTTTTCTAATAAAGTGTGTTGGGTTAGTTTTTTTAAACTACCATCTATTTTAAACTATTATTTATTTATTTATTTATTTATTTTGTTGGTTTTCTAATAAACCGTGTTGTTTTAGTTTTTTTAAACTATTATTAATTTAGATGTACAGTGTAACGTGCCTCGTTTGACACTGCAACTCTTTCTCATTGTATTTTTCAGGACAAAGAGATTGTCTACCGTCATGAATTATAGACAAGTTGTATCATATTAATTTGAACGAAATAGTTTTAAATGATTAAAAGTTTGAAGACTTACTTATAACGTTTTTCCCCCTTACGTAACGAATTTCACAGGAGTTTTGGGCAATACTGCCAGCCGGAGACAACTCTCATAATCTACCCATTTGAATACATGGACCTGGCTTATTTTATAATCCCCCATTCTAATCTCCGGGTGGGGTCTACTTGAGGGGAATGGTGGCAACATTATTATTATTATTATTATTATTATTATTATTATTATTATTACTATATAGACTTAGGCTTTTACGGCCGGAGTTACTATGATGATTCTGTAGAAGTTTTCCGGGCTCTTGGCCGTGGTCTTGAAATACAAGCCACACGACCACGGCGAACAGCCCGGAAATCTCCTACAAGATCATATTATTATTATTGTTATTATTATTGTTATTGTTATTATTATTATTATTATTTCCATATAATATAGCCACAACGTAGTGTCTTAATTCTGATTTATTCTCGAAATTTCCGAAATTATGTAGGCGTAAATGTTTGACTTTTTATAAAGAGAATTTAATTGGTTGCAGAGAATAAAACTGTTACGACAAACGTGAAATTTGCAGTATGGACTGATACAATACCATTGAGAACAAATTAAATTTCAATATGAATAGACACTTTTAAAAATTGTAATCAATTAATTACCTGTTACTGAAAAAAACTATGTAGAACTGCACCTTACACTTTCAACAAATTAATAATTGTAGAAACCTCACTAGCTCTCGACTCTTGAATAACATACGTGTGACTGGAACTCGTTGGTATTATGTCAGAGCAGAGGAGAAATAACAATGGCGTGTGAGGGGCACGACTTGCAGCCCCCCTACCTCCTTCTCATATAAGAGATTAATGGCAAAATCCGAACCAATATTTTAAAACGGTATTCTCCCTATATATTACCAATTCCAATTATATGATTTTTAAAGCAGATTTCACATTTAAATTTCAAACAAGCTTAATTCATCCATAGTAATTCAGCCCGCGGACACGTGTTTCACTGTAATCATAACATTTTCGTGCTATGCTTTGCAGCTTCACAAGGGAATTATAGGTGTGGTATATTCCCGCTCCTTTCCACACCGGTGAAGGATGATGATGATGATGGTGATGACCGGGTGATTTTCGGGGACAGTTGGTTCCTAAGCTTCGTGATATTTGTATTACAGGTGAGAGAAAAGCCCGAACAAACCTCACCCAGGAGCCTGTCCCGACCGGGAATCGAAGAGGGGCCCGCTGCGTGACAAGGCAGCACGCTACCTCGAGACCACAGCACTGGACTATAAGGGTAAAAACTAATTAAATTAATATGTAGACTACCAAGATGGTATGAGATTCTTCATACCAGTGTTGACCTATGATAGTGAAGCATGGACACTAAAAAGACAACACGAAAGCAGAATAACGGGTTGTGAAATGAGATTCATGCGCAGAACAGCGGGTTACACCACATGGGATCGGAAAAGGAACACCGATATCTTAAAAGAATTAAAGATTACGCCAATTTTGGGATATATTAAACAGTACCAACTAAATTGGAAACACCATAATGAAAGAATGAGTTCAAATCGGATCCCCAAACCTGTTTATAATTATATACCAAGAGGACGAAGATCACTGGCCCGTCCTATGAAACGCTGGAGGGAAAATTTTCCATAGGATCGTAACAGGCCTTGACCTAATACTTGGAAGGAAGAAGAAGAAGAAGAAGAGATTCTTCATATTATTTATTGTTACAGCATCCCAGGTATTTGTAATTGGTGGAAAGTACATTCTTAAATAAATGATTAATTTTATGTAATAAATATTACACAATTAAAATTCTATAAACCTATGGCCGTACCTATGTATGTTACCATATGTTTGTAAATATTGGTCACTTAACTTAGTACATCAGATAAAGAAAAATAGAATTATCTGAAATGAAATTCCCGCGTCAGTACCAGGCTATGCGTTTTAGATAAGAAATATAACGAAGAAATAAAAACGTAATTACACATCTACAGTGTCATATTTAAAATTCAAAATGTAACGTCTAACTGGCTCCAACATACAGACCGAATGACACCCAATAGAGTCCCACAAATTTTGCTTCACTATCTACATAATGGTGAAGAAATGTTGGGCGTCCCGTAACTGGGTGGAGGGATACTATCTCCTGATGTGGATACAAGTCTGTGGCCTAATTCCATGACTACAAGAAGAAGAAGAATTACTTTTATTGACGATTGTTTTTATTACGAAGGAACTACTTTCGATATAAACGCAGTAAATAAGTTTTACAAATATGAGGGAAAACGATTGCAGCCCGTATTTGGTTTTTACACTGGCTGGCGAGATATACGGATGTTTTTTATGAATATTACAGTACATGATCCTGTATGATTCAAAATCTACTTTTTCGTAAAATCTTAATGTATTTAAATGAGACATAGCATGATATAAACTCATTTGTCGGAGCTATGCAACTATATTTCCCTAAAAATAACTAAGATCCAATATTATTTAGACTTGCAGTACATACGCTAAAATAGCGTCATTAGTACATACCTGGGTACTGCAGTAACCCATATCAATTTTAATAAATTTTCTGAATGAATATCCGGAATTCAACTGAATTGTGCTAATTCATATTTTTTGTAATAAATAATACTATTTAAATATTGAAGTAAACTTTATGTATTTTATAAACAAACAAAATAGAATATTATATTGAAGTTTTTCTACTTCTCAACACAGGAACAGTATTCACAATGTACACTATTCACACTATAAACAAATAAAATAAATCATTACATTGTAATTTGTCGAGTGCTGAACTCTACCACAATGTTAATTTTTATAAACAAGAAAATAAATATAGATACAAATCTACAAATTCCAGTACACTATGTGATTTGCCCCTTTTAAAATAAAAGAGAAAACAGCAAAATATAATGTACTAAGCATAAACAATTTGAACTATTATAGGAAATATCAATATTAGGTATGATTTAAAATTTGTAAATTATTTTCACGGCACATAATTTTAAATCTTAACATTAATATTTTGTTTGTACAAACCTTTTATGCCGTGCTTTTACAATTTTATGACAAGCTTTGTCACTCACCACAGCAAAACTATAATAAACCGTAGTTTTATTGAACACGAGAAACATTTTGACTCTTTATACACAAGGATTTTAATTTCCTGTCTTTGTGAGATGAATTACACTTTTTTCTTTTTTTTCCGGAAAATCTCGATTCCGTCTTTGTGTATTTCTATCCCAGAAAAATTCTCTATAGTGTGTTAGAGAGGAAGATTATTAGAAGTCGCCCTTTCTTTCTGGTGTGGTATGGACAACTGAAATACGAACTCCTGAAGATATTTTATTCTTACGTTACTGTTTTCGCATCTTGATATCTGGAAGAGAAACAAATTTTCATAAAAATATCGAAGTGGCCACCTTGTTTTCTCCCATACTGTGCAAGAGCGAGCCACTGATACAATATGTTCACTCCTCCTTTCGTCCCATTTTAGAAATGGATCACCTTAAGTTTCCAGTTTTTTATTGTCATTCTCCAAGAGCATAGTCGAAAGGAGAAGCACGCTTTTACCCTTTTTTGGACAGGATGATACAAGTAGGCTAAAGTTTGTTTGTGGAAGGCAAATTTCGATTAACCCACTTCCTTTCGAAGAGATAGTTAAAATTAATTATGTACGTCAGGCTTTGTTATTCCTGAGGGTCCCGAAATTGTGATATTTTAGCGACCGATCATTTATTTAGCTAATGGAATGACTCGTTGGCAGAAATAAAAATTACGTTTCCGGAAGCGGGAATAATAATTTTAGGGGACTTTAAGTGTAGGATTGGTGACGGAAATGTCACTTTCAATTTCGTACAAAATTCTAACAAATATATTAGTAAGCAGACTTACTCCCTACATTGATTACATTCTAGGAGTTCATCAATGTGCATTTAGAAGAAACAGGTCTACAACAGATCACATTTTTAGTATAAGGCAGATTTTAGAAAAGAAATGGGGATATAATGGTACTGTACATCAACTATATGTAGACGTCAAAAAAGCATATGATTCAATTAAGAGGGAGAAGTTATATAGTATCCTGCTGGAGTTCGGAATTCCTAAAAAGTTAGTTAGACTTATGCGAATGTGTCTAAATGGCACAAAGAGTAGGGTGCGTGTAGGCAAACAGTTTTCGGAAACTTTTGAAATCCAGAATGGGTTGAAGCAAGGAGATGCACTATCTCCTCTACTATTTAATTTTGTACTAGAGCATGCCATTAAATCTTTAGAGAATGAGGAAGGCTTACAACTGAATGGTATTAATAAGCTGTTAGTTTATGCTGATGATGTAGTACTACTGGCCGATAGCGAGGAGATACTAAAGGACAACACGCACACACTATTGAGTAACACTAAGAAATTAGGACTGGAAGTAAATATCAATAAAACTAAATATATGGTCACACGTAGAAATTCAGTATATAATGGAAATGGACAGCTAATGACAAATGAGGGAAATTTTGAGGAAGTGGGCTGAATTCAAATACCTAGGAACAATAATCACAAATAGGAATGAGATGCACAAAGAAATTAAACATAGGCTCAATTCTGGAAATGCGTGCTATTATGCATTGCAGAGACTCTTGATGTGCCAACTCCTTTCAAAAACGTTAAACTGAAAATATATAAAACTATTATTCTACCAGTTATATTATATGGATGCGAAACATGGACTCTTACTTTAAGGGAGGAAAGGAGATTACGAGTTTTTGAGAATAAAGTTCTTAGGAAATTTATGGACCAAAGAGAGATGAACAGACAGGTGAATGGAGAAGACTACATAACAATGAACTACATGGTCTTTATAGGAAGCCAGATATAATAAGAACAGTTAAGTCTCGTAGACTGCGATGGGCAGGACATGTTGCACGTATGGGGAATGAAAGACGTGCATGGAAGCTTCTTGTAGGAAAGCCAGAGGGAAAACGCCCAGTTGGTAAACCAATAATGAGGTGGGAGAATAACATTAACTATGATTTGAGGGAAGTAGATTATACAGGGAATGATTGAAAGCATTAGCTCAGGATAGGGATGTATGGAGAGCTTATGTTCGCGCGGCCATGAAACTACGGGTTCGATAGTGCCAGTGAGTAAGTAAGTAAAGAAAGAGAATGTAATCAGTTATCCATTGTCACGTTCATTCCGATGCCATAAATTGTTTTAATCAACTTTCGAACATATTAGAATCTACATAACGTAATATATTTAGGAGTATGTTCAATATTTGTTATATTGTATAGTTAAAATTAAGAATTTATTCTTAGCTTCACAAATTTTTAAAATTGTAATTTTCATAAATATCACAAATATACCCTTCTTCGCACAAAGAATAAAACAAACTTGCCTTGAGCCCATCAAATTTGATGAGGGGAAGAAGTTAAAATATTTTCTGTTCGAGGGCAGCAACTATTAAGGAAAATAGTAACAGGGTTCACTCAAACAGAAGGGTCCATATTACCCGAACGTCCCTATAATAAATGTATAATTATACCAGAAATTTTAAAATATATCATTTTTATACAGATTAAGAATTCGATTTAATTTTACGAGTGACAGTTCTGCAGAAATGTAAAATATATGTGTGTGTGTACCATAATATTATCTGAGTTTAACATCAGATTTACACAGGTCAATCTAAAACTTAAAAACTAACCTACATTTTTTCTTCGTGTTCAACGTCTCTTATATGTTACTTAACCCTAGAACGACTAGCGGGGAGGGCGAAATTGCCTTCGGTATTGTTTTATGCATATAGTGCCTTGTTATATTAAACTGAAGACACAGAATTTTAGATAGTGTTAGGTTAATATCTCAACAACGTAATAACTCATTTTGATTTTTTAAAATTATTATTTTGAATTGCCAATTACGTGCGGGTAATTTTTGCCCCCATGAACTTGGGCGTAACAAGTTCGTTCCACTAATTCGGTTAAGGGTAGATAATCTGCATAAATTGTGAAATTGAAAGTGAAACTGATTGTAAATGAGGGACTGGTAAATAAGACAGTTATAATTTTATATTCGATTTTGTTTACTTCAGTGAGCAATAGTTTGATTTACCTGTTAATAGTTCAAGAAAAATCCGAAGTTTCGATTGTTTGGACACATGAAGAGGATGAATGAAGATATATTGCCAGTTAGGAGTTCGTAATGCGTTCCAAATGGATGGAAAAGAAGACGGAGACCTAAGAAGGCATCGATAGATGGAATTATGAATTTGTTGAAGGACAAGGGACTGCAGGATGGTGACTGGAATGATAGATATGAGTGAATGAATATAATCGAAATGAATTATTGGGCAAAGCTTAATTTTGTACGCATTAATCTTTTTAAGTTAAAATAATGTCCCTAAAAGTTAATAACCTTTGAATAAACGTAGGATGTCGGCCGCGGTGGCCTAGTGGATATATTCCTTGCCAGTCTCGAGGGTCGCAATTTAAACTCGATCGGGGTCGGTAGAGCTTTAAGATGGAAATGTTCAAGGTACATTTCCTCCGGGAGGGCCTTTAAGCCATGGGTGTCGAGTCTGAAGATTTTCAGGCTCGTAAAAGAACAGCAAGCCTGAATAAAAAGGCCTCTGTGCAAAATTCAATCATCCTTCATCCATGAAAGTAACACTTCAGTTGCCTACTATTTTTCTCATTGGGGCGATGTGCTAACCTCATGTCCGTCGTTGGCATCTGTAGTTAAATAAGCGTACTAATTATCGGGTTAAGGAACTTCCACTAGGAAGGAGCCGTTTTCCCTCGCGGGACTAATTGCGTATACACGTAAACGTAGGTTTTATATATATCTAATTATTAGAGGTCCGTGAAATTCACGAGTCGCGATAACGCGAAATGTTCTAATTTTGACATTTTCTTGTACCATTTCTTATCTCCACTTCCCATAACCTCAAAAAGGTATATATTAGCCTACATGTAATAACCTCAAAAAAAAATATGAAAGACGACATAACGCAAAATCGCGTGGGAATAATATATACCTTTTATTCAAATGTAATACAGGTGCCATATTTTGTTATTGATAGATATAATATATTGAACGTAAGTAGCCTACATAATTATTTTTTTCACCTAATGCAAGTTTTATTTTGAAGCATATAATAAACTAACTGAATCACTTGCACATTCGAACACGGAGTTCATGGTCGCGTGTACATAAATCCTCCATGAATGCATATCCTGCAGTAATGTTTTCCAATAATTCTATGTATACTCTACCTCCCTCATTCCTGTCTAACTACCGGACGGTTTACGTCTTCCTTTCTGTTCTAGAAAAATTTGATATTGCTGAAAATGTGGCCGCTTTCTGAAATGTGTTTAGCGAAAATTGATTTGCCTTCTTCTTTAACAATCAAATCATATTTCACTAAACCCATTTCATAAAGCGGCCACAGTTTCAATAATCTTGATAATAGAATGTCAATTATACATAGAGAAAAGAACAGACTCAATATTTAACATTTAAAGAAATCGAATTTATCAAGGAGGCCAAGAATACAAACATTCTCAACGAAAATATTCCTATTGAGCAAAACCCTCTACTAGACATATACAGATAATTCAATACTACTACAACAACATCAGAAGATAAAGAGTGATTCGAAGGGCGACAGTGAAACCAACGAAAATTTTAAATATTTGAGGATTACGGTAGTATACAAGGTAAAACCAGAATTAAAATTAACATTGTTTTAACCTCAACTGCATAAAAAACAATTATGAACTTAAAAAGTATAGATTAATTCAAATGTCAAAATAAAATGTTGTATTTAATTCATAAAACATTTGAATTCAAATATCACGAAAGAAAACTGCATAATTGAAGACGCGAAACTGCGGGATTCATTAACAGAAACAGCGACCGCATACTTTAACACTGGCCTATCCGGACACGTAGGAGAGATTTCAGTTCATGCCACATAACACAGTAGTTTAGGGACTGCACAATTATGATAAGTTTCCTAGTTATGAAACTAGCGCTGTACCGAATATGACTAAGAAGAAATATGCATTCAAGAGATGACTCTTTTTTTTTTTTTAGTCTAAAGGTGAAACTCAGTCCAGTGTAGTTTTCTCCCCTCATCTGTCCGTCTGTCTCTCTTTGGTCCAATAATTTTACAAAGCATTTTATTATCCAATACTCGTAAAATATTATCCTCTCAAAGTAAGATATCACGTTTCGCAGCCATAAAGTACAACTGGAAATATAGAATAACAGTTTTATATGTTTTTAATTTAATGTTCTTTTGTGAGGTCAAATTTCAAGACACGTAATGTGGGGCCATTTAATGGTCATGGTGTGACCAGTTCCAGACATACTTATTGTGATGGAACAGAACAAGCAGCCTAAGCCATATTGTTGATGTTGCTGCTTGTACTGTTACTACTGCACCTTGAAGTGCTGCTGTCTCATATAGTTGGTGCATCATTTTGGTACATCAAATTTTTCGTCTGCTCTTCGGTATGACTCTCGAGCAGATTTAACCTCTTGTACAGCCCTGAAAATATTTTGCGCTTGATTATTTTCTATCACTAGTACTCCTGGACTTGTTTTTTATTTCTACTCATAGTCCGAAGTCACACCATGCTGTGTTGATTTTACACTCAACTAACTCTAGAAGCGGTAACTTGAATTATTTTAAATACAAAAATGATGTGACTATTTTTTGAGAGAATTAAAGTAAGCGTTACCACATTTGGAAAAAAAAAACATAAATTACTTTGAAGTATACGACCGGAAGTTATAACTGTTATAAGAATAAACAGAAATATATGCATTGCATAGTGAGCTAAGAATGTACCAATGATACGAAAATTAATTAGAAGCACTTGCCGACAACAATGACATTTATTTATAATTGCGAGTTTGAAAATTGAAATTAATTATGCCACATAATTAACGTGATATAAGTTTTTATACTTTAAGAATACACAATGTCCGAAACCATCTCGTAGGTCCGATGTCAACCCGTTGTACCGGTACTCAAAAAATGTTACGCGTATCTTAATTAATACTCGTATTATAAAAAAAGTTACTTACTGGCATTAATTTTATGGTCGCGCGATTACATATGTACTAGTTTACAAATAGCAGCTTATAAATTAAATGAAATAGCAAGTAAATTCAATATGATAATCTCTGAAAGTAAATCGAAAGTAATGGCATTCAACGTGAAAACCATATGAGGTGTAAAATCAGCATTAATAACAGTAGAATACAACAGCTGAACAATTTCAATCATTTAGGATGCAATATATCATACTGCCAGAAGGAAGATATTAATATTAAATCAAATACATTTTATCAAATGTGTGGCACTATAAAACGGTCACTGAAAAATAAAACTTCGAGGAGTACACAATTAAAATTTGACAAAGTTACAATGCTTTTCTTAACATAATGCCAGCGAAAATTGGACCCTTAACCTTTCAGACATAAGAAAAATAGAAAGTGCAAAAAATGAAGTTCTTACGTTTAGTTGAAGGTGTGACAATTGTGGACAAAAAAAATGAAGATATTGGAAAAGTCTTAAAATATTTTAATTTAAGGGTAGCCATGAGTGAATTTTGAAACTCCGTAACTAATAGAGATATGTCTTTCACATTTTTACTACAGCTGTCTACCTGTATGAATAACATTTATAATAAATGTCAAGTGATTTGTTATATTAGTTTACAAGTTACATTATTTTTCTCTTTTTTTATCTTAATTAATAATAAAAGTACCTTGCAGTACAGTATTCAATATTTTGTTTCATTATTTTATTGGGATATTCATTACACCCATTGTTTCTAAATTTTCATTGGATTTTTCTCTGCAGTTAATACTTTTGAGAAAAAAAAGCTTTTTTAACTTATTTTTCATGTTGGCGGAAACTGAGATAAATATGACAATATAAAAAATCATAGATCATGAGCATTTTGAGTATGATTAAAATCCAATGCAGTTTTGGTGCTCTCTATTCTTACAAATAAGTGCTGAAAATTTCAGTAGAATAAGGCAAAAATTGCAGTGCAAGGAACTTTATTTAAATGAGCATGCACTTGAAAAATACACTTTGAGAAATAAAAGGCTACAAAGTTATTCATGCTTCTGACTGCTTCAATTACACACAGTTGCAATTTCTGTGTTGAAACAAATACTTCTTTTGGATATTTGTGCCAAACTGTATAGTAGAGACTCTCAATACCATTTTGTTTTTCCTTTTGTGTCTCTCTCCAATAATACATCTGATGCCAATCTCTGATATATTGGTATCATTTTTGCCACTAGTTCTGGGGGAGTTTAAAAATTCCCGCAAGGGCTTTAATAATGGCGAAATTGCGATTAGTTATATATTTTATTGAACAGAAAGCTTAGAAGAATATTATGACAGATAAAACACAAAATGTGTGTTTTGGTAAATTATAGTATTGTTTTCTTTGTTAAACTAATTGTTTATTTATTTTCAATATTATATCTGACTATCTTTTTGACTCGCATTAAGACTTTAGTTGTATATTTTACTTAATTATGCCTATTCATTTAGCAGCTAGCCTATCTCAGACATAAAGGTAAAATTCCAAAGCTTGCTCAGGCGTGTGTGATTTCCTCTTTCCTTAAAACTTCCACGATTATAGCTTGTAGCTCACTGCACATTACATGTTTGAAAATTTATTAAGGAAAGTGGAATTAATCTTTGCTTTTTATGGGCCCGGGCAAAGATATCTTAATCTGAGCAGTCTATGTATTCTATTCAAAATATTTATCAACAATAACGGTTTGATCCAGCACCAACACGCGGTGTTATCTTTGGTGGCAGATCGCGTGGTTAAATGGTTTATATCCCGGTGCTATTATTGGTAGCAGTCAGCGTGGTTTAACTGCACAAAATAGTTTGCAGACCGTGGTTAAACTGCACAAATATATATATATATATATATATATATCCACCGCTGTGGTCTCGAGGTAGCGTGCTGTCTTGACTCGCAGCGGGCCTGCGTTAGATCCCCGGTCGGGGCAGTTTTTCTGGGTGAAGTTTTTATCGGGGTGTTTCCTCACCTGTAAGACAAATGTCAGGAAAACATTAAGGCCCATACGGTCCCCGAAATCAAATGGCCATCATCATCATCCTTACCATTATCATCATCATCATACTTCAACGGTGTGGAAAGCAACGGGAAGCTACCACACCCTACAATTCCCTAGTGAAGCTGAAAGCATAGCTTGAAAATGCTATGACTGCAGAGAACAACCTGCCATCGGGTAGAATTACTATGGATGGATATATATATATATATATATATATATATATATATATATATTGTAGAAAATATAAGTACAAAATTCGTACTTCACGGTAATAATTTATCAAGTGATAACCATATGCTATGATTTTAATTTGAAAATTAACTTTAATTGCGTATTAGAAAGCATGAGAAATTACTATGTGTAGATAAAATGTATTGTTTGTAGGGTGGTTTGTCTCTAATGATTCAATTTACTCAAAATTTACTTTGCATATATATTTTGGAGAAACTGTTTTAACAAATGGAACACATTATTTTTACGAGCCAACATGAGTATAATTTATAAAAACATCAATTTCTATATAGTTTAAATTTACTCAGGAACACCGTGAAAATATGTTATTTTAAACCAATAATATTATACATTGTCACCAACTCTCTCTCTTTACCTTAATATAACCTGTCCGTTTTTAGGTGCTTTTACGTGTCCAAATTCACCCGGGACTTATAGAGACAAGACCTGTGGAGAGAGGATTTGAAACTCTGGATCATATACTTTGCTTTCCAGGTCTCACAAGGTCATAGAAGACCACTCTGAATGGCAGTGCCATCTCAGAGACAACACGTACATTTAAGAAAAGATCCACCATCCACTCATACCTTAATAACTAAACAAGATGAATTTGATATGGAAGAATATATATGTCCAAATTATGTTCAGGGACCATACCCACATGAGACGATCTTGACATTTGTTTTATATGTGACGAAATACCCAGAAAAGGAAACCTTACCTAAGAAACTTGTCCAGAGGGGGATCTAATACGGACCTCGCTGCGTATGAGATAACACTGTTATCCGGGAACTAATGGATGAACTACTAATTCACTAATATGTACGAATTATGAAACAGTTAAATAATAAAAATAGCGATATGATTATTGTAGGAAAACCCGAGGGAAATAGCCCAGTTGTTAGACAAAGAGTGAGGTTGGAGAATAATATTAACTAAGATTTGAGGCAAGTAGATTATACTGGGAATGATTACAAATCATTAGCTCAGAATTGGGATTTATGGTGAACTTATTTCCGCGCGGCCGTGAACCTATAGGTTCGATAGTGTCAGTGAGTTATTACTACAAAGAACTATAAATAGACCTATATGTTTAGTAACAGTGAATTATTTTTGTTTCACACTTTTTTGATTGGGATTGTTGAGTAGAGCTAAGTAATCTTGCAGTAAACTGTAAGTTTGTCAGCCCTTTAAGTCGCTCAGTCATTTGCTATTAATTTAATTCCATAAAAACTGTAATTTGTGTCGATATTTTATAGCATGGTTCCACATGTGTAGCTATTTAATAAGAGATACGCGTTTGTTAATAAGTTACATTGAGAATGACATCGCCCATCATTTAATAAACTGAATGAATAACCCACATTTATTTCAAAACAAGCATCATGTTATTTTCTTTTTAATGAGGATTGCCGAAATATTGCATCATAGCCATTTATAGTAAATAATGCACTCTCTCTCTATTTACCATATTTTAACGCGTCCATATAGGCAGTTTATATGTGCCATGCCACATGGTTTTGCAGGGACACTAACTAAGGAAGATGATTTGTAATTTTCAATCAAACATATACTTTGTTGACCACACAAACTCATGAATGGTGTCCATGGATGAGTGATCAGCTCAATGTCATGGCCATCTCCAAATCAAGACTATCATTTAAGACAAAAATAACCATTCACTCTTTCAATGTAAAAAGGCAAGTATGACATGGATTATGATGGGCAGATGATTTTCGTGGACTGGGTTTTAAAGAGTGCAATATTTGTGTTAGAGGTGAGGTAAGTCATCGAAAAAACTTCACCCAGAAACATTTCCCGACCGAGGATTGAACCCGGCGACGCTCCGTACTACGCAACGATGTTACAATAGAGCACTACGGTGGACTAGCAAATAATTATGCAGGATTAAAAAGAATAAGAACTCTCATTTAAGGTTATTTTTTATATTAAAAACCTATTTCTTAGGCAATATGAAAAATGCTTCCCCATAATTACTGTACTCCGGGGTAACAGGGCTGGATCAGCCCATCTTATAAGATGGTCCAGGACTACTAACCTAGTTCCCCATCTTGCCCTCCAGGCGAGATCTACTTCAGGGAATATATTTCAGCTTTATAAAAAATATTATTATCCTTATTACGTTCTTTGGACATTTTGTGGAGCGAAGAGACATGAACAGACAGGTGAATGGAGAAAACTACATGACTGAGCCAGATATGAAACGAACAGTTAAGTCTCGTAGACTGCGGTAGGCAGGATATATGGCACGAATGCGAAATGAAAGAGGTGCATGAAAGTTTCTTGTAGGAAAACCAGAGGGAAAACTCCCAGTAGTTGGACCAAGATTGAGGTTGGAGAATAATATTAACCCTGATTTGGATGGCGTCGATGATACAGTGGTTGAATGGAAAACAGTTTAGGATAGGGATGTACGGAGAGCTTATGTTCGCGTGGCCATTAACCTATGATTCTGATAGAACCAGTGAGTTAGTTAGTTTATGTTTATTATTATACACCCGCAGCTTTTACCCTTAATTGAAACATCATTCTTGGAAACTCCGAAGTTATGGAAGTTATGGAAGTTATGGGGAAAGCAACGGGAAGCTACCACACCTATAATTCCCTATTATAGCTGCAAAACGTAGCTTGAAAATGATATGATTGCAGTGAAAAACCTGCCATCGGGCAGAATTATATGGATGGATGTATATATGTAAGTTTATAGGCCATTTTAATTATCATTTGAGGACTATATAACAAATTAATATTCAAGGTTTATATTCTATAAATGATACTCAATTGATTTAAAAGATAAAACGCTATGAAATAAAGATATAGAACAGCAAAAAATTACTTAACAGCGAAGTAAATATACTATTTAACAACATTAGGTGAATAATTTTAAAAAACGGAATTAATAACTTACCTGTTTACTCGAGAAAATAACTATGAAGAACTATAATTCACACTTTCAAAATGTTAGGAATCTCGACTACCACACAATGCCACGAGTCACAATCGAATGCGCACAAAGAAGTGTCAGACCATTGCGTGTCAAGGAGGGGTAACGCCGCTGGAGGGGCAAAATGTAAAAGACAAAATGGCAACTCCCTAAGAAATTTATTCTTGCTTCCCCCAAAAGTAAAGATAATATACAATTAATATTTTCCAGTCCCATTGAAAAAATCATCAACACAAACTGGGCACGAAATGGCAGACACATTTTACACATAAACGGATGGGAGCGTGCTAACCGATTGTCCGTCCGAATCAACTTAAATATATCTTCAAACACTGCATTTTGTTGGTCCATTCTTGTAATAAAATTTAATAAACAAATAAAAAATAAATAAAATCGTTTATTCAATTATAAATATTACGGATCGTCTTCCGCAATATCATTTGATCAATCCGTTTGTTCGATCATTTTACTGATTTGGAAGGATGAATCAAAACCAGTTAATAGTCGCAAATTATTTGCAAGAATTTTATGTTTCACTCGCTCAGTGGAAGTGAAGGCCTTATGACCTGAACTCTGTCAGTTAAATGAAATTAATATTATCATTATTATTAAGTTCAAAATTCAATATTAGATTTTGTGAGATACAGACAACTAGAATGGTATGGTCATTTACGTAGAATGCCAGAGGAAAAGAGTACGCAGACAAGCTTTGGAATGGATTCCACCTGGGAAAGGAAAATGAGGTCGACCTATATTTAAATGGATGGATGATATAAGAAGAGGTATGAGGAAGATAGGTCTGGAAGAATTCGAATGGGAAGATACAGTAGAATGGAGAGAGAAGTAAAAGCTTTGGGCACAGGAAATATTCTATTACATTTTGAAAATGTTTACAAATATTGAATTATTACTTTTATTGTTATTATTGTTATTATTATTATTATTATTATTATTATTATTATTATTATTATTATTATTTTAAAATATCACGCATAAATAAAAACATTTCAATCGTTTTGTCGCTTTGTAATATGCCATGGTTCTGTTACCCATCTGTACAAGATTCTCTGTTGACATTTTTAGTGTTTTTAATCGCCTATAAAACAAATATGAATTTTTTAAATCATTTTTTTCCTGGAACCCCATCTGCTCATCACATTTAACCATATTATATTGACCTTGTAAAATGTGAATCTATTGATGCGTGGTGTGTTCTCTTAAATGTATGTGCCGTTTTGGAGATAGCCCCAAATCTGACTATTTAACTCGTTCCCCAAATGGAACTCAATGGCCAATCACGTTTCAATTGATTCTGTTTTGCAGCTAATGACAATAGTGTTTCACCTCGCTGTTTATCGCTTTCTCTTTTTCAGTTCCTTATTTTGTGATAAAGAAAGCTCCTCTTTTTAATATTCTCAACACGTCAGAGCATTATTGTTCTCCAACAAATATATTGAATATTGCAAATAATGAAAAATTTCCGTGATTTTACTGAGTTGTTTACTAAAAAATAAATGAATAACCTATAATGTTAATTATAAAATACATTTTGATGTGTTTCATTATTTCTCCACTATGGTGTATTCTTACATTATTGCGAACCTATTTGGTAATAAATAATATGATCAAGTTGTAGAGATTATACAAGATCTGACATTTATAATCTTATTTTCAAACGTCACTGTTTACATTAAATATATACATATTTTAAAATACCGGTAACTGTATTTGAATAATGAATACCACTCTTGTTTTACAAATCCTCTACATCAATTCACTTGTCACTTTGTGACTAGTGAATTTATCATTAATTTCGAAATCACTCGTGACATTACTTATGATAACTTATCCGTGGATGCCTTCCACATTATTGTGCTAGTGAGAAGATATGCAGAGTTTTTAATCTTCTCCAGGTAGCCTGTAATACGGTAGTGGAGGTGTACGTACAGAAGACGCATGTTATTGCAAACAGATCAAATTGTTTTTTATTTACTGATTCTCCTTCATTATTATTTATTATTATGTATGAGGAAGATAAGTCTGGAAGAATTGGAATGGGAAGATGCAGTAGAATGGAGAGAGAAGTAAAAATTTTAAAAGCCTTGGGCACAGGAACATGTTCTATTATATTGTCAACATGTTTATAAATATTTAGAATTATTATTATTATTGTTATTATTAGTATTCTTACTATTATTACCATTACTATCAATATTATTATTATTATTATTATTATTACTTTTGCTATTACTATATATATTACTATTACTATTATTACATTATTATTATTATTATTTTATTACTATTATTATTATTAATATTATTATTATTATTATTTTTATTACTATTATTATTATTATTATTATTTATTATTATTATTATTATTATTATTACTATGCATTGAAGTAGTTGAAGTACAATACATTTTATACATTATTGTGAATAAAAATAAATACAATTTTGTTTCTAAGAATATAGTGGCTCTTGATTAAATCAATCAATACAAATGCTGTGAATCATTTCACTGCTATGAATAATTTTATATTGTTTCGAAAGTTGACACTAGAATTAATACGCGTTGCTAGTATCCAGATATTGCCATAACAAGGAGTTTTAGAATAACATAAGGATAAGTCGACAGATATACAGCCTAAAATCAACAGACCTAATTTGGATACGAATTCTAACAAAGTTGAAAGCAAAAATTATATCATTCTATATCTATTTATAATTCTTAATAAATGAAACAATTTTGATCATATGCAACAACCGATACATGAAGACTTTAATTAAATATTATTATAAACAACTAGTCTCTTAAACATTAATGAAAGCTCATGGATTCCGTCATTTAGGCTTATATATTATACTATTTGAAATATGATGTCAGAAGCCTTGAGAGATTATGGATACACAGTTATTGAGGAAGTTCATGGTGTGGCCACTAATGGAAGTAACAGACGAAAATATATTATTGCATTTAGACCATCTTCTAAAAATTGGTATATTAGATCCCACAATCCGTTTTGAGACTCACAGTGGCCAACCTGAGGAAGTTGACTGTGAAAAGAAAGCCATATATGAGCCAACAATATATTATTATAAAGACAAATATCAATTAGATAGTAGGCTATAAGTCACAGGATTGATGATCGGGGCAAGAGGTACTATGCCAGGATTCCTAGCTAAATTTTGGAATTCCTTAGATTTGGACTGGGTGTATCTTTCTAAAATTTCCATCGCTGCCAATAGAGGATCAATTTCAATTTTAACAAACTATCTTTACAAAAGTCTACTTTATAGTATGTATACTTCAATTACAATTTGAAATTGTTTAATGTATTTACAAATGAATTTCGTCAATTTTAAAAATTGTCTGTATCACATTGTCCTCGAGGCAATCCTCTAATGAGGGTAGTTGTATATAAATAAAAATAAATTAAAAATTAAAAAAAAATAGATAAAATATTAGGTGAAATATTATTGTTCATTGGATAAACTGACACTTATGAATGCATAGCGAGGAATATCAACGCTAATTGTAACAAAGATATAAATCAAAACTTTAACTTTTCAAAATGAAGTGCAATTTCTGTCATAAATGTCATAATTGAAGATAAAATTGTTACATGTTGACAGAGGTTTCAACCCAACACTTATAGCCACACGCGCTAACGCTCTACCATTGAGCTACGTTAGCACACATCCCTCAGCAAATGAAAATTATTTCCATATACCAATAATCCTTTCTATATAGTTCCTGGTTCTGATATGAACTCTGTTGTACGTTATTTCAGCTCTCGTTTGAGGTTTTAATGCTGGAGATAATTAATACTTTCGCCAAGGGAATTCATTGTCGTCCAATAGTATACCATCCAGGGATTTTTCTAGTTTCAAATAGGGCTCTAATTTGGCAGATAGAGAAAAAATTGATATCATGCACAAGATCAGGCCAGCGTGAAATAATATTTCAAATAAGTATTTATGAATCATAAAGATTATATTTATATTGAAAGAATAATGCGAGCAGTCAATAGCAGCCAGACGACCTGAAATACGAGCCATGTCATAAAATTCTTGTACAACTTCACGCGCTCCTCTGTTTCTAGAAGCTTCATGTGTCTTTGTTCCAGAGCTGCAAAGGTAGCAGACATTTTATACATTACTAACTAACACCCGGCGTGCGCTGTTAAGCCCAAAAATAAATGGAATCTGTTTTTATTTTAGTTAAATAAATATAAAGAAAATAATTTAAATTTTATACCTTAACTAGCTAATAAACAGCGTGCGCTGCTACACCTCAATAAATGAAAATTAATGTGCTTTTAGTTGAACAAGTATTAGGAAAAATCATTATAAATTTATGTTTTTTAGGTACCCATGCTGATTACCCGTCGATGCCCTGGAATCTACTTATCCCGACCTTTTTGACATAAATGAACTGAAATTTGAATATTAATGTGTTTTATGTTTAGTTAAATAAGTGAAGGGAAACATTTATATCGTAATTATTATTTTTAGACACCACGTGCTGTTTACCAAAGTTTCATCCCGATCTTCTTGGCATAAATGAGCTGAAAGACAACAATTAATGTACATCTTATGATTAGTTGAATAAATAAAATAAAAAATAATTATAAATGTATATCGTAATTATTTTAAGATTTCACGTGCTGATTACCAGGTGTTGGCGAGGAATCTAACTATATCGATCTTCTTGGCATAAAATGAGCTAAAAGACAAAATTCGTTATTGTGAGTTATCCGTAAAAGTACGCTAGCCATGTGCTGCTATGCTTGCACAGGAATTTACATGCTTGTCTCGATCATCTTGGCGCCAAATGAAAGAGAGAAATGGTTATTGTGAGTTATCCGTATGAGATAAACATATGCTGCCCGAGATGTTTTTGTAGAGCTTTTTAGATACTCAATTCTGTGTACATTAATTTTGTGTATTTGTTATGGTTTAGGCAGCGTAAGCCAATGAAGCGTCCAAAGAGCGACTTTTTTCATGTTTTACATTACAAAGGGTTATTTTTAAGGGTGTATGTTTTGAGAATCACAACTCTCTTATAGCCTTTGTTCATCCCGGGAATCGCATTAACATTTTGCAAAAAGCCCCATCACAATGGGTTCAACGGTATGGCCGCGCATAAAGTACGAACAAACAAACAAATATTTATTTTTATATATCAGATTTTACATAGAATTACTTTCCAGGCAACTTGCAATGTCACCAACAGTAATTTGCAATATGCCTGTGGCATAGAATCGAAGAGCAATAAGTAACTATTGCGTTCGAGGCAAAGATGAATTCCTGTTTGTTGGGTACACAATACTTCAAGAATCCGCATTGTACATATATATATATATATATATATATATATATATATATATATTTTTAGGCAATTTGGCACGTCAAGATTAAGTGTAAATCATAATAGCATTTGTTTACAAAGATTAGGTTATGTTTAATATCTTAAAATACACATAACAATGTATTTATGTATTACATATTTTGTTTACTAATGTGAACACCTCACAATTTTTCTACGTTATTATTAGGGAGCGCATTTTTATGTTCTAAAAGTTAAAATTGTAACATAGTAGACCTATAATGAGAACATAGGCTTATGGCTGTCATTTGGTTTGGTTCCACACACAAACAGTTGAATAGTATAATGAGAAGTAAGACTTTTGTTTTCACTGTCTTTATCTTGTTTCACAAACAAACAGTTGAATAATATATACCATCTGCATTGCAATCTTATTTTTATTACAGAAAAATCCGCACCCTAGTTATTATAGATTAAATGCAGACATAGACGTATTCAACTAGTTAACTATCTTTCCAGAATATACTTTACAATTCGTCTAGAAAACGCACGCTAAAAATATAACAAACAGTAAAATAAATTGCAAAAACTACAATAACGAAACACGTTTCACAAGCTAATGTTTAATAGTACATGCTTTTCTGTCTGGGTTAAAAATACACTCTATTTCTTCCTGCTTGTTATTTAGAAGCTTACAAAATATAGGGAATGATTTAAAATGTTCAACGTGTGACAAATTTGTATAAATAATCATAATTACTATAAAATATTTATTTACAAGTTATAATAATAATAAAGGAGAAATGCGCACAAACCGTGCAGATATTACATGTGAAGTGCTTAATTATCTTTGCTATAGGCACTGATTGATTTAAGTCGTTTTTTACAATTCAGAATATGGTACTTTTCACATTTTTGTGAACAAAAAACACATATACACATGTCGTTAGGTTCATGAAATGTTTTGTTGCAGCATATCTTGTGATGGAAGCCATGGACTGCCAGTCTGGTAGTTACACGACGCATTTCACAGTTCGATTCTGTCCATCGTCTGTCTTGCATCGCACAGGTCGCATAGATTGATGATGGTATGTCCTTCTTCTCTTGCAGGTCTTGCAAGAGTATATTGTAGGCCTTAATAGATGGCAGGAGTAGTGTTGTCCGCAGATCTTCTATTAAAAACGTCTCTCTGGTGAGTTCGTAAACCAGCCTCGATCTCGTACTCGGTGATACTCCTAAGAGTCTCTTGAGGTATCTTGACTTCACTTTCTTCATATCTTCCAGTTGCTTATATGTGAGGTATTCCCATATCAAGTCGAGTCCATACACAAGCAACTTGTAGTACCTTCAATCTGAACAAGTCCATAGCGGTGCTGATTTATATTTCCTTCTATCTCTATCTATCTTCGGGTTTTTACAGCTGCTGCCGTCTTCCCGTGCCAAACCTCCAAAGCCTACGGTCTTGGGCATCTTCGATGCTTAGCCCTATAGCTTGCATTACTGTCTTCATGTTTTCCTTCCAAGTTAACTTTGGTCTTCCTCTTTTCTTCTTTCTGTTCGGATGCCATTCATATAGTTGCTTGGGCCATCGCTCATCTTCCATTCTTAAAACATGTCCTAACCACTTTAATTCCTTCTCCTCAATTATTTCAAATATGCTTTCGTCTGCTTCCATTATGTTTCTAATTTCCTTATTTGTGACACGTTCTAATTTAGACTTTCTGGCACTTCTTCGTAAATAATCCATTTCTAGAGCTATTAGTCTATTCTTGTAGTACTTATTTATTTTTCCTTAACGTCCCTAATTTCATTCATTGTCCTTATTGCTGCCACCGCTCTTGATCTGATATGTAGCCTGAAGCTCTTCCCTGTTGTTTGTATCGTGAGGTCTAAATATTTAAAGTTAACTCTGTTGAGGATTTTCCCATTACATCTATTTTTTCCGCTTCGGTCATCTACCGCCTTTCCTAAACACTATCTTTTCTATCTTCTCTTCATTTATCTTAATGTCATTTCTCTCTGCCCAGCCGCTTAGTATATTTGTCGCTGTCTGAAGAGAGTTTATGTCTTCCGTTGCGATAGCCATATCATCGACGTAAATATAGATGTTGGCACCTGTTATTTCTTTCGCCACGTCATACGTAAGGGCATTAAACAAAATTGAACTTAGTGGGTCGCCTTGGAGTACACCATTCGTTTGGGGTAGCCACTCTGATTTGCCCATTCCGTCATCTATTTGGACATAGTTATTAGCCAGGATGTTTGATATTAGTATATATTTACAAGTTATCGGTCCTTATATATTAAGGGATGGTGGTACATTGTGATATTCAAGCTAATACTGGTGAAATATATGTTCAGATCTATGTTGTTAGTACCATTATAACAAAAATATTAATATAAAAACAGAGATTAGAGCTTTTAGGCCTAATAGTTTCCAGAGCTAGTTGCAGTAATTTTTTTGTATAATATTTTCTTCTAACTTTAGCTACTTATTAGTCGTTCCAGCATAAAGATAACAAATTATACCTGTTTTTGTATATCTGACACTTTAAAAATATTTCATTTGAAACAAATTTGAAGTAAAAATGAACTATTTTACCACGTAAATCGTTGTCATTATCTCGTAATCCAAAATAGTTACCTTCTCAATTATATATATGAGGTGGTCAGAGGATAAGGGGTAAAAGTGCATGAACTAAGTTCAAAAATTGTTAGCTAATGTGAAATACTCTTTTGTGCTCAAGAGGTATATGAGAGTTTGACAGTTTGTGGCATATATTGGAGTCTTAGTAAATCACTCAGAGAAACCACTCTTCTACTTGGAGGACAAGGGGTACGTCTGTAGTTGTAATCCTTGGCTTCCAACAGCTACGCTCAAGCTTAGAGCGTTGTACATTTTAATGTTTCAAACAAACTTTACGTGAAGATTAGTATTGTATTATTAGTGTTTATTATAGTGCTGGTGATTCTTCGAGGTTTATTGATTTTATCAAGTATTATTATGTCCGAATCAGAATCTGATGAATATGAGCATGAACATAACCTCAGCCTTCATGGTAAGTAAATTATTTTAACTACTTTATCTATATTTCCACTATTGTATATTATGAAATAATTATTTTAGCAATACATTTTGAGATAATTGTACATTAATTTCAATCTAAAGATACAATATAACTTAGATCTACAGGATTTACAATGTAATACTGTTTGTAATAGAGGTAGGACTTATATTTTTAATGTGAAGATTAATTATTGGTGTTGTTTTTGTTTTCTTGACTGATACCAATGAAGATGGCATTGAAGAACCTGGCATTATAGGACCTACAGAAGAAGAAGGAGATGAATAAGAAGATGCTCCAATATTGTACGTTGCGTTGGTAGAAAGAGGATTAGTAAACCAGAAAATTGGGTAAAATAAAGAACAAAATGGAAGGAATGAAGCCAAACAGTATGGAGACAGGAAGGGAAACATTCATGTGGAGAGGCGGGTAAGAATGTATTCATGAATGCAGGTTTAAGCGCAATGAACTCATAGACTGATTTTATCAATTAATCTTATCGTACGAGTAACATGCAACTCTTTGGATAAGTACGTATTTCAAATCATAATATGAACTTCGGGATGAATCTACGTTTCTTGAATAATTTATTTCAACATATTGCTTGGAGGACAAGGGGTACAAGCGATTCTTAATTCAAAGAAATAAAGTAATGGTATGGGCTAATGTTTATATTGAATCTGTTCATATTTTACGGGTAACTGGACTCACATGTAAGGAACACAAACACAATTTATGATACTTCTCAGATATTCCTGGAATTTTATATTCACATTGATCATTAAACCTCACTTTCTCCACACTATTTTTTATCACATGTACCCCTTGTCCTCTGACCGCCTCATATATAAGGTAATACTTAGATTTCACTACGAATACCCAATTGTTGTTCTTATTAAATTATATTTAACTTTTATAAGATTTATGATGTGTTCCGTTGAGGTATTATTTAGAATTAAAGTATACAAATATGGAATATTTACCTGAAAGGTAAACTCGAGGAGATGGAAATTTTGAAAGCAGTTCACAACAACGACTATCTGATAAGCGCAAATGAACCCAATACGTGTAATCCCCTCCACCAGATCTTCAGTGAAACACCAGTTTTGAATCCTGCCGATGATGGAACTAGTCCCTATAGTGCTACAGTTAAATAACTAATAAAGTTGAGGAGACAGACCTTTCAGGTACATATTCCATAATCTTATACTTTAAATTATAATTGTTATAAAATTATGAATTTCTATTTTATAGCAGTAAAAAGTGAAACATTTTAGTTCCAGACTTTTGTTCTCATTTATGTGATAAAAATAAGTTATTATTTTTATTTAAGCATTTACTCATAACGCTTTTTAAAAGTATAAGTCATGACAAAGTGTAGGTAAAATTGTTCGTTTGTTAGGGTGTACTGACTCTAATGACTTCATTTTCTCTCTGTGCAAATTGAATAGACTAAAAGAATAATTGTGATGGAAAATAAAATTTCACTCAAATTTGGTTTTATCCTCTAATATAAATTAAGAATTCTACAGCAATAACAATAATATAACATAAAAAATAATGTTTCGTGTTATTAAATAATGCCAGTAATACACCGATATGGCCGCTCCGTGGCACATGCGATTAGACTTTTGCCTCTCACCACTGGGGTCGGGAAATGGAGTCTCCATAAATATGTTGCTATTAGGCGCACTCCTGGAACGTGATCAGGGCCATATTGTATAATATTGGATATAGCTGTTATACATCATTATACGTATTCACAGTAGATAAAAATACGTTAATTGTTAAATAATCAACAATTCTCTCGTATTCTCTAATTACAATGTTGGTAATAGAACTATGGTATATATATGGTTATTATTGTATAAACTACAAGTTTAAAGAGCTTAGGGCATTAAATTGATAACCAACATATTGTTCTTTCTTAGATACAAGACGTTCGATGTTTCAAAAGATTATAAATAATAAATTGGGCAGTTCTTTTGTTAATATATTATGTGTCTATACGTTTTAACTGATTACTGGGGCACTTACATATTATTGTATGAATATTTCATTACATTTATTTACTATCATTGTAATAAATGACAATTGTTAACATATTGTGGCTTATCATGTTACTTCCCTAATCCCTTCGTGTATTAACAATATTAAACTATTTTTATTTAACAATTTTCCGTTTACTAATCCTAAATATAGCTACATGCACTACTAGTAAACTATAAGTATCTCAGTCCTACTACACAAATTTTATATAACACTAGCTTAAACCCGGCAATCGCTGTTACACCAAAAAAAAAGAACATTAATGAATCTTTATATTTAGGTGAACAAGTAAGACGAAAATAATTATGAATTTATATTTTTTAGATACTCCGTGCTGATTCCCCGGCGTCGCCCGGGAATCTACTTATCCCGATCATCTTGACATAAATGAGCTAAAATACGAAAATTAATGTGTTTTACGTTTAGTTAATTAAGTTAGAGGAAAAATTTATATCGTAATTATTTTTGGATACCCCGTACTATTTACCCGGCGTTGTCCGTTAATCTACTTATCCCGATCTTCTTGGCATAAATTAGCTGAAAGACAAAATTTTATATACTTCTTATGAATAGTTGAATAAGTAAAATGAAAAAAAATAAAAATGTATATCGTAATTATTTTAAGATTCCCCATGCTGATTACTCGGTGTTGCCCGGTAATGTACTTATCTCGATCTTCTTGGCATAAATGAGCTAAAAGACAAAATTCGTTATTGTGAGTTATCCGTAAAAGAATATCCGCCATATGCTGCTCTGCTTGCAAGGGAATCTACGTACTTGTATCGATCTTCTTGGCAACAATGAAAGACAAAAATTGTTATTGTGAGTTTTCCGTTAGGGATAAACATATTCTGTCCTGGACTTTCTTGTAGAGCTTTTTGAGATATTCAATTCTGTGTACATTAATTTTGTGTATCTGTTATCGTTTAAGCAGCCTACGCTAGTTAAGCGTCGAAGGAGCAACTTTTCACAACTCTCTAATAGCCTATGTTCATTCCGGAAATCTCCTGAACATTTTGCAAAAAGCCTCATCACAATGGGATCAACGGTACGGCCGTGCATAAAGTACGAACAAACAAACATTATTTTATATATATGAGATGAAATCTCATTACAGTCGATACTTTACATTTA
Source organism: Diploptera punctata (assembly GCA_030220185.1). Taxonomy (NCBI): domain Eukaryota; kingdom Metazoa; phylum Arthropoda; class Insecta; order Blattodea; family Blaberidae; genus Diploptera; species Diploptera punctata. Next base: position 158,735 of record JASPKZ010008081.1, read on the forward strand.
CTTTTATTGTATCTTGGCAGCGAACAAAATGCGGTGCTAATACATGCTTGGTCTGACTGTACATCTCTCACTACTCCGACCGTCGTTTCCGTCTTCCCCCTTCTTCAACCAGTTAGTCTCAACACCCTATCACTTGAATTCAGCTGGTATAACCACCAAAACAATGCTATGGAATAATAATCAATAACCACGATGATGAGTGAACGCCTCACAATCTTATAACTGACAAGTAATGACGGAACTTTTCCAGCACAACATGGCTGGAAGTGGATTATTACGTCACAGAATATTAACGAAAGCAATAGCATTTTGTTCGCTGTCAAGTTATATCTCATTTTAATGTGTGATACGAGGTTGTTATTGTTTTCAGAATGGCAGTATCTGCTCTTCACAAACAAAATGGGTAACCGCTCAATATTGTAACATAAACATTAATGTTACCGGTATATGCTTTGGATTGTAGGCATGATGTATCATATTAATAAAAAAATTCATCAACTCGAGACTGATTCGAGGCAAGGGATACCATGAAGTCCCTTACATTCATGATCATATAAGGGTATCGCCTGACTACGACTAACGTACCATCACAGGGGAGATGACAGAAATGAAACGAAATGAATGAGATGGATGTGGAGAAGTAATGTAACGAACTTCGTGTTAGGGGAAAACTGCAGAAACCTCTGGAAAAACCTGCCCAGACACCTTTTCGTCCTTCGTGAAACCCAACGGTAGTATATACACACGAACTCTAGACCACAGGGATGAGATGCTACCGTCTAACCGCTTGCTCCACGGAGCCGTCTGTATTATAATAATTAATAAGAAATAATTTTAAATGACTATTTAACTCATGCTCCAAATGGGAATCAATGACCAATTACATTTCAATGAATTTTGATTTACAAACAATCACAGTCGTTTTTTCACCTCGATTGTATCCATTTAATATCATCACATTAAAATAAAGCTGCTCCTTTTTATCGTTCTGAATAGGTCAGAGCATTATTTTGCAGTGATGGACTATCTACGAAATACGTCAAATATAACAATTTATATATTAAGATGTAGAAATCATAGAATGCCAAGTGGTTCCCAGATTGTATATATAGTGCACGAATGTATCCAGTTACTGCTTGCGGGATGTAATACAAACATATCTGTAGCAATTGATAAAAATGTGCAAATTTTTCAAAACAAAATTTTAAGATCTCTAACTAAACTGCCCAGATTCCTACCAGTTCACATCCTACAAAAGGAGACGCGATTGGACGAAATCAGGGAATTTATGAAAACCTGTGCTATGAAATTGTACGTATTAGAGCATAGAAACCTATACAACCCCACTCCTGGCCGGTCTCGGTGATTATGACCCAAGAAACAACAAACACCGAACACCAAAATTACTAACAATGAATGCCTAAATAAGTGAAGATCCCTCAGATTACCACGATATGTGTAAAATTAATAATATAAGTGAATTTTTGTTACTGATCTAAAGAACCAACCAGCACTAAATGCGAAGAACTAATTACGATCAGGTAGAAGCTTTAGTCACGACAACACCACATTAGGACCAGCAGCAACAACCATCATATCAGATAAAGTAGCGAAGAAAGACCTGCTGAAGATGGAACGGATGTTCTGAAAGGCCTACAGATATAAAGAATACATATTTTATAATATGAGGACGACGGATCTTACCTAAAAAGGTATATTTTAACTTATTTTATTTTATGACTATCCACCTCAACGGTTTTATCAATGAACTTTTTTAGTATTGATAAGGACTCTTGTCGTCGCAACTTTTCTCGAAAAGCGTTAAACTGAAATTATATGAAATTGTTATTATCCCAGTCACATTATATGGATGTGGAACATGAACTCTAACTTCATGGTGGACACAAACTTTTGAGTATTTGAAAATCAGTTTTTTAGGAAAATGTTTGTACTAAAGAGAGGTGAACAGACAGGCGAATATAGATGACTTCATAACTGTGATCTTGATGAACTTTATAGGAAACCAGATATAATATGAACAGTTAAGTCTGGTAGACTGAGATGGACAGGAGAAGTGGCCCGAATGAGGAATGAAAGAGGGGCATGGAATATTCTTGTAGGACAATCACAGGGAAAACTTCCAGTGGGTTCACCAAGAATGAGGCGGGAGAATAATATTAACCTTATTTGAGGGACGTAGATTATATAGGAGGCGATTGGAAATCTGTGGCTCTGGATACGGATGTGTGGAGCGCTTAATGTTCGGCCGGCTATAAACCTACGGGTTCTATATTGCCTCTGAGTTTAGGTAGTTACTTAACATATTCCACTATCATCCTAAATAAAATCTGGGCATGAAAGAGAAAAACGTGTTTCCACTGTAGTCTCTAATTTCAGGTCCGAAGTTATTTTACATACTGTAAATATATGACTCGATTTCCAAGTTCCTATTATACTTCTGAAGAAGTCATACTCAGCAGTCTTAGGGCGTTAAAATTCCGCCGTGTTTAAAACCGAAAAACCTCGGAACCAGAGATGATAAAGCAAACATTTGCGTACAAGAATTACCTGAAATACATCATAGGTGGATTTCATGGTAAGTAACGTAACAAATGAAAAAAAGGTTAATATTTTAGTGTTCCGATAGTAGGACGCTAGGTTTTCTCTTCAAACATTTAGATAGAAGTTCCAGTCTCTCCAACAAAAAATATGGAGTTTCTGTCTTTATTAATAGTTATACTCAAATAGTACGGTTTCATACTCACGTAACTGTAGAATTACATCATAGAGTGAGAGTAAAATAATCATCTCTGTGAATTTTCAATTTTATTTCAACAAGCAATTGTGAATGTAGTATATATATATATATATATATGGGAGGAATTGCAAAATACGTGTTTGAGTTTTATGTTCCAATAAACTTTAGTCACTAATAACACAACATATAGGTAACTGACGTCACAACTAGCTCTTCTGCATGGTGTAATGTTTTAATTAACATCAATTCTTCGTTACGTATGGGGTTGTTCATTCTACAATATTTTGGGATGTAGTCATTTGTAATTATTTTAATAATCGATATAACACTTTGGGAAACAGGGAATAAACTTTAATTATTTAATGCGTTATATCAAATGGGGAATTGACCTATGTGACTCTGCAGAAAGCGGCTCTCCATTCTTGTAATAAAGTTAAATAAAACTGAAAACGTGATAAAAAGTATATGTAATCATTGATATTGCCGATTTACTCAAGAAAATGTTTCCATTAATTCATCATTTCATTCACTTTCTTGCTACAGAATACAATGGCAATATTTTCCAGGAGTGCGGGACAAATAATTTCAATTAATTAATACACATAACAAAATAAGGTACAAGTCAAACAACATATACTATGAATGACTGGCGAACGTATACCAAAATTTCTTATCTACAACGCAAAGGTAAAAGAACTGTTGGAAGACTGAAGGCAAGATTATAGCGGGATTTAAATATCATAATAAATATGTAAGTTAATGTTAATAATTTTATACTTTAAAATTCTTTTAATATTTAAATATAACTTAAATAAAGAAAAACATCTAAATAATTCATTGTTGTTCATTGTTGAATAAAAATGTCTCGGTAACAATTAATGAAATTGTATTACATAACAGTCTTTCTAAATAATGCTTTTAAAATTGTGTTTTAAGTCATTGTTGCCTGAAATATAGCTTTCTGTTATAACTGTAATAAGAACACCTGCTTAACGTATTATTTTTAAATAAAAGTATACTAAATTCTGATTGGATGTTAAAACAATTAACTTTTTGATTTAACAAATCAAATTTAAACATTATATTAACCAATAGAATTTAAACCTAACATCATGTGATGTAATAATGTTCTTTAAAATTATAACAGAATTACTCTAGTCATTCAGCATATAACTTTCATCAAGGATAGAAGCAATAACAGCTCTCCTGATAAAATGTGATATTTAATACAAGAAGAATAGTTGATTCAAGAAAAGAAAATAATTTAATTTTAATTGACGGTGAAGAATAATATCACCTATATTTACTTGATCTGCTGGGAAATTAAACAGTATATTAATTTACAACCATTTCTACAAGAATCAGTTATTAGTGATTTTTAAAGTGTTTTCCTATCTTGTGTACCAACTTCGACCTTGAGAAGAGAATCCAGCTCTACCGAAAATCAAACCCTACCTGAACCAGTAATTCTTTTTGGGACACTAATCCTTCAAAATGTTACTACAACATCGGGCATGAAGAGAGTTAGCTGCTTCAAAACATCGCCACAATATGGGAAAAGAATTACTTCTTCAAAACTGTCGCCACAACGAGGGGCATAATGAAGAACTTACTAAAATACTTCTTCAAGATGTGCTCACCCGTGTTAAGAATATAGACCCGAACAAAATTTATGAGGCTTAATCCACGAAGCTGATGATACTGTTATTAATTTTTTTTATGATTAAACATGTTAATCGTATTACGTCAAAACTGGTGGGTCTAGGTTCGATTTCTGGTGTGGCGTATGTTCCTGCCTGAGATTTTTAATGGAATTTTATTCACTTAATTTTGATTTTTTGGCATCCAGAAATTTTATTTTAATTCTACCTGGATTTGGAATGTAAACCGAGCTTGAAGAAATTTTGATCTGATTTAGCCCATCATAATTCATCATATTATATTCACCTAGTCTGGCGCGAACGTAGACTGAGAGGAGTTTGTTGTGCTAAAGTTTGATGTTTCGTCGGAGATGATCCTTCCATCTGCTCATTGAATGTCGAAAATATATGTAGATCCAGAATTGTAACTGCTCTCCTGAAAACTCATGTCCCTTTAAGACCCGGGAGTCTAGGTGCATGTAAATGTGTCTTATTGGAGAGAAATTAAACCTATTTTACGTACATTGGTATAGTGTACATTTCTAATGTGCCCTCTAAAGTTTATAAAATTAAATTCCAAATAGATTTTGTCTTTTATTATGAATGAAATTACAATTTTATTTCTAACAATTTGTAAGACATTGTATTAGAGCAGAGTGTTGAAATACTTGTTCCCATATTCCACTGCTATTAATAACTCTTACATTGTACATCATATTTCTAAATATGTTGATAACGGAGCTGATGATTCATTGTTATTAATAAGATATTTCCATTATAAGGTTTGAAAGTTTAGTTTGGGTTATTTTTAAATGCTTCCTGCCTATGCCTAACGTAGGTCGATATATCGAAAGGAATTCGTAAAACACTTTCAACGGTTAACGTAAATTTTATTTCATATCACGTAGGCCTATATATATTTTTATTTTTCATAAATAAATATAAATACGTATGTATTCAATAACCGACACACGAAGAATCTCATAAATTATGCTCTTAGTGAACTGATCCGCACGTAATGGTGAACTATTTGATGATAAAATAACAATACATGTGAGTTTATGCAATGATCAATACTTTTTACCACACATTTTCATATTTTTATTAACATATAGTTCGGCATTACAATGCTAATTGTAACATATAAATACGTTAAGACAGCCAGGATGCAAATTTGAATACAATTTGTAACATAAAAGCATAACTAGGTAAAGAAATGTACTCTAGATTTACGCATTGACGCCATACCCGTTGAGCTACTTAGGCATTCGTTCTCTAGCAAGCACTTTTATAAATCCCCGATTCCAACTTATATGGTTAAACCGTATTCACAAGAAATTGGAGGCATTTCCACAGCGACAAGTTTTTGTGATAGAATTTCTTTGCATAGTCAGCAAATCACTAACTTGTTATATAAATTATTTTTCTATTCTATAGGCTTTAGTTAACATAAATAGAGAAAACATGTTTTGCATCAGAACCGAGTTTTGAAACTAAGTTCAGCATTTACGATATTGTGGATTATTCTCGAACTACTTAGGAATTTAGCTATTGAAACTGGACACCTTGGGAACACTTCATGTCTGAGGTGCAACATTTTCCTCTATAGTTATCATAATATATTCCACCGAGTGTTTTTCTGAACAAAAAGTACCCTAACCGTTAAGCATACTATTTGTAAGGTGAAATAATTAATTAATTATTATATTATATTTGTAATTAAAATACATTCTAATAATATAAGGTAACCTATCTCATTAGTTAGAGATCATAAAATTTTAGTTTTGTACCGAAATCCATTACCCTTACTTGATAGAAAATCGCTCCAATAAATTCTATAGTGATGGCACACCACAGCCCTACTCTGGCTTCTCACTGTGTATATCAAACTTGGCAACGGGACAATCCAAACTGCACACGAATATATTACTGAAGTTCACAGGAAATTTGTGACAAAAGTATAAACAAGAATTTTTGTTCCCTAGATCTCACTTCTTGCATGTTTTTATTCACTTACGGGTAGTACTAAAAATGTTTACAAATCCAATCCCCATAAGCTAATGAACTAAAATAAAATACACAGAGAATAATTGGGTCCATTACTATGGAACAACAAGTGCATATGAATGAAAATCCCTTATGAAGGTTTGAAATATGCGTTAGGCAAAATGAACTGCACAACCGGAATCTTCTTGAGCAGTGTAAATGCAGGCCTGTACCAAAGTTTTAACAAATAACTTGAGAGTAAGCTCGCTTAGCGGAATGCGTGTGGTCTACCTTTAGCCGAGCGGGCGGCCTACCTTCATAAACACTTGAATCGTGTGCACATTATTGATATACCAGAATAATGTTTTAGTGTTCATTGCATTTGCAGACTTAAGATGACAAAAATAACTTGACCAAAACTTACCTTTGCTTTTCGAACTCGAAACCCAATCTGTTATCGAATATTTGTTACATGCATATTCATATTAATCTTATAATCAACTTGTGAAATCCCAGTGCAATTTACCAACTAACTAACAAAAGAAAGGTATAATTTGGCCAGGGATTTTTTCGCCCCTCAAATATATTATGTAATATATGTGCTTCATTTTATAGTTTACGTAATAGTTGCATAGCAACTTCTAATCATATAAACGGCAATAATTGTCCTAACAGGTTAACACACTTAAGCTTAACGAAAATTGTACATCGAAATTTTAAGTCAGATGTATAAGATTCCTTAGAACCTATATTTGCAGAATACATGGTACTAATTTTGATGAATTTGTCCGTGAGGATTTTAAAACAGGAGGTGATGTTGAAAAAAATATTTATTCCTGCAAGATTCGAGACAATTCCCCCCCCCCAAAAAGAAGGTGAGAAAATAGATTAAAGATATATAATAAATGTGAAATTTGCACTCTTGATTTAAGAACATAAAAAAACGTTTACATAGGTATTTTAATAGTCACTGTGGGTGATTGAATTGTTAGGTTTAAGAAGATAATTATGGCCAAGAATTTGAAAATTAATGTTTGTGCTCAAAAGTATTTCCAAACTTTGCCCTACTCGATAGTTTTAAGAAGCAGAAAACAAAGTGCCTAGAGGAAGATGTATGACCTTGAATTTTGGTGCGGTTTTGGAGATATCATACAGCATTAAAAGTAATTGAGATTTGTTTTTTGTTTTCATTCCCTACATAAACCTTACGATTAATTTTTTAAAAAATAGAACTAATAAGTTACCAGTTTGAAGTATGTGCTTCAAATAATATAATGAGACAAAAACCAGTTTTAACGCCAGGATACCCGACATACTGATTACATGTCACCAAAATGATGGCTGTACGATCATCCACTTCTGTGATAAATATGTGAGGATATGAAACCAGAAGCCAGCTTAAAGGCCAAGGGCCTTAAAGGCATCTCGTGCCAAGGGGTTTAAAAATTATTGAAAGTCAATCACTACCTGAAGATTGTTGTTCGTAAAAGGTACGGGGCTCATAGGCGACATGTCCCCTAATAAATGTAATGTGATTACTGAGTACGCCTACACAACTAGCAGAATTTACGTGGACTTCAACTTAATTTTAATTAAAATAATTCCTACAATACCACAGTTTCTGTATCCTGATTTCACATATTTCACACTGAAATCAAGTGCACAATTTGAAATCAAAATGTGTCTGAGGTAGATGTTATGATTGGGTCTTATTTCATGCAATAGTGTAGTATGTGCTTCAAATGATTAGAAAACTTCCGAAAGATCTGTCGATCGCAGGGATGTCATAATCTTCTTTTCCAGGATTAACTGCGTTGGAGTCAATAAAATTACTTGAAATTAATTGAGAATAATCGAGGTGGCTAGAATAAAAAGGGATCCAAGTTTTGGTGTGTCTATAAAAACAGGTTTAAAGTTGAAGTTGTGTAAGAACATCAGAGGTAATTGAAAATTTTAGCAATCATACTTTATCTACTTCTAACGCATACACTTATACCCCTTTTCCTCCACATATAAAGTTATGCTTCAAAAATGTAATTAAGCACCAAACTAGCTTTTTGCGAAAAAATCATATACATGTCTTTCTTCTAACCGCCTCGATTAGAGAAGTGTATGTGACAGAAGAAATATGAAACCAGATCTATAAACAGAGAGTTGATCTCTACCTTAGAACATAATTCATACATTTGCCAAAATTCATTGTTGACAAGTAAAAATGATATGTTGACAAAACTACTTGTATGTTGTAATTATGACATTTTTAATATGAAAACTAGAGTTATTATTATTATTATTATTATTATTATTATTATTATTATTATTATTATTATATAAACGATTAATATGTATATATATATTAGTTTCGGTAAATTAGATTTAATTCACAATTTTTCGATTGGGATTGTTAAAAACCAAAATGAATTTCTAGTAAAGTTTAAGTCTATCAATCATTTGAATATCTAAGTCATTTCCTACTTATGTGTTGCAATAAGAAATGTTTTTTCTCCATATTTCATAGCATAATTCACATTCTAGTCGTTTTAATAAATTCTATGTGATTATTATTGCATGGACAATGACAACGCCCATTGTTTCAGGAACGAAGTGGGAAACTGCTATATACTGTGACAATAGCATAATGCTAAGTGGTTTTTAATTTGTAGTTATACTTATGCTGTACCATATTATATTATAGGTAATATATTTATAGGGTCTTTCATATATTACCCAATATTTTAAAATGGAATAATTAATTTAAAATGCATCCATTTTTTTATTTCCATCTACATAAACTTCCATTAAGGTTGATCTATGAATAACACATGCATCCACTGCGAACTACAGTTTGCTGTGGTTAATAAGCATATGGTGTAATAGGCCGCTCCCTTTTTGAAGATTTCAACGGTAATGCAGTACTGTTGGAAATTGCCAGGACGGCTGAACTTCAAATTCTGAAATTAGAAACCTGCGGCGCGGAGTAACGAAAAGTATAATTCGGTACGAAATAATAATAATTGAACACAATTAGCATATGCGAGTCTCTTACTAAATTGCCAATATTCTACTATACGTAGATATTTTACATTGATATCTACGAGTACACATTTCTTACGTCAGAGGTGCACTAGAAAGAACTACCAGATCAGATGTCCGTTCGTGAACTAAAATACTCCTTCTGCTGATAACTAACAAATCCTTATGAGTTTTGCTTGTAAGGATAATTGAATCGATTTAAATGATTAAAGAATTACTATGAATGTGGAATTCCCAATCACTTTAGTAACAAACAACACTTAATAAGGAAATCATATAAAGTGTTTAAAATTAATCATGAATAAATGAAACATTGAATTATTAAGTTACATGCTTAATAGATTATAATTATTAATAACTATAACTCACCTTATGAATGAGGATTCTAGTATGTCTAATAAACACTATACCACTACCTCACTACTGCACTTCTTCGCGAATCACAATCAAATGGGAGGCATTCAGTACTGTTATGGCGGACAAGAGCGTCTGTAGGAGCAGAAGTATCGCTGGAGGGGCACGATTTGCAGTCCCCCTTATCTCTCCCCGCTCTTTCCAACTACATACCCATACGTCCAGCGTGGGGACGCTGATGCTCCTTGGCGGGAATTTCTTGACCCAGCTAATTAAGTTTCGCTTATCTACCTACAAATGTCATCTAGTGACATGTGGTTAGCTCATCGCCTTAATGGGGCTGCAATTTTTTCCCACAAATTGTTTTCTTTCTTACCTCAGAATGACAAAATAAAATGGAAATTAAAATTTTCCATCTTCTTGAAATAAATAATAATAATAATAATAATAATAATAATAATAATAATAATAATAATAATAATAATAATAATAATAATGATAACAATAATAATAACAATAATAATCCAGTCATAGCAAATCTGAACGAGGGCAGGTCTTTCACTACAATCATAGCATGTTTATGCTACTCTTTGCAGCTTTACTGGGAAATTTGAGGTGTGGTAGCTTCTCGTTCCCACACCGGTGAAAGACAATGATTATGATGATTATGATGATGATAAGGATGATGATGGCCGTATGCTTTTTGGGGACCGTTGGGCCGTAAGCTTTTTGAAATTCGTCTTTCAGTTGAGGAAAACCCCGAAAAAACCTCACCAAGAGCCTGTTCCGACCGGGAATTGAACCCGTCCCCCTGCGTGACAAGGCAGCACGCTACCTCAGACCACGGCGGTGGACTGTATTAAGTATAATAACTAAATTTAAAGTTAAGAAATAAAATTCAGAACCGATAAATAGACTGAGAAATATGGTTTCCGGATACTTTTGGAAAGTTATCGGTTACGTTTGCCTGGACGGCTGACTTCAAACACTGACGTTGGAAGCTTGCGTCGCGGTACCAAATAATAATTGATCAAAATTAGCATATGCGGGTCTCTTACAAAATTACGGGTATTTTACTACGCGTACATATTTTGCAGCGATATCTACCCGTACATATATCTTACGTCAGAGGTGCATTTGGAATACTACCCGATCAGATGTTCGTTCGGGAACTAAAATGCTCTTTTTGCAGATAACTAACAAATCCTAACGAATTTTGTTAATAAGGATACTTGAATTGATTTAAATGATTAAAGTATTACTATGAATGCGGAATTTCCCATCTAGTTTAGTAAAATACAACACTTAAACAGAAAATTATATAAAGTACTTAAAATTATTCATGAATAATTGGAACATTGAGATATTAAGTTACAAGCTTAATCGAAAGTAATTATAAAAAACTATAACTCACCTTATGTATAAGGATTCTAGTAGGCCTAATATACACCTTATCTTTACCTAACTACCACACTTCTTGACGAATCACATTCGAATGGGACGCATTCAGTACTGTTATGGCGGGCTAGAGCGTATGTAGGTGTGGCAGTATCGCTGGAGGGGCACGAATTGCAGTTCCCCTTATCTCTCCCCTAACTTTCCTTCTATATACCTATACGTCCCGCGTGGGGTCGCGGATGCTCCCTGGCGGGAGTTTCTTGACCCAGCTAATTAAATACGCTTATCTACCTACAGATGTCAACTAGTGACATGTGGTTAGCACACTGCCTCATTGAGATATTTCCTATTTCCTTCCCGTGAAGTGTTAAATAACGATCTCGCCACCAATATTTTCCACGAAATTTATTCTTTCTTACCCCTAAATAACAAATTATAATATAAATATATTTTCCCATCCCATGAAAAAAAGTCAATAATAATAATAATCGTCTTCAAGGATTAGACCTGTTGATCTGTTTCAACTCAAAATTGCTCACGCTATCTCTTTAAACGACGGTCTAAATATTTGTCCTTTTCGGATTGTAATATAGAAGAGTTCTTGCCATCCTGGTGTCTGGTATTCGTAGAACATGGTCTTTAAAATTTATTCTATATTTTTCTATTAATGTCGTGGTTGGTTCAATGTTCTATTAAATTCTGATATCAATGTACTTCTTTTATGATCTAATAATCGTATAAGAAATTTTTTACCGTTTGCTCTGAGAAAAATGTTAGTAGAACACTTGCAATGCCCCATTTTGATTATTTTGATACTCGTTTTACTGACCTAAATACTCTTCTTACCCAAGACTTCCACGTGTTAATAATTCTTCCATACGTTTTATTTGTGGTATACGCAGATTTGATCACTTTACACCATCCCTGGAACAATTGTCGTGGCTTCTTCTACAAGATCGTTGAATCATCCATTCTCTATGCCTTCTCTATAACATATTACACGCTTGATTACCCGATCCTTTGAGCACATTGTCCTTTATATCCCTCCTCATCTCACTACCTATTTTTCGAAATATTTTAGAGTTTCCCTTGCTAGAACATTGAATTCCCTTCCAGCCTGTGTCAGAGACTGCCAAACTTTACCATCTTTTAGAAAAAAATTGAAAATGAAATTATTAACAGAAACAATACACTAATATTACTTTTTAAAAATTAAAACAAATTGTTCTTTAATTATTTAATAAAACTAGCTTAAAGATTTGTCAGTATATTTACGTAATGCCTTGTATAATAAGCGATAAAGTAATTAATTATAGTTTATTGCTTTCTTCGTATTTTTTTCTTTTCTTTTTATGTATCGTAGAATCGAGCTCTTATTCCTTTGTGTATACATTCTTTCATTAGTTTAATTTTAATTGTATTTAATCTTATTTTATTATTAAACGTTATTTTCATTATTACTCCGTTTAACAGATAATTAATTGTTTGGTATGTAGGCCCCTACTATTATTGTATTTTTTTGTGTTTATGTGTAACATATGTTTGTCCTGGTGAGTGGAAGAGAAGGTCACATAGCCTTAACTCACGAGGCTAAATAAATATATTCTAATGAATTTCGAATTAAAATGCGGATATATTCAAAATTTGAAACATCGATTTGTCTTAATTGATCAGAGATAAGTGTCTTACGTTCACATCCATATAATATCACTGCCACTGTTATCACTCTATTTAATTTTAGCAATATTTCTCGTTCTTATGTTGTATTTTAATGTTCCCTGTATTATACGACAGAAGTGCCTGAATCAGTTCAGTTTTATTTCTACATCTTGTGATTTTCTTTAACCTAAATATTATCCCAAATAATTGAATTGATTTATTTGTTCTATAGTTTCTCCCTTTATAACAATTTTAGCTCTAATTCTTTCATGTCCTTGAGATGTCATTACTTTATCTCTGTGTTTAGACTTTCATTTCAAATCGAGAAGCAACTTGGCTTAACTTATGGGAAACTTCTTGAATGTCATTCTATGTTTTCCCCGTAATAATGTTCATCAGAGAAGAGCATAGTTGTAAAATTAATATTACTGATATTGATAAAATAATTAATAATAATAATAATAATAATAATAATAATAATAATAATAATAATAATAATAATAATAATAAATGTATTTATCTAGCGCACAAACCTGGCTTAGAACGGACAACACTTTGTAACTATTTTAGCAATTCCCAATCAACCTTTATTAAGTGCCCGTCAACGTAATACGCGTTATTCCACAAGCTGAACTATTTGAATGTCAAAATTAGTTATTTTCGTTTTTTCTAAATTCAGTATAAAATATCTGAAACATATATCTTCCTTTCTTTTCCTTAGTTTAACCTCCATTTTTGAGGGTATTTTTACGTCTTCTGAGTCTTACAGGAACACTACTTTTAGGAGAGGAATTTGTAATTGTAGATCACCTGTCCCATTGAATGAACAGCTCAACTCCGAGGCGACACGAAAGTTTCGACAAGAAACAAGATTCACTCATAAATTCATACTACGAGTACAAAGGTGAATATGTATATCATATCAAAGATTTAAGAACATTTAAATTTATCGAATGAAGTGAATACATTTTATTTTTACACAAACATCTACATAATATATCGCTGTGTAATCCTGAAAATCTTTAATACCTTTCAGAAACAAGCTGAAAATGTTCTGACAAACATATCACCAATAGTATTTTTTTAACAATTAATAATTAGTTTTTTTTCCCCTTTTATTTAATGAAAATACTATGTATTATTAAGATATGTAACATTTCTTCATAATGGCACGTATATATGAATTTTCTGTAGCTCACTGTTGTGTAATCGTCTCCTATTAATTATCTGTTCGTCTGCCATTGGTCGAAACGTTTTTCTATGTACTTTATTCTCAATATTTTCTCCTCAATCAAGGAAGAGAATATGTTTCGCAGTCACGTAATATAAATGAAAAAACAACTGATTTGTATATTTTCGTTTTAGCAATTTTGACCTAATTAGTAATTAAAAACGTTCCTGCATTATTGATAAAATATTTTATTCAGAATTGAGCTTATGTTCAGTACTTTTCTGCATCTTATCTATGTTGGTAATGACTGTTCATGGGTATTTGAATTCAGCCGTTTCTTCGATTTTCGTCACTTCCTTTAAGCATCAATGTACATTGAATTATGTATTTCTATGTGTGACCATATACATAGTTTTATTAATGTTTACATCCATCCCCAATTTAATAGAGGTAATGAATTAGAATGTGTGTTATGGATCTTAGTACCTCCTCGCTATCGCCTAATAATAATATATTATTAGCATACACGAAGAGCTTACTAATACCATTAAGTAAAATCAAAAGTTTGTATTACATTATCTGGTACAGAATTAAATAGAAGAATAGATAGTGCATCTCCTTTATTTAACCCATTGTGAATTTCAAAAGTACGTGAAATATGTTTCCCTATACGCGTCCTGGTCTTTAAGGAGTTTAGATACATTAAAATAAGTCAAACAACTTTTTAAGCATTCCGAAGTATATGAGGATAATGTAGAACGTTTAATTGAATCGTAAGCCTTTTTAATATCTACATATATTTGATGAATAGTTCCATTATATTCCCACTTCATTTAGAAAATCTGTCTTACACCAAAACTCTGACCTATTTTATGGCTATTTATTTTAAATCCACATTAGAGATCACCTATTACGTCGTCCGAGTAATGAGTAAATATAGATGCTAATATGTACATATATATTATTTTAATGTACACCGCTGTGTTCTCGAGGTAGCGTGCTGCCTTGTCACGCAGCGCGCCCGGGTTCGATCCCCGGTCGGGCAGTTTTTCTCGGTGAGGTTTTTATCGGAGTTTTTCCTCACCTGTAAGACAAATGTCAGGAAATCTTTAAGGCCCAAACAGTCCCCGAAATCATATGGCCTTCATCATCATCATCATCATCCTTCACCGGTGTGAAAATCAACGGGAAGCTACCACACCTACAATTCCCTAGTAAAGCTGCAAAGCATAGCATGAAAATGCTATGATTGCAGTGAAGGACCTGCCTCCAGGGCAGAGTTACTATGGATGGATTGATTATTTTAATTTTGTAGGAAGTTTAAATAAATGAGATGTCCATGTAGTTCTTGCAAACAATTTCATCTATATAATTTTAGATACGTACGAATAATCGATTCTATCCATTAATTTGGAAGAGCTTTATTTTACCAAATCATATTAAGCAATCAATGTATAAGATGTTAAATGTATGAAACTGGTATCTGGTAAGTCACTCGTCCTCAACAAAGTTATTAAATAGTTTCAATATGGAGGTCTTTGAAAAACGCTGTTTCATCTTCTGCATTTTAACTGAACTAAATTATTAAATAGTTCCAATATGAAGGCCTTTCAAAAACACTGTTTCATGTTCTGCATTTTAACTGATTAGTAATAAAGCAGAAGATGAAACAATGTCCTTGAAATGTCTCCATTTTAGAACTATTTAATGATTAATTGAGTACGACTGACTTACCTGGTACCAGTTTTATATTTAATTTCTTATTGCATAACCTCAACGATGATTTAATCTGAATTTTAAAAGTGTTGATCAATCAATGTATATATTCCGTCCATTATTCTACCCTTAATTCTATCAGTTCTGCTGGCATCGCATTTGAACCTGATTATTCATACGTCTTTAATTATTTCCATCTACATTTGAATCTCTATTGCCCTTGAGTTTTTGACTAATGTATCTACTGTTTTAATCTTATTCATCAATATCCTGTTCTGAGTGTACTTTGAATTTTTAAATCGTCTCTCTCAATTTTTTTTCTATTTAAACCTTGGGGTTCCTTATCTGATCTTACCCAATTTTTCTAAATTTACTTCATTTGTCTCGTGTAATCAATTCATTTCTGCTAGCTTTCTTTTCATTACAACCGGCACATCCCTTATCAAACAATTTTTATTGTGCCCCTTTTTAAAAATAACTCACGCTATCTTATGCCGATAATTTAATAATAAAATATATGTTTGAGTTTCAAAATCACTATTATATCAGTTTTTTATTTATTGCCACATTTTCATCTGAACATTCCAGCTGCTCAAAGCATTAAGAATTATTACTATCATTATTATCATTATTATTATTGTTATTATTATTATTAATATTGTTATTATTATTTTTATTAGTAGTAGTGAGAATAAAGTTCTTAGGAAAATTTTTGAACCAAAGAGAGATGAACAGAGAGGTGAATGGAGAAGACTACGTAACAATGAACTACATGGTCTTTATAGGAAGCCAGATATAATAAGAACAGTTAAGTCTCGTAGACTGCGATGGGCAGGACATGTTGCGCGTATGGGGAATGAAAGACGTGCATGGAAACTTCTTGTAGGAAAGCCAGAAGGAAAACGCCCAGTTGGTAGACCAAGAAAAAGGTGGGAGAACAACATTAACTATGATTTGAGGGAAGTACATTATACAGGGAATGATTGGAAAACATTAGCTCAGGATAGGGATGTATGGAGAGCTTATGTCCGCGCGGCCATTAACCTACGGGTTCGATAATGCCAGTGAGTAAGTAAGTAAGTCTCGTAGACTGCGATGGGCAGGACATGTTGCGCGTATGGAGAATGAAGACGTGCATGGAAACTTCTTGTAGGAAAGCCAGAGGGAAAACGCCCAGTTGGTAGACCAAGAATGAGGTGGGAGAACAACATTAACTATGATTTGAGGGAAGTAGATTATACAGGGAATGATTGGAAAGCATTAGGTCAGAATAGGGATGTATGGAGAGCTTATGTCCGCGCGGCCATGAACCTACGGGTTCGTTAGTGCCAGTGAGTAAGTAAGTAAGTATTAGTAGTAGTAGTAGTAGTAGTACTATTATTTTCAATTTATCTAACAAGTCTCTCAATGTTTCATAACATCTTCTTGCGCCCAATTAAACTACTGTTATTATCCTCCACATATATCTCTCTCTTTCTCTCTCTCTCTCTCTCTCTCTCTCTCTCTCTCTCTCTCTCACTCCAATCTCCATCATCCAACTATTTTGCTCTCGTTATTATAATAATAATAATAATAATAATAATAATTACTATTATTATTAATTATCATTAATTCTAGTTTAATTGACATGGATGGTTATACTTTTCTTAGACATGATCGTGTACATAGTCGAGGGGGCGGTGTTGGTGTCTTCGTTAGGACAGACCTTTGCCCTAAGTCTGTATACTTTTCTAATAACGAGACATCTCCTGAAATTATGTTTATAGAAATATACGCAAGCTTCAAAAAATGCCTTCTTTGTGTAGTGTACCAACCCCCTAAAATGAAAAAAATAGCAGAAATAGAATCCGCTCTACAAAACGCACGTATACAATATGAACACGTTATCGTCATGGGTGACTTAATATAAATATACTAGACACTGACAACAGACATACACAACAGCTTATGTCCGCGTTCCAAGTTTGTGATATGACTATCCTTCCCTTACAGCCTACACATCACACCAATCACTCTGAGACTTTACTTGACTTAATTGCTACTAATAATCCAGACAGAGTACTAACCCACGGGCAACTGTCAGCTCCCGGAATATCAGCACATGATATTATATTCTTAGCATATTCACTGCAGTGCCCTAAACTAGCTCGTAAGACTATCACATATAGAGACCTAAAACATATAAACAATGCAGCTCTACTTGAAGACGCTATAAAATTACCCTGGCATACTATATGGGCGTTGCATTCTGTTAACGAAAAAGTTGAGGCATTAAATAACCTTATATTACAACTATATGACAGACACGCTCCACTGAAAACTAAACTAGTGAAACGACACCCTGCTCCCTGGATGTCTGCTAACATTCGTGACTTGATGACTGAAAGAGACGCAGCATATCGGAAATATAGAGTTGACAAAACTGATATAAATCTTAATCACTATAAACGGTTACGAAACAAGACTACACAAACTATCAGAAACGCCAAACTTAGATATCTATACAGCCTTACTGACCTAATAACAATAACCCAGATATTTGGAAAATCTGAATAAAATGGGTGTAGGTAGGAAACACACACAGGTAGAAAAACTACCTGTTTCTCTGAACACACTTAATAACCATTTTACAAGCACATTCTTTACTCCTAAAGACAAAACACATACAATAAGTGAACTATTATTGACAAATCCACCAGACAGAGAACATTTCCATTTTTCATATCTTACAGAAAATGACATAAAGAAAGCTCTCAAACGAATAAAAACAAAAGCAGAAGGTACTGACCGTATAAATATCACTCTACTTAACAAAATAATCGACGTTATACTACCTACCATAACTCATGTTTTCAACTCTTCACTACAAACCTCTATATATCCCACATTATGGAAGCAAGCAATTGTACGCCCACTCCCGAAAGTAAAAACTCCCTAACTCCTAACGATTTTCGACCCATTAGTATATTACCTACCCTTTCAAAAGCTTTGGAACGATTAGTCCACAAACAACTGACTGACTACCTAACTGAACACGACCTTTTAGATCAATACCAATCAGGCTTTAGGACAGGACACAATACAAATACTGCTCTACTAAATATATGTGAAGACATACGCGAAGCATCTGATAATCGAAAACTTACTATTCTTACACTACTTGACTTTAGTAAAGCATTTGACACGGTAGACTTGGACTTATTGTTGCTTAAACTAAAAAACCTCTCACTTTCTGACAGTGTCACGCAATGGTTCAACTCCTACCTTCGTGAGCGCCAGCAATATGTTGTAGGAAATTCTACATTACGCTCTTCTTGGACCTACCGTAAAGCTGGAGTTCCACAGGGCTCGGTGCTCGGCCCATTGCTTTTTACAATCTATATAAACGACATATCTGACTCCCTAAACATTGCAAACATCATTTATTTGCGGACGACATGCAGATCTACCTTCACTCAGACAAATATTCTTTAAATGATGCGGTAACCAAAATTAATGAGGACCTTGACTCGCTAACGGCGTGGACAGAGAAATATGGACTTGAAATTAAATCCTAGAAAGACACAAGCAATCATTATGGGCCATCAGAGAACTATTATCCTCAATTAACACAAATGCAGTATTACATGTGTCACTTAATGGGGTTCAGATCCCTTATAGTGAGACAGTAAAAAATCTAGGAGTGTTTATGGATAAACATTTAATTTGGAATAAACAAATAAATAACACTTGCAAAACTATCTTCTCAATAATACACTCATTAAATCGTATAAGAAATTGTTTACCGTTTTCTCTAAGAAAAATGCTAGTAGAAACACTCGCAATGCCCCATTTTGATTATTGTGATACTCTTTTTACTGACCTAAATACTGTTCTTACCCAAAGACTTCAACGTGTTCACAATTCTTGCATACGTTTTTATTTGTGGTATACGTAGATTTGATCACGTTACAACACCATCCCTGGAACAATTGTCATGGCTTCGTCTTCAAGATCGTAGAACCATCCATTCCCTATGCCTACTCTATAAACATATTACACACATCTTTACCTTATTATTTATCACACCGCTTCACTAAACTCTCTGATACACATAACTTAGATACCCGATCCCTTGAGCACCAGTGTCCTCTATATCCCTCCTCATCTATACTACCTATTATTCGAAATCTTTTACAGTTTCTCTTGCTAGAACATGGAATTCACTTCCACCCTATGTCAGAGACTGCCAAACTTTACCATCTTTCAGAAATAAATTGAAAATAAAATCACTAACAGAAACAACTCACTAATACTACTTTTTAAGAATTAATAATGCGTTTTTGCATTATTTAATAAAAATAGACTTAGGATTTGTTAATATATTTACCTAATGCCTTGTATAAAAAGCGTAGATTAATTCATTGTAGTGTATTTTTTTTTCTCTTCTTTTTATGCATAGTAGATTCGAGCTGTTATTCCTTTTTTTATTCATTGTATCATTAATTTAATTTTAATTGTATTTAGTTTCATTCTATTATTAGACATTAATTTCATTATTATTCAATATGACAGATAATTAATTGTTCAATGACTATTATTGTAACTTTTTTTTGTATTCATATGTAACATGTTTGTCCTGTCTAATATGACTACTATTGTAATTTTTTTTGTATTCATGTGTAACATATGTTTGTCCTGTTTTATATGACTATTATTGTATTTTTTTTTGTATTCATATGTAACATATGCTTGTTCTGGTGAGTGGAAGAGAAGGCCACATGGCCTTAACTCCACCAGGCTAAATAAATCTATTCTATTCTATTCTATTCTAAAATAGAAAATTAAACACCCTATTGTTTGCAGATGACCAAATAATAATAGCAAATTCCGAAGATAATCTACAGAAAGGTCTGTATGAACTTAACAAAATTACAGAAGAATATGGATTAAAGATATCTACAGAAAAAACAAAAATTATGGCATTTCAAGGTGTAGATCCTGTCAGATGTAAAATTGTACTGGACAATAAAATTTTGGAGCAGGTGAATAATTTTACATATCTAGGATGCAATATCTCATATGAAGAAGAAAAGGATTTAATGCAAAAAATATCTAAATTTTTAAGAATTTTAGGGTTAATAAATTCTATCTTCAAGCCACAGTTAGTCCAAAAGCATTCAAGACTGAAAGTGTACAAAAACACTGGCTCTTCCAACTCTTTTGTATGGTAGCGAAGTATGGACGTTTGAAACAGAAGGATATACAGAGACTTAGATCTGCTGAAATGAGATATCTTCGGAGGACTGCAGGATACACACTACTAGATCACAAAAAAAATGAAGACATCTTAGAAGAATTACACATGGAATCTTTAGAAAACAAAATTTCTGATTATAAGTCAAGATGGATACAACATGTTCATCGAATGGAAGATCACAGAATACCCAAACTAATGTTAAGATATCAACCTGCAGGAAGAAGAAGACCAGGACGTCCACTCAAAAGACTTCTGGATGGTGTTTCTCTTGAGGCCGAAACAGGTCAACAAATGGCCTAAATTCGTGAATGTACTATGATGATTATGATTATTAATTATTATTGTTGTTATTAATTATTTTGTTCTTGTTTTTACGTGGACTCTTATTTTAAATGAGGAGAAAAGATTAAGAGTATTCGAGAATGAAGTTCTTAGTAAATTTTTTTTAACGAAAGAGATGAACAGACAGGCGAATAGAATATACTTTATAACAGTGAGGTACATAAGATATTAAATACAAAATAGGTACGTGGTAAGTCAGTCGTCCAAATCTAAACTATTAATCTTCGTCAAGTAATTCCTATATAGAATTACTTGATGACATTTAATAATGTACTTAAGAAGGACTGACTTACCAGGTAAGTATTTCATATTTAATATCTTACTAATGAATGGACAGAGAGGAACGGCGTTTGGTTTACGGAAGACGGCGGGAGCTGTCATGATACCGGATGATGATGATGATGATTATATAACATCAACTTTACTTTTATATGAATTTAAAAAGTATAGAGTGAGGTACATGTACTTTATAGGAAACCAGATAAAATAAGAACAGTTAGGTTTTGTGGATTACAATGGGCAGGACATTTAGCACGAGTGGGGACTTAAGAGGGACATGGAAGTTGCTTACAGGAAAACCGAATGGAAAACGTCGAGTTGATTGTCCAAGAATTAGGTGAGAGAATAACATTAACCATGATTAGAGGGAAGTAGGTTATACAGAAGATGATTGGGAGACATTAGCTCAGGATATGGACGTTTGGAGAGCTTATGACTGCGCGGTCGTGAACCCACAGTTTCGATAGTGCAAGTGAATTGGTTAGTTGGTTAATTATCATTATTATTAATTTACATTTATGTGCTTCGTCTGTTCATTGTAATCCAAATAAATTAATTGATTTGTTCCGAATGAAATAAAATTAGTTTTTCAAGTACGGTATTCACACGCCGTGCTCCCACATTCCACTAACATGACACTACTGTGACACATTCTTATGTTGCTTGAGAAAATGAAATCTGAGCTTATAATCATTGTTTGTTATTGTATATTTCCGTTACAAGACTGATAGTGAAGCGTGGGTTTGAGTTTAGGAATTTACAGCTTAACATCTACGTTAGTTGGACTATAATTTGGAAACGAATTCGAAATTAAAATCAATGTAGAAAATACATCTGACTTAAACGATTTTTTATGTTTAAGATATGAAAATATACATAAACATATTAAAAACCGAAACAAGAAGACACTTTTTAAATATGATCGGAATAATCTGTCCTTTATGTGATGTTGAAAATCATCATAATATAATTATATAATAATTATGTCCATCGCTGTGGTCTCGAGGTAGCGTGCTGGCTTGTCACGCTGCGGGCCCGGGTTCGATTCCAAGTCGGGACAGTTTTTCTGGGTGAGGTTTCTATCGGGGGTTTTCCTCACTTGTAAGACAAATGTCAGGAAAACTTTAAGGCCCACACAGTCCCCGAAATCATATGGCCATCATCATCATCATCCTTCACCTGTGTGAAAAGCAACGGGAAGCTACCACTCCTACAATTCCCTAGTAAAGCTGCAAAGCATACCATGAAAATGCTATGATTGCAGTGAAAGACCTTGCCCTCGGGCAGAATTACTGTGGATGGATAACAATTATATAAATATATATAGTGTTTGGAAATTTCATTACAAATTTCGAATGTTTTTAGAGCGGTCCAGGTAGATGACGTTTTGAATATGACCATTTAACCTTAATCAAACGTTGAATATATCCGGCAATGATTGCTGCCATCCCCAGAACATAAAGTGTCTTTCATACAATACACAATTTTAAAAAATGCAATAATTAAGTCAAAAATGCATCGCAATGAAAAATATTTTTACATGCTTTATATTAGCTTTACCTGTATCTGTCTATCAATGTAACGGAATCTTTCAACTCGATTTTCACCCACTTCAAAACATTGGATTGACTTGATACTTTGCATACTTGTAAAGGAACAATGACAATACAATAATATCATATGTTTTTCTAAGATCCTGCCCAGGATAATCAGGACATCAAAAAAGTTTTTGTCTATCTGTGTAACGGAATCTTGCACACGATTTTCACACACTTCAAAACATTGGGTCAACTTGAAACTTTGTATACTTGTAAAGGACCATGGCAATACAATACTTGTATAAATTATTTCTAAGATCCTGACCAGGATCATCATCACATCAAAAACGGATTCTGTCTATCTATGTAACGGAATTTTTGAACACGATTTTAGCCCAACTCGAAACATTGTATCGTCTTGAAACTTTGTATACTTTTAAAAGACCAACGACAATACAATGATTTCATAAAAGTTTTCTAAGATCCAGGCCAGAACCATCAGGACATCAAAAGACTTTTTAGTCTATCGTTGTAAGAATTATCATTAACATTATATCCTCTAGTAGCCCAGTTGGTTGAGCGGCGTGCTGTAGTGTTATATAATTTCAGTAATCCATAGGTCGCTGGTTCAAATTCGGCCCGGAGGAATTTTTTTACACGATTATTACCTTTAGCTCATACCACAATAGTATCGAATTTAAAGATATTTACACTTTTATCTTATTCTGAGAAATGTTAATGACAATTTTGTAAACTTACCACATTGAAATGTATCCAAAAATATGAGAAGGATATGATGAACTGTAAGTATTTACCTATGTTAAAATATTCGATTAACCCGACCTATGGGGAACCAGGGACATCTTTCTTGAACCCACTTAGGTAACTCTTAGCAGGCGCGTCCACGGCGCGGTGGTGGACTCGACTCTAAGTCGGTTACTAAGTTCTGCTAAGGACCCAGTATTGCGGGGTATAACGTTTTACCCTTGTCCAGGGTTACGGATGAAGACCACAATGGCAGCGAAGGCAAGGAAGAAAATACATCAACTCGACCGAACTGGCAGAGGAGGAAAATTTCAACTCGCCGGAACTGGCAGAAGTGCAAATCTTTCTCCAGAGTTTAAAAGGAACCCATACACGGAGTAATAGGAGTGAAATCTCCAACGACTTAAGTCGGAAGGAGCAACCCTATCTGTGGGGATTATACACAGAAGAGCACGTCCAGAGGCTCTAAGGTGGCAGCCCCACAACTAGACGTGTCCTGCGTAACGCTCGTAACATGACCAGGAGACATTTACATTACTGGCAACCATCAAGTGAATAACCGGACTGATCAACCTTAGATAACCAGAGCAAGAAATAGGAATATTATGATACCGTTAGATAATAATAATAATAATTTTGAAACAATATATAATTATATTCGTGCCTTGACACTAAATATATGGTAAGCAATTAAATATTCATGGAACTCCGGTTTATGACAACCAATTAAACTAAAAATTTAAAAAAATAAAATAATAGGTTAAAAAACTAAAACAGCACGCTGTATTAGAAAACCAAATACTATAAAATAAAAATAAATAATAGTTTCAAAAATCTGAAACAAAACGATTCTTTAGAAAACCAAACTAAAAAATAAGATATAAAAAATAACAGTTTAAAAAACTAAAACAACGCGCTTTATTAGAAGACACAACTAAAAAATGAAAAATAATTTTAATTTACTACACGCTTGATATAGAATTAAAATTGTCAACAAAGAATCATCTCTGGCACATCTAGAATAAAACTAGTTACCTGCAAAAAAGATAATTTTAAAATCAAAAGCGTGGGGTGCTCTATATAAATTAATATATTTGATATTATACAGATATTAGTAAAAGTAAAGTCTCTAAGAATAAAACGTAAAAACCATAAAAGCACCCCACTCTTTTGAGGGCAAAATTATTTTTTTAGATCAAGATGTGCCGGAGATAATTCTTTTTTGACCATTTTAATTTTGTCCCATGGGTGTTAGAAATTAAAATTATTTTTCATTTTTTAATTCGGTTTTCTAATAAAGCTTTTTGTTTTCGTTTTTACACGCTTTATATTAGCTTGACCTGTATTCGTCCATCTATGTAACGGAATCTTTCCACACAATTTTCACCCACTTCGAAACATTGGATCGACTTGAAACTGTGTATACTTGTAAAGGGCTAATACCAATACAATAATTTCATAAATGTTTTCTAAGTACCTTGCCAAGATCATCAGGACATCAAAACAGTGCCTGTGTATCTATGCAACGGGATTTTCAACACGATTTTCACCCACTTAGAAACGTTGCATCGTCTTGAAAGTTCGAATACTCGTAAAGGACCAATGGCAATACAATATTTCATTTTTTCTAAGATACTGGCCACGATCATCAGGACATAAAAAAATGTGTCTGTGAACTATGTAACGGAATATTTCAACACAATTTTCACCCACTTCAAAACTTCGGGTCGACTTCAAACTTTCTATACTTGTAAAGGACCAGTGACAATGCAATCATTTCTTAAATTCGTTTCTAAGCTCCTGGCCAGGATCATCAGGATATCAAAAAAGTGTCTGTGTATCTATGTAACGTAATCTTTCAACACGACCAATAGCAATACAATAATTTCATAAATGTTTCCTAAAATCCTAGCCAGATCATGAGAAAATAGCAAAGATAAAAAGAGGTAAAATAGGTTGCGGACTTATCAACTTTTTAGTCAGTTGTTATAAGAGCTCAGTTGGTAGAGCAGTAGACTGCAGCGTTATATGATTTCAGTAATCCATAGGTCGATGTTTCAAATCCGACCCGGAGGAATTGTTTTTAGAAGACTATTACTTTTAGCTCATACTTCAATAGTATCGAATTTAGAGATATTTACTTTTTTATCTTATTCTGTAAAATATTAAAACTAAAAAATAAAAAATAAATAATAGTTTAAAAAACTAAAACAACACGATTTATTAGAAAACCGAACTAAAAAATGACGAATAATTTTAATTTCCTACACGTAAGGATACTATTAAAGTGGTCAACAAAAAATGATCTCCAACACATCTAGAATCAAACTAGAGTTATCTGCAAAAAAAAAAATTACCATCAAAAGCCTGGGGTTCTTTTTATGGTTTCTACATTTTCTTCTTTGAGACTTTAATTTTACCAATATCTATTTATCAAATATATTAATTGATATATAGCGCCCCACGCTTTTGATGGTAAAATTACTTTTTTGTAGATATCTCCAGTTTTATTCTAGATGTGTTGGAGATGATTTTCTTGTTGACCACTGTAATTTTATCCCAAGGGTGTTGGAAATTAAAATTATGTTTCATTTTTAGTTAGGTTTTCTAATAAAGCGTGTTGGTTTAGTTTCTTTATAAGTACCATTTATTTAAAACTATTATTTATTTATTTATTTATTTATTTTGTTGGTTTTCTAATAAAGCGTGTTGTTTTAGTTTTTTAAACTATTATTAATTTACATGTCTGGTGTAACGTGCCTCGTTTGACACTGCAACTCATTCTAATTAGATTTTCAGGACAAAGAGATTGTCTATCATCCTGAATTATAGACAAGTTGTATCATATTAATTTGAACGAAATAGTTTTAAATGATTAAAAGTTTGAAGACTTACTTATAACGTTTCCCCCTTACGTAACGAATTTCACAGGCGTTTTGGACAAAAATGCCAGCCCGAGGCAACTCTCATAATCTACCCATTTGAATATATGGACCTGGATTATTTTATAATCCCCCATTCTAATCTCCGGTTGGGGTCTACTTGAGGGGAATAGTGGCAACATTATTATTATTATTATTATTATTATTATTATCATTATTATTATTATTATTATTATTATTATTATTATTATTATTATATTGATTTAGGCTTTCAGGGCCGGAGTTACTATGATGATCTTTTAGAAAATTTCAGGGCTGTTGGCCGTGGTCTTGAACTACAAGCCCCACGGCCAGCAGCCCGGAAATCTTTTAATGATCATACTATTGCTATTATTATTATTATTGTAATTATTGTTATTATTATTATTATTACTTCCAAATTATATAGCAAAAACGTAGAGTCTTAACTCTGATTTATTCTAGAAACTTCCGAAATTATATAGGCATAAATGTTAGACTTTTTATAAAGAGAATTTAATTGGTTGCAGAGAATAAAACAGTTACGACAAACGTGAAATTTGCTGTATGAACTGATACAATACCATTCAGAACAGATTAAATTTCAATATGAATAAATACTTTTAAAAATTGTAATCAATTAATTACATGTTACTGAAAAAAGCTATGTAGAGGTGCACCTTACACTTTCAACAAATTAATAATTGTAGACTACCTCACTAGCTCTCGACACTTGAATTACATACGTGTGACTGGAACTCAGTATTATGTCAGACCAGAGGAGAAATAACAATGGCATGGGCACGACTTGCAGTCCCCTAATTCCTTCCCATATAGGAGATTAATGGCAAAATCTGAACCAATATTTTTAAACTGTATACTCCTCATATATCACCTATTCAAATTATATGATTTTTAAAGCAGATTTTACATTTAAATTTCGAACACGGATAATTCATCCATAGTAATTCTGCCCGGGGGCAGGTGTTTCACACTAAGCATAGCATTTTCTTGCTAAGCTTTGCTCCTTTACAAGGGAATTATAGGTGTGGTATCTTGCCGTTGCTTTCCACACCGGTGAAGGATGATGATGATGATGATGGGCGGGTCATTTTTGGGGACCGTTGGTTCCTAAGCTTCCTCACATTTATATTACAGGTGAGGAAAAAACCCGAAAAAACCTCACCCAGTAGCATGTCCCGACCGGGAATCGAACAGGTGCCCGCTGCGTGACAAGGCGGCACGCTACCTCGAGACCACAGCACAGGACTATACGGTAATAACTAATTGAATTAATATGTAGACTACAAAGATGGTATGAGATTATTGATATTATTTATTGTTACACCATGGCAGGTATTTATTATTGGTGGAAAGTATAACCTTAAATAAATGCTTAATTTTCTGTAATAAATATTACACGATTAAAATTCTATAAAACTATGACTGTACCTATGTTAACATTTGTTTGTAAAAATTGGACACTTAACTTAGTACATCAAATAAAGAAAAATAGAATTAGTTGAAATGTAATTATTACGTACAGTACCGGGCTATACATTTTAGATAAGAAATATGATGAAGAAATAAGAACGTAAATACACATCTACAGTGTTATAGATACAATTCAAAATGTAACGTCTAACTGGCTCCAATATACAGACAGAATGACACCCAACAGAGTCCCACAAATTTTGCTTCACTATCTACATAATGGTGAAGAAATGTTGGGCGTCCCGTAACTAGGTGGAGGGATACTGTCTCTTGATGTGGAAACTAGTATGTGGCCGAATTCCATGACTACAAGTAGAAGAAATACTTATACTGACGATTGGTTTTTTTACGAAGGAACTACTTTCGATATAAATGAAGTATATATATTTTACAAATATGGGGGAAAACGTTTGCAGCCCGTATTCGGTTTGTCCACTATCTTGCGAGATATATGGATGGTTTTGTGAATATTACAGTACATGATCCTGTAATGATTCAAACTTTACTTTTTCGTAAAATCTTAATGTATTAAAATGAGACATAGCATGAAATAAACTCATTTGTGGGACATATACAACTATATTTCCCTAAGAATAACTAAGGTTCCAATATTAATTAGACTTACAGTACATACGCTAAAATAGCATCATTGGTGCATACCTGGGTACTACAGTAACCCATATCAATTTTATTAAAATTTCTGAATGAATATCCGGAATTCAACTGAATTTCGCTAATACATATTTTTTTGTAATAAATAATACTATTTAAATATTGAAGTACACTTTTTGTATTTTATAAACAAATAAACTAGAATATAATATTGAAATTTCTCTACTTCTCGACACAGGCACAATATTCACAATGTAAACTATTCACACTATAAACAAATAAAATAAATCATTACATTTAAATTTGTCGAGTGCTGAACTCTACCACAATGTTAATATTGTTTAAAACAAGCAAATTAATATATCTACAAATCTACAAATGCCAGTACACTATGTGATTAGCCCCTTTTAAAATAAAAGAGAAAGCAACAAAATATAATGTACTTAGCATAAAAAAATTGAACTGTTATAGGAAATATCAATATTAGGTATGGTTTAAAATTTAAAGTAAATTATTTTCAGGACACCTAATTTTAAATGTAAATATTAATATTTTGTTTGTGCAAAACATTTACGCCGTGCTTTTATAATCTTATGAACAGCTTTGCCACTTATATTATCAAAACTATAATAAGCACTAGTTTCTATTGAACACCAGAAACATTTCGAATCTTTATACTGCCCTTGTGAGATGAATTACACTTTTTTTCTTTTTCCCGGAAAATTTCGCTTCGGTCTTTGTGTATTTCTATCCCACTAACTTTATCTATTGTGTGTTCGAGAGGAAGCTTAGTAAAATTCGCCCTTTCTTGCTGGTCTGGTATGGACAACTGAAATACGAACTCCTGAAGATATTTTATTCTTACGTTACTGTTTTCGCATCTTGATATCTGGAAGAGAAGCAAATTTCCATAAAAATATCGAAGTGGCCACCTTGTTTTCTTCCATACTGTGTAAGAGTGAGCCACTGATCCAATATGTTCACTCCCATTTTCGTCGAATTTTAGAAGTGGATCACCTTAAGTTTTCCAGTTTTTTATTGTTGTCATTCTGCAAAGAGCATAGTCCATAGGAGAAGCACGCTTTTACCCTTTTTTTGGACAAGATGATACAACTAGGCTAAAGTTTCTTTGTGAAAGGCAAATTTCGATGATCCCACTTCCTTTCCAAGAGATAGTTGAAATTAATAATTTACGTCAGGCTTTGTTATTCCTGAGGGTCCCGAAATTGTGATATTTTAGCGACCGATCATTTATGTAGCTAATGGGATAGAAAGGAATCAGTTATCCATTGTCACGTTCAGTCCGACGCCATAACTGTTTTAATCAACATTCGAACATATTAGAATCTACATAATATAATATATTTAGGAGAATTTTCAACATTTTTAATATTCAATAGTTGAAATTAATAATTGATTCTTAGCTTGACAAATTTTTAAAATTGTCATTTTCATAAATGTCACAAACAAACCCTTCTTAGCACAAAGAATAAAACAAACTGGCCTTGAGCCCATCAAAGTTGATGAGGCGAAGAAGTTAAATATTTTCTGTTCGAGGGCAGCAAATATTAAAGAAAATATTAACAGGGTTCACTCAAACAGAAGGGTCCACATTACCCGAATATCCCTATAATATATGTATAATTATACCAGAAATTTTAAAATATAACATTTTTATACAGATTCGATTTAATTTTACGAGTGACAGTACCGCAGAAATGTAAACGATATGCGTGTGTGTGTGTGTGTATGTGTGTGTGTGCGTGCGTGTGTGTACCATAATATTATCTGAGTTTAACATCACATTTACACACTTCAATCTGAAACTTAAAAACTAACCTACATTTCTTCTTCGTGTTCGAAGTCCCTTAGATGTTAATTAAGCCTAGAACGACTAGCGGGGAAGGCAAAAATTGCCTTCGGTATTGTTTTATGCATATATTGCCTTGTTATATTTAACTGAAGAAGACACAGCATTTTAGATAGTGTTAGGTTAATATCTCAAAAACATAATAACATATTTTGAATTTTTTAAATTATTATTTTGCATTGCCAATTACGTGCGGGAATTTTTGCCCCCCTTAAACTTGGATGTAACAACTTCGATCCAATAAATCTGTTAAGGGTAGATTCATTCATAGTGTTCTGCTCAAGAGCAGGTCTTTCACTGCAAACTCAGCATTCTCCACTCTTTGGTTGACTCAGCTTTCCTTTTTGTATCTGCATACAAACCATTTATTTTAATATTGTCTATCATCTGATGTCTTTTTCTGCCTCTAACTTTCTTTCCGTTGACCATTCCTTCTAGAGCATCCTTCAGCAGGCAGTTTCTTCTAAGCCAGTGCCCAATCCAATTTCTTTTCCTCTTCTTTATAAGTTTCAGCATTGTTCTCCTTTCACCCACTCTGTCTAGCACATCTTCATTTCTTATTTTGTCTGTCCATTTTATACGTTCCATTCTTCTCCATATCCACATCTCAAAAGCTTCCAGTCGCTTTTCCTCATTCCGTCGTAATGTCCACGTCTCTGCACCATATAATGCTACACTCCACACAAAGCACTTCACTAGCCTCTTTCTTATTTCTCTTGCCATAGGTCCACAGAAAATGCTTCTCTTCTTGTTGAAAGCTTCTTTTGTCATTGCTATCCTCTGCTTTTCTTCTTGACTGCAGTTCATGTGACTACTGATTGTACAACCCAAGTATTTGAAGCTCTCCACTTGCTCAATGGCCTCATCTTTAATCTTCATGTTTATCTTCCTTTGTTTCTTTCCTATAATCATGGTCTTTGTCTTATTTACATTTATCTTCATCCCATAATCATCGCACTTATCATTCAGCTCCATCAGCATGTTCCTCAATGTCATTGCATCTTCTGCTAGCAAAGCCATATCATCAGCAAATCTTATGCACTTTATTCTTCTTCCTCCCATGTTTACGCCTCCCGTATTACTGAATCAGTTCTTCATTAGGTCTTCCAGGTGGATATTGAAAAGGGTAGGTGTAAGGGTAGATAATCTGCATAAATTGTGAAATTGAAATTGAAAGTGAAAGGGAATGAAAATGAGGGACTGGTAAATAAGACAGTTATAATTTTATATTCGGTTTTGTTTACTTCAGTGAGCAATAGTTTGGTTTACTTGTTAATAGTTGAAGAAAAATCCGAAGTTTCGATTGTTTGGACACGTGAAGAGGATGAATGAAGATATATTGCCAGTTAGGTGTACGTAATGCGGTCCAAATGGATGGAAAAGAAGACGGAGACCTAAGAAGGCATGGATAGAGGGAATTATGAATTTGTTGAAGGACAAGGGACTGCAGGATGGTGACTGGAATGATAGATATAAGTGAATGAAGAGAATTGAAATGTAATATTGGACACACGATAATTTTGTACGCATTAATCTTTTTAAGTTAAAATAATGTCCCTAAAAGTAAATAATCTTTGATAAACGTAGGATGTCGGCCGCGGTGGCCTAGTGGATATATTCCTTGCCAGTCTCGAGGGTCGCAATTTCAAACTCGCTCTTGTTCGGTACAGTTTTAAGATGGAAATGTTCAAGGTAAAGTTCCTCCGGGAGGGCCTTTAAGCCATGTGTCTCGATTCGGTAGATTTTCAGGGCTCGTAAAAGAACAGCAAACCCGAATAATAAGGCCTCTGTGCAAAATTCAACCAGCCTCCATCCATGAAAGTAACACTTCAGTTGCCTATTAGACTCCTCATTGGGGCGATGTGCTAACCACATGTCCCTCGTTGACATCTGTAGTTAAATAAGCGTAACTAATTATCGGGTTAAGAAACTTCCACTAGGGAGGAGCCGTTTTCCCTCGCGGGACAAATGGAGTGTACACGTAAACATAGGTTATAAATATCTAATTATCATTAGAGATTCGTGAAATTCGCGGGTCGCGATAACGCAAAATGCTCTAATTTTGTCATTTTCTTGTACCATTTCTTAACTCCACTCCCCATAACCTCGAAAGGTATATATTACACACATAATAACCTCAAAAAAAAGCATTTATGAACCACGAAATAATGCGAAATCACGTGGGAATAATATATACTTTTATTCAAATATATTACAGGTGCCATATTTTGTTATTGATAGATATAATTTATCGAACGTAAGTAGCCTACATAATTATTTTTTCACCTAATGCAAGTTTTCTTTTGAAGCGTATAATAAACTAACTGAATCACTCGCTCATTCGAACATGGGGTTCATGGTCGCGCGTACATAAAACCTCCATAAATCCATATCCTGAAGTAAATGTTTTCCAATAATTCTATGTATACTCTACCTCCCTCATTCCTGTTTAACTACCGGACGGTTTACGCCTTCCTTTCTGTTCTATAAACATTTTACATAGCTGAAAACGTGGCCGCTTTCTGAAATGTGTTTAGCGAAATTTGATTTGCCTTCTCCTTTAACAATCAAATCATATTTCGCTAAACACATTTCAGAAAGCGGCCACAGTTTCAACAATCTCGATAATACAATGTCAATTATACACAGAGAAAACAACAGACACAAAATTAACATTTTAGAAGAAATGGTTATTATCAAGGAGGCCAAGAATACAAACATTCTCAACGAAAATATTCGTATTGAGCAAAACCCTCTATTAGACATACACAGATAATTCAATACATCAGAACACACCAGAAGATGAAGCACGCTACGAAAACCCTCGAGTGAAGCCAACGAAAATTTTCGATAGTTGAGGAATACGTTAGTATACAAGGTAAAAAAAAAGGAATTAAAATTAACACTGTTTAAACCTCAATGGCATAAAAAACAATTATGAACTTAAAAAGTATAGATTAATTCAAATGTCAAAATAAAATGTATTTATTTCATAAAACATTTGAATACAAATATCACGAAAAAACTGCATAATTGAAGACGCGAACCTGCGGGATTCATTAACAGAAACAGTGGCCGCATACGTTAACGCTGACCTATCAGGACACGTAGGAGAGTCTTCAGTTCGTGTCACATAACACAGTAACTTAGGGACTCCCCAATTATGATTAGTATCCTAGTTTGAAACCAGCGCTGTACCGAGTATGACTTAGAAGAAATGTATGTTCAAGAGACGACTCATTTTTTTTGTCTAAGAGTGATACTCACTCCAGTGTAATTTTGTCCACTCATCTGTCCGTCTGTCTCTCTTTGGTCCAATAATTTTACAAAGCATTTTATTATCCAATACTCGTAAAATCTCTTCCTCTCAAAGTAAGATATCATGTTTCGCAGCCATAAAGTACAACTGGAAATGTAGCATAACAGTTTCATATATTTTTAATTTAATGTTCTTTTGTGAGGTCAAATTTCAAGACACGTAATGTGGGGCCATTTAATGGTCATGGTGTGACCAGTTCCAGACATACTTATTTTGATGGAAGAGCACAAGCAGCCTAAGCCATATTGTTCATGTTGCTGCTTGTATTGTTATTATTGCTCCTTGAAGTGTTGCTGTCTCATATAGTTAGTGAATCACTTTGGAACATCAAATTTTTCTTCTGCTCTTCGGTATGACACTCGAGCAGATTTAACCTCTTGAACAGCCCTGAAAATGTTTTGGACTTGATTATTTTCTATCGCTAGTACTCGTGGACGTGTCACACCGTGCTGTGTTGATTTTAAACTAAACTACCACTTGAAGCGGTAACTTGAATTATTTTAAATAAAAAATGATGTGACCATTGTTTGAGAGAATTAAAGTAAGAGTTACCACATTCCGAAAAATCAACATAAATTACAATGAAGTATCCGACCGGAAGTTATAACTGTTAAAAGAATAAACAGAAATATGTGCATTGTTTAGTGAGCTAACAATGTACCAATAATACGAAAGTTAATTAGAAGCACTTGCCGACAAGAATGACATTTATTTATAATTGCGAGGATGAAAATTGAAATTAATTATGCCACATTATTAACGTGATATACGTTTTTATGCTCTAAGAATACACAATGTCCGAAACCAAACCGTAGGTCCGATGTCAACCCTTTGTACCGGTATTAAAAAAAATGTTATGCGTATCTTAATTAATACTCGTATTATAAAAAGTTACTTACTGGCATTAGTTTTATGGTCCCTCGAATATATATATATATATATATATATATATATATATATACTAGTTTACAAATAGCAGCTTATAAATTAAATGAAAGAGCAAGTAAATTCAATATGATAATCTCTGAAAGAAAATCGAAAGTAATGACATTCAGCGTGACAGACCATATAAGGTGTAAAGTCAGGATTAATAACAGTAGAATACAACTGGTGAACAAGTTCAATTATTTAGGATGCAATATATCATACTGTCGGAATAAATTTTATCGAATGTGTGGCACTATAAAACGGACACTGAAAAATAAAACTTCGAGGAGTACACAATTAAAATTTCACAAAATTACGACACTGCTTGTCTTAACATAATGCAAGCGAAAATTGGACCCTTAACCGTTCAGATAGAAGAAAAATTGAAAGTGCAGAAATGAAGTTCTTACGTTCAGTTGCAGGTGTGACAATTGTGGACAGAAAAATAAATGAAGACATTTAAAAAGCCTTAAATATTTTAATTTAAGGGTAGCCATGAGTGAATTTTGGAACTCCGTAACTAATAGAGATATGTCTCACATTTTTACCACATCTGTCTACCTGTATGAATAACATTTATTATAAATGTCAAGTGATTTGTTATATTAGTTTGCAAGTTACATTATTTTTCTCTTTTTTTATCTTAATTAATGGTAAACGTTCCTTGTAGTACAGTATTCAATATTTTGTTTCATTATTTTGTTGGGGTAATCATTACACCCATTGTTTCTAAATTTTCATTCGATTTTTCTGTGCTGTTAATACTCACTTTTTTAACTGATTTTTCATGTTGGCGGAAACCGAGATAAATATGACAATATAAAAGAATCATAGCTGATGAGCATTTTGTGCATGATTAAAATCCAATGCAATTTTGGTGCTTTCTATTCTTACAAATTAATGCTGAAATTTCAGTAGAATAAGGCAAAATTTCAGTGCAAGGAACTTTATTTAAATGAGCATGCACTTGAAAAACACACTTTGAGAAAAAAGGCTACAAAGTTATTCAAGCTTCTGACTGCGTCAATAACACACAGTTGCAATTTCTCTGTTGAAACAAATACTTCTTTTGGATATTTGTGCCAAACTGTATGGTAGAGACTCTCATTACCATTTTGGGTTTTTCCTTTTCTGCCTCTCGCCAATAATACATCTGATGCCAATATTTGATATATTGATATCATTTTTGCCACTAGTTCTGGGGAAGTTTAAAAATGGCCGCAAGGGCTTTAATAAGGGCGAAATTGCGATTAGTTATATATTTTCTGAACAGAATACTTACAGGAATTTTGAGAGATAAAACACAAAATGTGTGTTTTGGTCAATTTTCACTCAAAATTCACACAATACCCTTAGCAAATAAAATTGACAATATGAGAAAAAACTATTATGAATATGTTAAAAGAATGCATACAGATAAAATCCTCCATTTGTTATTAAAGTACAACACAATATGACATAGAAGTGTTGGACGCCCAGTTTCTAGATGGGAATATCCATTAAATCCCCCTTGATGTGAAAACAGGCCAAAAGCCCTAATTTCATGAAGTAGATGAAAAAGTAGATTCACTAGTTCATCTTTTTTGAGGGAATTTTGCAAGACAGTGAGTCCTTGTTATTCATAATAGGATTATTTTCCTGAGTTGAGTTTATATTTAATTTCTTAAAATACATTCAACAAAATATGTCTAGTTTCGATATGTAATTATTTATCTGCAAGTTATTTATATTATCACTTTACTATTCTTGTGATTGTAGATTAAATGAAGACATATTGCAGTTGCCAATATTTCCATAGCACACATAAAAATGCCTTTATAAAGCACACGTTAAAAAAATCTTACAAAATATAGCAAAAACTATAATTAGGATTGCGTTTTATGGCATTTTAATAGTAAAACATTTTAATGGGCGTTCCTATCTGGGTTAGATATACACTTTATATCTGGATTCTTATGTTTAGATGTTTCCTCTAAATTAATATAGGATATGCAACCTGTGACAAATAAGAAACAATAATAATTACAATAAAATATTATCTTGATAAATATCGGCATCATATAAATTACGATGTGGGGTAAATTGCGACTTTAAAATAAATGCTGACGTATCTATTGTTCATATTATTTTTATTATGACCATCATAAAAAAAATAATGCGAAATGGGGGATTAGAGTAATGAAGGTGCATTTACTACAGAGTTCATGCAATATACTAATTGCAATATTTCCTTCTAAAATTAATGAGCTAAAAATAAGCCGTTCCAGAGAAAATATTTTCCAATTTTACCTACTTTGTACAATTGTTTAGACTTAAAATATATTGCATTTCGAACAAATATGAAGTGAAACTGATAGTCTCCTTTTTTTTCTATATATATGAAAGTTCTCAAATTTAGTAGCGAATATGATTATAATATTTTATTAAAATTAAAAAATTATATCTATATATCCACCGCTGTGGTCTCGAGGTAGCATGCTGCCTTGTCACGCAGCGGGCAGCGGGCCCGTGCTCGATACCCGGTCGGGGCAGTTTTTCTGGGTGAGGTATAAACGGGGTTTTTCCTCACCTGTAATACAAATGTTAGGAAAACGTTAAGGCCCAAACGGTCTCCGAAATCATATGGTCATCATCCTTATTATTATCATCATCATCCTTCACCGGTGTGGAAAGCAACGGGAAGGTACCACACCTTACAATTCCCTAGAAAATGCTATGATTGCACTGAAGGACCTGCCATGGGGCAAATTTAGTATGAATATATATATATATATATATAAGCAAATATAAGTACAAAATTAGCACTTCAGGGTAATAATTTATCAAATGATAATAATATGCTATGATTTTAATTTGAAAATTAACTTTAATTCCGTATTAGAAAGCATGAGAAATTACTATGTATAGATAAAATGTATTGTTTGTTAGGATGGTTTGTGTCTAATGATTCAATTTACTCAAAATGTACTTTGTATATATATTTTGGAGAAACTGTTTTAACAAAAGAAACACATTATTTTTACGAGCCAACATGATTATAAGTGATAAAAAATAAATTTCTATATAGTTAGATTTACTCGCGAACACCGAGAAAATACGTTATTTTAAACCAATAATATTATACACTGTTACCAACTCTCTCTCTTTACCTTAATATAACCTGTCCGTTTTTAGGTGCTTTCACGTGCCCCAATTCACCCGCGTCTTACAGAGACACGACCTGTGGAGAGAGGATTGGAAACTCTGGATCATATACTTTGCTTTGCAGGTCTCACAAGGTCATGGAAGACCACTCTGAATGTCAGTGCCACCTCAGAGACAACACGTACATTTAAGAAAATACATCTTCTACTCATACATTAATAACTAAACAAGATTAATATGGTTTGGAAGAATTTATATGTCCAAATTATGTTCAGGGACCATATCGACGTGAGACGTTCTTGACATTTGTCTTATAGGTGACGAAATACCCAGAATAGAAAACCTTACCTAAGTAACGTGTCCAGAGCGGGGATCTAATACGGATCCCCCTGCGTATGAGATAACACTGCTCTCCGGGAACTACTGTGATGGACTATTAATTCACTAACATGTACGAATTATGGAACAGTTAAATAATAAAAATAGCGATATTATTATTGTAGGAAAACCCGAGGGAAATAGCCCAGTTGGTAGACAAGGAATGAGGTGGGAGAATAATATTAACTATGATATGAGGGAAGTAGATTATACTGGGAATGATTAGAAATCATTATCTCAGGATAGGGATGTATGGAGAACTTATGTCCGCGTGGCCGTGAACTTATAGGTTCGATAGTGTCAGTGAGTTATTACTACAAATCTATAAATAGGCCTATATGTTTAGTAATAGTGAATAATTTTTGCATCACAATTTTTTGATTGGGATTGTTGAGTAGATCTAAGTAATCTTCCAGTAAACTGTAAGTTTGTCAGCCCTCTAAGTCGTTCAGTCATCTTCTATTAATTAAATTCCATAAAAACTGTAATTTGCGTCGATATCTTACAGCATAGTTCCACATGTGTAGCCATTTAATAAGAGATAAGCTTTTGTTAATAAGTTACATTAAGAATAACAACGCCCATAATTTAACAAACTGAATGAATAACCCAACTTTATTTTAAAACAAGCATTATGTTATTTTATTTTTAATGAGGATTGCAGACATATTGCATCATAGACATTTATAGGAAATAATGCTCTCTCTCTCTCTCTCTCTATTTACCATATTTTAACGCGTCCATATAGGCAATTTATATGTCCCATGCCACATAGGCGTTACAGGGACACTGACTAAGGAAGAGGATTTGTACTTTTAATCAAACATATACTTTGTTGACCACACAAGTTCATGAAAGGTGTCCATGGATAAGTGATCAGCTCAATGTCATGGCCATCTTCAAATCAAGACTATCATTTAAGACAAAAATAACCATTCACTCTTTCAATGTAAAAAGGCAAATATGACATGGATTATGATGGGCAGATGATTTTCGAGGACTGGGTTTTAAAGAGTGCAATATTTGTGTTAGACGTGAGGTAAGCCACCGA
Organism: Diploptera punctata; assembly: GCA_030220185.1. Taxonomy (NCBI): domain Eukaryota; kingdom Metazoa; phylum Arthropoda; class Insecta; order Blattodea; family Blaberidae; genus Diploptera; species Diploptera punctata. The sequence continues at coordinate 198,308 of JASPKZ010008081.1, forward strand.
AGAAATCTTCACGCAGGAACATGTCCCGACCGGGGATTGAACCCGGCAACGCTCCGTACTATGCAACGATGTTACAAAAAAGCACAATGGTGGCCTGGCAAATAATTATGCAGGATTAAAAAAATAATAAGAACTGGCATTTAGATTTTTATATTAAAATCGTATTTCTTAGGCAATTTGAAAAATGCTTCCCAATAAATACTGTACTCCGGGATAACAGGGCTGGATCAACCCATCTTATAAGATCGGCCAGGATTACTAACATAGTTCCCCATCTTGCCCTCCAGGCGACATCTACTTCAGGGAATATATTTCAGCTTTATAAAAATTATTGTTAATATTATTATTATTATTATTATTATTATTATTATTATTATTATTATTATTACTTTAGGACACTTTTTTGCGTCGAAGAGAGATGAACAGAGAGGTGAATGGATAAAACTACATAACAGTGAGCTGGATGGACTTTATAGGAAGCCAGATATGATAAGAACAGTTAAGTCTCGTAGACTGCGGTAGGCAGGATATGTGGCACGAATGGGAAATGAAAGAGGTGCATGGAACCTTCTTTGTAGGAAAACCTGAGTTAAAACGCCCAGTTGGCATTCCAAGATTGAGGTTGGAGAATAATATTAACCCTGATTTAGGGGAAGTAGATTATACAGTGGATGATTGGAAAACATAAGTTTAGGATAGGGATGTAAGGAGTGCTTATATCCGCGTGGTCATTAACCTACGATTTCAATAAAACCAGTGAGTTAGTTTATGTTTATTATTACGCACCCGCAGCTTATAGCCTTAATTGAAACGTCATTTTTGTGAATTCCGAAGTTATGGAATTTATGTGGAAAGAAACGAGAAGCTACCACACCTACACTGCACTATTAACGCTCAAAACATAGCATGAAAATTCTATGATTGCAGTGGAAAACCTGCCCTCGGACAGAATTATTTTGGATGGATGTATGTATGTAAGTACGTAGGACATTTTAATTAACAATTAAGGACTATTTAACAAATTAATATTCAATAATTATCTTCTATAAATAATATTGAACTGATTTAACAGTTAAAAATGCTATGAAATGACTATATAGAATAGCAGAAACTACTTAACAGCGAAGTAAATATAAAATTAAACAACATTTGATGGATCATTTTAAAAAATGGAATTAATAACTTGCCTGTTTACTCGAGAAAATAACTATGAAGAACTATAGTTCACACTTTGAAAATGTTAGGATTCTCGACTACCACACAATGCCACGAGTCACAATCGAATGCGCACAAAGAAGTGTCAGACTATTGCGTATCAAGAAGGGGTAACGCCGTTGGAGGGGCAAGAAGTAAAAGACAAAATGGCAACTTCCCTAACAACTCTTTCCAACAAATTTATTCCTGTATCCCCCCCAAAAGAACAGGATAATATACAATTAATATTTTCCAGGCCCATTGAAAAAATCATAAACACAAACTGGGCGCGAAATGGCAGGCACATTTTACATAGAAACGGATGCGAGCGTACTAACCTCTTGTCCACCCGAAACGACTTAAATATATCTTAAGACACTGCATTTTAATGGTCCATTCTTGTAATAAAATGTAATAAACAAATAATAAATAAATAAAAACATTTATTCAATTATAAATATTACGAATCGTCTTCCGCAATATTATTTTATCAATCCATTTGTTAGATCATTTTACTGATTTGGAAGGATGAATCAAAACCAGTAAAATAGTCGCAAATTATTTGCAAGAAATTAATGTTTCATTCGCTCAGTTGAAGAGAAGCCCTTATGACCTGTACTCTGTCAGTTAAATGAAATTAATATTATCATTGTTATTAAGTTCAAAATTGAATATTAGATTTTGTGAGATACAGACAACTAGAATGGTATGGTCATATACGTTGAATGCCGGAGGAAAAGAGTACTCAGACAAGCTTTGGAATGGATTCCACCTGGGAAAGGAAAATGAGGTCGACCTATATTTAAATGGATGGATGATATAAGAAGAGGTGTGAGGAAGATAGGTCTGGTAGAATTGGAATGTGAAGATACAGTAGAATGGAGAGAGAAATAAAAGTTTTAAAAGCTTTGGGCACAGGAAGATGTTCTATTACATTTTGAACATGTTTACACATATATGGAATTATTATTATTGTCATTATTATTATTATTATCATTATTATTATTATTATTATTATTATTAATTATTTAAAAAAATCACGGATGAATAAAAACATTTCAATCGTTTTGTCACAGGTGTAATATGCCATGATTCTGTTTACCTATCTGTACAAGATTCCCTGTTGAGATTTATTAGTGTTTTTAATCACCTATAAAACAAATATGAATCTTTTAAATACACTTTTTTTCCTGGAACCCCATCTGCTCATCACATTTAACCATGTTATTTGACCTTGTAAGATGTGAATCTATTGACGTGTGGTGTGTTCTCTTAAATATATGTGCCGTTGTGGAGATAGCCCCAAATCTAACTGACTATTTAACTCGTTCCCCAAGTGGTACTCATAGACCAATCACGTTTCAATTGATTCTGTTTTAAAACCAATAACAGTCGTGTTTCACCTCGCTCTTTATCTCTTTCTGTTTTTCAGTTCCTTCTTTTGTGATGAACAAAGCTCCTCTTTTTAAAATTCTGAACAGGTCGGGGCATTTTTCTCCAACAAATATATTAAAAATTGCAAATAATGAACAATTTCCGTGATTTTACTCATTTGTTTACTAAAAAATAAATGAATAACCTATAATGTTAATTATAAAATACATTTTGATGCGTTTCATTATTTCTCCACTATGGTGTATTCTTACATTATTGCGATCCTATTTGGCAATGAATAATATGATCAAGTTGCAGTGAATATACATGATCTCACATTTCTAGTCTGTTTTCAAACATTGCTACTTACATTAAATATATACATATTCTAAAATGCCGGTAACTGTAATTAAATAATTAATTTTGTGTAAAGGGTTTAATTTTATTCCTAACAAAATGCCACTCATGTTTTACAAATCCTGTACATAAATTCACGACATGACTCGTGAATGTATCGTTAATTTCGAAATCACTCGTGACATTACTTATGATAACTTATCCGTGGATGCCTTCCACGTTATTGTGCTGGTGAGAAGATATGCAGAGTTTTAATCTTCTCCAGGTAGCCATGTAATACGGTAGTGGTGGTGTACGTACAGAAGAAGTATGTAACTGCAAACACATCAAATTGTTTTTATTTACTGAACCTCTTTCATTATTATTATTATTATTATTATTATTATTATTATTATTATTGTTATTATTATGTATGAGGAAGATAGGTCTGGAATAATTGGAATGGGAAGATACAGTAGAATGGAGAGAGTAGTAAAAATTTTAAAAGCTTTGGGCACAGGAAAATATTCTATTACATTGTGAACATGTTTACAAATATACAGAATGATTACTATTATTACTATTACTGTTACTATTATTATTACTATTATAGCCATTATCATTATTATTATTATTATTATTATTATTATTATTATTATTATTATTATTATTATTATTATTATTATTACTATGCATTGTACGTTCATTGAAGTAGTTGAAGTACAAATAAATTTTATACATTATTGTGAATAAAAATAAATAAAATTTTGTTTCTAAGAATATGGTTGCTATTGATTAAATCAACCAATAGAAATGCTATGAATAGTTTCACTGCTATGAACAGTTTTATATTGTTTCGAAAGTTGACACCAGAATTAATACGCGTTGCTAGTATCCAGATATTGCCATAACAAGGAGTTTTAGAGTAACGTAAGGATAAGTCGACAGATGTACAGCCTAAGATCAACAGGCCCTAATTTGGATACTAATTCTAACAAGCTTGAAAGCAAAAATTATATCATTCTATAAATATTTATAATTCTTAATTAATGCAAATAATTTTGTACATATTCAACAACCGATACATGAAGACTATAATTAAATATGATCATAAACATCTAGCTTCTGAAACATTAATGAAAGCTCATGGATTCCGTCATTTAGGCTTATATTATTATATTATTTGAAATATGATGGCAGAAGCCTTGAGAGATTATGGATACTCAGATTATGATTCATGGTGTGGCACTAACGGAAGTAACCGACGAATAGATATTATTTAATTTAGACCATCTTCTAAAATTAGTATGGCATTAGATCCCAGAATCCGTTTTGAGACTCATCGTGGCCAACCTGAGGAAGTTGACTGTGAAAAGAAAGCCATATATGAGGAAACAATTCACTATTACAAAGATAAATACAAATTGTATAGTATAACTGTTACAGGACTGATGATCGGGGCAAGAGGTACTATACCAGGATTCCTAGCTAAAATTTGGAGTTTCTTAGATTTGGACTGCGTGTATCTTTTTAAAATTTCCATCGCTGCCATTAGAGGATCAATTTTAATTTTAAGAAACCATCTTTACAAATGTCTACTCTATAGTATGTATACTTCAATTAAAATTTGAAATTGTTTAATGTATTTACAAAATGCATTTCATCAGTTTCGAAAATTAATTGTCTGTATCACATTGTCCTTGAGGCAATCCTCTAATGAGGAAAATTGTATGTAAATAAAAAGATAAATTAAAAATGAAAAAATATATAAAATATTTGTTGAAAAAGTATTGTTCATTGGATAAACTTACACTTATGAATGCATAGTGAGGAATAGCAATGCTAATTGTAACAAATATATAAATCTAAACTTTAACTTTTGAAAACGAAGTGCAATTTTTGTAATAAATTACATAATTGAAGATAAAAGTGTTACATGTTGACAGAGCGTTCAACCCAACACTTATAGCTACACGCGCTAACGCACTACCATTGTCACACGTCCCTCAGCAAATGAAAATTATTTCCATATACCATACATCTTTTCTATATAGTTCCTGGTTCTGATATAAACTCTGTTGTACTTCTGTATTTCTGCTCTTGTTTGAGGTTTTAATGCTGGAGATAATTAATACTTTCGCCATGGGAATTCATTGTCGTCCAACAGAAAACCATCTTGAGATTTTTCTAGTTTCAAATAGGGCTCTAAGTTGGCAGATAAAGAAAGAAGTGATATCATGCACAAGATCAGGCCAGCATGAAATAATATTTCTAATAAGTATTTATGAATCACAAAGAGTATTTATATTGAAAGAATAATGCGAGCAGTCAGTAGCAGCCAGACGACCTGAAATACGAGCTATGTCATAAAATTCTTGTACAACTTCACGCGCTCCTGTGTTTCTAGAAGCTTTGTGTCTTTGTTCCAAAGCTGCAAAGGCAGCAGACTTTTTATACATTACTAACTAACATCCGGCGTGCGCTGTTAAGCTCAATAATAAACGGAATGTGTTTTTATTTTCAGCTAATTAAATAAAAAGAAAAAGAATTTAAAATGTATATCTTAACTAGCTAATACACGGCGTGCGCTGCTACACCTGAATAAATGAAAATTAATGTGCTTTAATATTCAGTTGAATAAGTACTAGGGCAAATCATTATAAATTTATATTTTTTAGGTACCCCGTGCTGATTACTCGGCGTTGCCCAGGAATCTACTTATCCCGAACTTTTTGACATAAATGAACTGAAATACGAACATTAATGTGTTTTATGTTTAGTTAAATAAGTGAAAGGAAAAATTTATGTCGTAATATTTATTTATTTATTTATTTATTTTTATATATTAGATTTTACATAAAATTACTTTCCAGGCAACTTGCAATTTTGCCAACAGTAATTTGCAATATGCATGTGGCATAGAACCGTAGAGCAATAAGTAACTATTGCATTCGAGACAAAGATGAATTCCTGTTTGTAGGGTATTCTAACATTTACAAACTCTTCCTGAACTTTTCATATAACACTTTTCGAAAACCTGTACCGCGGTATGAATTATTGTTCTGTCAGATTACTGAAATTGTGTATCTTCTATTTCTAATTATTTGTCGAAAAGGTCTATGATGGTTCAAATATACAAGATGCAGATTTTCTGCATCTATTGCAGCAAATATATTAAATTTCAGCTAACAAATAGGTTAAAAGTTTTAACTGCCCAGAAGAGGGCAGATAAGCTAACTACGATTTCAAACGGATTGATGATAATAACTATCATCATCATCATGAACAAATTCATTTTAGGCCATGTGGCCTGTACGGTAAACCTAGCGAAGATGGTCTTGATCTTTCCACCGATGTTTTGGTCTTCCTTGGTCCCTATGTCCAGTTGGGGTATATTGGAATACCAATTTTGGAAGTCTATTTCTTGCCATTCTTCTCAGATGATTTTTCCATTCTTGTTGGTATCTTTGGATATCTTCATTTAAACTTGCTACTCCAAGTTTTCCTCTGATAATAGTGTTCCTTTGGTGATCCAGTCTATTAACTCCTAACAATGATCGTAAGAAGCGCATTTGGCTTACTTGAAGTTTATGAGAGTTTCTTTTATTTAAAATCCAAATTTCACTTCCGTATTTTAGAGCAGCTTTTGATGTGATGTTATGTAATCTTAGTTTTGTCTCTGTCCTCATCTGTTTACCAAAATGTCTTCGTATTACCCCATTCATTTTATTATATTTTTGTAATTTTGAATCAATGTCACTCTTATACTCTGCAAATACACTTCCTAAGTAAGAGAAATCTGACACTTGTTCTATAATTTTTCCATCAAAACTAGTGTTGATTAAATGATAAATTCTGTTATGATCAGGTAAAATTATTTTAACAAGCAGTTATATTTTTAACCAAGGTTGATTAAACTGGGCCGTATATTTCTCAAATAACATAAATAAAGAGAAATAATCCTTAATATTTTTTTTCACTTGAAAACATTACTAAGCAAATTCGCCTTTGTGTAATTAATGTCATTTATATGGAACTGTAACCTTAGGCTTGATGGACATTTTATAAAAAAATAGTCATAACATGGAATGGGTTATTTTTGCGTCAGTTTACAGAAAATTAATATTCTGTTTAATAGCTATTGCGTATTCCGTAGTTATTCTAATTTTATTTTTCAAATAAAATATTTGTGATGTAACTTACATAAATATTGTAGAATGTTGCACGTTAGTAATCCATGAGGTATGTAAAGATATGTACCCTCATGGACCAATATTTAACAAATTTTGCGGAGTGGACGAGATGCGTTAAAGTAAAAACTAGACCAAAATTGAGTAATGAATATTATTTAAGCACCAACAATAAAAAGTTAACCCTAATATTAAGATCTTCTTTTTAAGACCACATTCATCTGAGGTACTTGGTAGCTGAATCGGTAAAGCTCACGAATGTGTTCGATCTCAGGTAGCACGAAGATGAAAATTGTTTTACTCATTCGTGTTCAGAGTGAACCCAGTGGCTAAATCACTCTGTTATAAACCTAGTAACAAAAATATCCTTGTGATAAAGGTTAGAACTAGCCACAATTTCTCATATACGTCCTGTTGGAAAATAATCTTGGATATGTGCCTTCATGACCCCGTGTTTTTCATACCTCTTAAGGGGGTACCGTGAAATTTACTGCGAGATTTTTCAGTCTCTCATAAATGTTAGGCTCTAAATTCAAGAGGTGGAAACCCTGAAACACCGATTTAACTATTCGTTGTCGAATGACAACCACAGGATCATTTGAAATTAGCCTATTACCTATAATTATACATAACGTTAAACGGTTACAAATTTTATATGATCATTTTTCGTAACGTTGAGGTTTGCTGTCACTGACTGACGGCCGTATTTCTTCTGAAATGTATTCGCTATTGCTAAAGGATGGCTTATTTTTAATCAATACTAGCTGTCATAGAATCTAGAATAACGAATGTTTAAGGAAATTAGTTTTATTGTAAATAACCTTCATAATTAGGGTTTCAGTTCAAATATATGGTTCAAAGCTACGACTTAATTTTGTTGAGAAATTTCCTAATTCAGGAATATTTCTGTCGTAACTTAAGGGAAATGACCCATTAACTAACTAACTAACTAACTAACTAACTAACTGGCACTACCGAACCCGTAGGTTCATGGCCGCGCGTACATAAACTCTCCATATATCCCTACCCTGAACCAATGTTTCCAATCATCCCTTTATAATCTACTTCCCTCAAATCATAGTTAATATTATTCTCCCACCTCATTCTTGGTCTACCAACTGGGCGTTTTCCCTCTGGCCTTACTTTGCATTATTTCTTGCGGACATACGGAAAGCGATAAGGGAACTAAAAGTAAAGTCCATAAATCGGACAAGAATAACGTCCGGGGAATGGAAAATATACTTTTAGTAGGGTGCTGGGAAATGAGGGGTAAGATATAATCAAGAAAGTATAGTGGGGATCCCTGACTCAATTTATTTAAATTACTGGATCAGGATATTTTGAAAAATGAGTGGTTTCTTCCATTAAGTGCTTAAAGAATGGTAAAGCACTTGGAATTGACGGATTACCAGGAGAATTCTTGAAAAATATAACATCCAATACATTATTAGAAGTTTTAAAAACTGCGTTCAACAAAGTTTTTAATGATGGAGATTATCCGGAAGCCTGGGCGACAGGTGTAATCCAATCGCTATACAAAGGAAAAGTTGGGACACAGGTACCAGAAAGTTATAGGGGAATTTGCCTCTTGTCAGTGCTTGGAAAATTATATTGTAAAGTACTTTACGAACGGATCAGACAATGGGCTAAAGAGAACTATAGGCTCTCAAAATATCAGGCAGGTTTTAGAGAAGGGTACTCCACAGTGGATAACGTATTTGTTCTGAGATAATTAATTGATGATAATCTGAAAATGGAGAGGGGTAAATTATTTTGTGCATTCATTGATTTAAAATGACATTTGATACTGTGACATTTGATACAAAGCGCATTTTGGGAAAAATTAAATCGGAAAGCATTGTTTCATAAAATGATATATGATTTAATGTCAATTTATACATTTGTTAAATTTTGTATATAAAGTAGACCAAGGGCACATCACAGAGAGCAGTGTAACCAATCGGGGAGTGAGACAAGATTTGCTTTTTATGACCAATGCTATTTAATCTATTCGTTGATGATATTGTAGACGTAATGCTAGAAGGAGACATTGAGGCTCCGGAGATAAGAAATGTTAAAGTCCCAGTCCTGTTGTATGCCGACGATTTAATTATCTGTTCCAAGACAATCAAAGGATTGCAAAGAGGTCTTGACCTACTGGAAATATACTGTAGTAATTGGGGATTGGCTGTAAATGTTATTAAGACAAAAACAATGACTTTAAAAAATGGGACGGTTTATGGTAGGACAGAAAAATGGAAATACAGAGAGAAAGTATTTCAAAACGTTAAACATTTTAATTATCTTGGTACGACTTTGAAAACGATCGGAAAGTGGAAAAAGCATATTGATATAGCATTATTTAAAGCGAAGGGACAACTTAACAGTGTACTCGGTATTATGGGTCGAGTGCTTGTTATTCCAGTCAGCACATTAGAAAAAATGTATGGAGCGATGGTCAGGCCAATAATGCACTATGGTATGAGATTTGGGGATTCCAAAGAACGGAAATACTAAAAAAGGTATATACGCATTTTCTAAAATATATTATAGGACTTGGTAAGACCATTTCTAACTGTGATGATTTATATGAATTTGGGCCATTCCAAGTCGACATAAACTGCACAATTCGTGTACTTAAATATTGGTTGCGGGTAATCCAAGGTGAACAAACAATGTTCAGAACAATTTGTTACGACTACCAAATTAGAAACATAGATGTGAAATTTTGGGCAGACGAGGTTAGGAGAAATCTCCAAAAGATTGGGATGAGTTGGGTATGGGAAAAAGGGACTGAAAATCTCAAGAATGTGTGGAGAGAAAAAAAAGGAGGAGGTACTTAGATATAAACCAACACGATATTTTCGCCGAATGTGCGGTAAAACGCTCACTGTATTTACAAAGATACCTAAAACATGTTTGGGGAAAAGTATCTTATATAATCAACCTAGGATTTAAAGAGGGATCAGGGCTTGCTTGGTTTAGGCTAGGGGCATGGACATTTTTTTAAATTAGCGACAATCACGATATGCGAATATGCCCAGTGTGCGGGAGCTTTGAAGACGAGATTCATATATTAGGAAAATGTGATGATTTAGAATATTGGAGACGTCAGTTACTTCCGGAAAGATTTCTAAATTCAAATAGTGAAGATTGGCATGCTACGAGTTAATGGTAAATCCAGAAAATTGGATAAAAGTGGGTCAATTTCTGGACAAAACGCGGGAAATAAGAACAACACTCATTCATGAATAAATAAATGTTATTAAGATGCAATACCATTAATTCTTAATAATTATACATAACTTAATTAATGTATAATATTATTGTATTATTATGTAATTGTAATATTATTGTGTTTTCTTTAAAGAATTTTAATATTATTTTGTTTTCTTTATGTAATTGTCATATTATAGTGTAATATTAGTCTTCGTTTTGTTTCTCTTTACACCATTATCAAATTATTACTTTATTGTAACGGACTGTCAACAGCAGGTAAGGTGTACGGCCCGTGCGACCTATATTTTAAATAATATTGTAAATATCTTACTTTTAGTCTAATAAATTCCTACTACTACTACTAATACGTTATTTCCGAAAGAAAAACATACTCAGGGGTTTTGCGCCTATAAAAATCTATTATCCCAGCCCGTTTTTTAACTCGAAACTAGAGACTGACTTGACAACCACAAGGTCACCACGAAACAAATTAATAAACTGGCCATTTCATTTTTTTATAAAGTAAACATAACTCAAATTAAACAATACCATTTAACAGCACGTGTCAATAACATCACAAAAGCAGGATGTGAGAGGACCGTCCCATTTTCTACACATTATGACGCTTTAATAGGCATACGATATGTTTCGTGCTGCAGGCAGATGGTATATCATTTAATGAAGCTCTTAATCTCAGGTCGGAATCATTAATATTCAAAGTTGACCATGGAATATCCGAAACATTTTGGTCAGAGACTTCTTATTTCAATTATTTTAATTTACTGGCACCTGCTTTAAATCTACAGTGTGTGCAATATACACTTGTGTCCAAAAGTTAAGGATAATTAGTTCATTTGCCGACTTATTATAAAGCATTTGTCAGAATAATACAAAATTTGGTAAGGGTATGTCACAGATAATTAGAAACATGGCACGAAAGAAACAATGGAATGAATACGTCATTCACTTGTCATTTTCACAACAAACGAAAACTGCATTTCAGAATTCGAACATAAAAGTTGAACAACAATGGTTCAAATGATTAGTATGGGGTGTTGATTACCCCTGACAGCTACACAAGACTCACATCGACGTGGCATGCTAGTGATGAGGTTGTTCAGGAGTTCGATGCTCAGCAAATTCCACTCCTCATGAAGAGCAATGTGAAGGTCTTGAAGTGTCCTCGGAGGAGGCTGACGAGATGCAATTTGTCTCCCTAAGGCATCCCATGCATGCTCTATAGGATTCATATCCGGAGACCTCGCTGGCCACTCCATACGCTGGATATCTTCCTCCTGAAGAAACTCATCCACCAGTTGTGACCTGTGAGGTCGGGCATTGTCATCCATGAATATGAATTCTGGACCCACAGCTCCCCTGAAAAGTCTTACATGAGGTTCCAGGATCTCTTCTCTATACCGCTGAGCATTAACAGTGCCACCTGCGAAGATGTGAAGCTCTGTGCGTGCATTCATCATTATACCTCCCCATACCAGGAGACCACCGCCACCAAATGGATGTCTTTCCACGATGTTCATGGGGTTGTAACGAGTTCCTTGCTCCCTCCAGATAGTCACGCGATGCGAATCACAGTTCAAGCTGAATCTGGACTCGTCTGTAAATAGCACGCTGCTCCACTGATTTAGAGTCCAGTCGCGATGTTCCTGACTCCACCGTAAACGTGCTCTCTTGTTATCAAGGGTGAGTGGGACGCACACTACAGGCCGTCTAGCATACAGACCAGCAGCTCTGAGTCTTCTATAGACAGTTTGTCTGGATACTCTGATACCTGAGGCGGCCGCAAGTTCTGAACTCAGTTGTCTGGCAGACATTGTTCGGTTTCTTCTTGCAGTTAACGCAAGATATCGATCCTGCTGAGGATTTGTAACTCTTGGACGACCTCCCACTGGTCTTCGCCTAACGTCTCCGGTCTCTTGGAACCGTCGCCATAACCTAGATATAACATTTTGTGGCACATTAAGTGCTATGGAGACCTCAGTTTGTGTCTGTCCTGTTTCTAGCCGCCCAATAATCTCTACCCCGAAGCAGAGGGTCCAGATGTTGTCTTTGTGCCATTTTACTGCAATCTGTTCTTACACTACATCCGATTATATCATAACTCTCTTTAAAAATGAAGATTTATGGAACAGGGCTTAACTGCAACAATGCAATTTTCATTTATAATTGCTATTATTTTTTTTCATTGTTGAAGAGAGATTATAATTTAGTATGTAAACTAAACTAAATGTACTGAGAAACGTTTTGATAAATAATTTTTACTCCTTGCTCCTCTTTAAGCATTTTGATTTTCCGTTTTAAAAATTATTCTAAACTTTTGGACACCAGTGTATTTATTTTCGTTAAGCAGGATTTTTACATGTTCTAGAATACATCGACCTCACCCGAGTGTGAATCACAAGACCCTGTATAAGAGGTTATCATGATAGACGAGTGAAGTCATCTGGATAAACATTTAGTAGACCGTCCCGGCTTACTACTGCTTGCCAATATTTCCTCAAGTTTGTGGTTCATACCCGGTTAGAGTTGATGAATTTTAAAGGGCGTAAAATTCGTGAGTATAGCTTCCTTCGGAAACGAAGTAAATCCTTGAGACTTCCGTCCTAGATTGCCAGCACATTGAGTAATATCAGGCCTGAAAAAGAAGCGTGTCATGAAAATATATTTTCGTTTTCATGAGCAGAATATTTGAATCGCGACGTTAAATACCTGAGTATTATAAGGCGTCATTAAACACTTAACTCTTGATTTACTTCGAAAGTGTCATATAGAATTAATAATATATTCCCATATTTAAGGGATGCATTATGTGCACATTAATAATATTTTAAGATATTTCATAAAAAGCATATTTTTCGTCGAAATACAATGGTAAATAATGAATGTACAATACCGAGTGTGTCCAGTATTATTGCCGACTGTACGCATTCTATGAAACAAAAAAGAGGCCTATAGGTCTGTATTATGTATTTGAAATAATGAAAAATTGTAATTAATATAATACCAAGTCACTTAGATTTATATAAATATGCCATACATTCGCCAATATTCACGATGTGCAGAATCAACAATGTTCAAGAGGATTTGAGTAGCTTCTTATTTCAATTAGTTATTGTTGGAAATAGACATACCGATCTATAATTTCACCTTTTGGACTAAAACTAAGTAATTAGCTAATCAATTCTCTGGCTCTGTCAAACCCATGGTTTCATGGCCGCGCGGACGTAAGTTGTCCATATATTCCTGTCCTGATCTAATGTTTTCCAATAATTTATCGTATAATTTACCTCCATAAAATCATGGTTAATGTTATTCTCCAATCTCATTCCTGGTTTACCAATTGGTCACTATCTCACTGATTTTCCTGCAAGTAATTCCGATGTCTCTATTTCATTCCCCCATTCGTGCCACGTGTCCTAGTTTTCACTCTATACGAGACTTGACTCTTCTTATTACATCTGGCTTCCCTTATAGATCGTGTAGCTCACTGTTTGGTTATGTAGTCTTCGCCCCATTCACCTACCTGTCCGTCTCTCTTTGGTCCAAAAATGTTTCAAAAATATTCATTCTCGAATATTTCCTAATTTTATCCACCCTTAAAGTGACAGTACATGTTTGGCATTCATATAATATAACGGAGAGAATAAACGCAGTGTAACATTTTCTCCACTCATCTATTTGCTCATCTCTTATTGGTCCAAAAGTATTCCCAAGGATTATTTCTCAAATACTATTAATATTCTCTCCTCCCTTAAAGTATGAGACACTGTTCCGCATCCATGTAGTATAAATGGAAGAATAATACTTTTACATATTTGTAGATTAATATTTTTTTTAATCCGAGTTGCAAGAGTGTTATACAACTACAGACCCATAGGACGACGAGATGGTAGCGACGGAAAGGATGAGTTTGACCTGTTCTAGACTTCTGTTAACCACTGATGATGTTTATGATAATTATTTTTTGAGAATAATTAGGATGATAAGAGACTGGCACTCACTGGCACTATTCTACCCGCAGGTTTGTAGCCGTACGGGCATAATGGGTGGATTTCTCTACCGAAGTTTAAATCACGACCCCTGTTTTCCAATTTTTTATTGTTTCCATAGCACCTAAAAAGACTGAAAATTCACAGAAATTGTTATGAAACTATAGACATAATTCAGACATATGTTTTTGTAATTAATAGCCATAGATGTTCAGTTTTAAGGTTGTTATGGAAACAATAAAAAATCGGAAAACCGCGGTCGTGGTTTAAACTTCGGTTGAGATATCCTCCATATACCTCCATATATACCTATTCTGAGTTATTTCCTTTCCAATCATCCCTATATAATTTACCACCCTCAAATCAAGGTTCATATAAATTACCTGCCTCATTATTGGCTTACCTACTGGGCAATTACTGTCTGGTTTTCAAATTAGGAGATTCCCTACCCCCTCGTTCATTCGATCTTCATGGCCTGCCCATTGCAGTCTGCGATACTTAACTATTCTCATATACCGTATACCATGTGATCAAAAAGATCATATAGCTCTTTGTTGGGTAGTATTCTCCAACTTATTGTCTGTTTGTCCCTCTTGGTCAAATAATTTTTCGAAGAACTTATTTTTTCTCAAATGCTCGTAAACGTTTCTCATCCCTTGAACTAAGAGTCCGTGATTCGCTTCCGTATTTTAAATCTGGAGGTATAACAGTGTTTTATATTTTCAGTTTAATGTTCCTTAGCAAAATTGTGATGAAGAGAGTCGTTAGAAAGAATAACAATTTGCATTTCTGGAATTCACTACATGTTTTATTTATTTCTGAACCTCTAACTCAATTGTAATTGTTATTGGTATTTAAATGTTTCCACCTATTCACATTGTCCCTCATTTGTCATTAAATATCCATTTCTGTTACGCAACATAGCCTTATATTTATGTGTTACCATGTACTTTTATAATAATAGATGTCTATTTCCAGCCACAATTTTTATCTCAAATATTTCTGTATTTTTTACTCTTTGAAAACCTAATGATGTCCGATCTGATGTTACCCAATTGTTCTAAATGTACATAATTATGCTAGATTTGTTTTATTTACAACTAGTTAATACCCGGCGGGCGCTGCTGTGCCGAAAAAATAAAAATTAATGTGCTTTTATGTTTAGTTGAATAAGTAAAAGGAAAAAAAAATATAAATTTATATCTTTTAACTACCCGTGCTGATTACCCGGCGTTGCCCTGAAATCTACTCATCCCGATCTTCTTGGAATAAATGAGCTGAAAGACAAATACTAATGCATTTCTATTGATTAGACGAATAAGTAAAATGAAAAATAATTTAAAATATATATTGTAATTATTTTAAGATTTCCCTCGCTGATTACCCGGTGTTTCCTGAGAATCTACATATCTCGACCTTCTTGGCATAAATGGGCTAAAACTAAATTGTTATTGTGAATTATCCATACAAGAATACCCGCCATGTGCTGCTATGTTTGCACAGGGATCTACGTACTTGTCTCGATCTTCTTGGCATCAATGAAAGACACAAATGGTTATTGTGAGTTATCCGTAAAAGAAAAATATGCTGTCACGGATATTTCTGGAGAGTTCTTTGAGATATTCAATTCTGTGTACTTCAGTGTTGTGTATTGGTTAAGGTTTACGCAGCGTAAGCCATTTAAGCGTCCAAAGAGCTACTTTTTTCACGTTTTCCATTAAAAAGGGCAATTTTTAAGGGTGTATGAGTTGAGTATCACAACTCTCGTATAGTCTATGTTCATCCCGGGAATCTCCTGAACATTTTGAAAAAGCCCCATCACAATTGGATCCACGGTGTGGCCGCGCATAAAGTACGAACAAACAAACAAACAAACAAACATTTTTATATAATAGATGTCGGCTCATTCCTCATAAAACTATGTATTTTGTCACTATTTAAAGTAAGTTATGCTTTTCCGAAGCTGATAATTAAATCACATTTCTTACAGTATCCCATTCTGTATTTATATCAATCCCTTCTTGGGCTGCCATATGTTCATCTGTAGATTCCAGTGTTTGAAATCTATTAATGATTTTTATCTAATATTCTAGAGCAGGTAATCAATTACCATGTTTTTAATTCATATTTTTCAAAGTCATCTTCAGTGTTTGTTCCTGATAAGCGATAACTGTTCTCTGTTTTTCTCCCTGGCCAGACGATAACCCTAATTTCAGTTAGTTTCACCTAACTATTCTAACATTGATGATGCTTATATAACTAACTCACCGGCACTATATAAACCGTAGGTTAATGGCCGCGCGGACATAAGTTTTCTGTACATGCCTGTCCTGAGCTAATGTATTCCATTCATCTCCTGTATAACCTGTTTCCCTCAAATAAGGTCAATTATATTCTCCCACCTCATTCTTGGCCAATCAACTGGGCGCTACCTCTCTGGTATTCCTACCAGACGTTTCCATGACCCTCTTTTATTCCCCATTCCTGCGACATATCGTGCTCATGGCAGTCTACTAGGCCTTACTTTTCCTATTATATCTGGTTTGCTATAAATATAATGTATTTCTCTATTAATTAGTTTTATCCATTCGCCTGTCTGCTTTCTTATATTTGATGAAAAAATTTCCTAGGAACTTTATTCTACAGTACCCGTAAAATTTTCTCCTCCCTTATATCTGGTACAAAATGTTGATGAATAATTTTATTAAATCATGAAGTACCATATCGGAAATCGTAGCGTAGGCGGCTAGAGCATGGTGCTGTGGTGTGTTGAATACATACGATGCAGGTTCGAATCCGATAAATTCCAAATATTATGGGGCACGCCGTAGTATAGTGGTTAAGGCACTGGGCTACAAGCCGGAGAGTCGAGGGTTCAAGTCCCGTTGGGGTCAGGATTTTTAAACTGACCCAAACCCTCTGGCTGCACCATGGCCCTGGGGTCGACTCAGTCTCTAACGGAAACGAGTACCAGACGCTTGTTCTGGGGGTAAAGCCGGCCGTCATGCAGGGCTGACAACCCGGCTGACATAAAGTGCCGATTGTCTAGAAAAAGTGGTAGCCTTAACCTCCTACTACTACAAAGGCCTCAGGGCCTGTTGTGGGATCACTTTACTTTATTTATGAAGTACTATAATTATATGTCTTACCGATAATGCAACCGATATAAATTTTCCTATTTTTTTTTTCGATTCACCCGAACTTACGTACATTTGCATTATTTAACGTCATCCTATATGTGGCCACATTATATTAAGTTTATTGATGTTTACTTCCAGCCCCAATTTCTTAATGATATTCCATACAATGTGCGTGTTGGCCCGTAACATGTCCTCGCTGTCGTCTAATAATAATATATCGTGAGCATAAATTAACAACTTAATCATACCATTGAATTGTAGGCCTTCTTCATCCTCTAAAGATTTGATGGCATGCTGTAGTAGAATAATTATTAACTATGATTTGGGGGAAGTAGATTATTCAGACTATTAACTCATGCCCCAAATGGGAGTCAATGACGAATCGCGTTACAGTGATTTCTGTTTTACAACCAATCAGAGTCGTGTTTCACGAAACATTTATCAGTGTTATAATTACCACATTAAAGAAGGCTCATCCTTTTTAATATTCTGAACAGGTCTGACCATTATTTTGCAGTGACTGAGCCTGCTAGAAATACGGCTACCAGATTGTATATATAGTGCATGAATGTCAACACATGCCGCATGCGGGAGTTAATATAAAAACATTTGTAGCAATTGATTATACCACCAAAAAAAGAAACCACTGTTAGCACTTTCTTAAATGTATTTTTCCCAGGTAACAATCCAGAAAAATATAATTGTCATATTTACATCATACGACATCAGAAATGAATTAATATTCAGTTTGATGTGTTTCATTTTTTCTCCACTAGAGAGCATTCTTACAATATTGCGTTCCTTTGGTAATAAATAGTATGATCTGGTTGCAGTGATAAACAAAAGAAGCAGATGAAGCGTACATATCGCTTCTCATTTGTTTTCAAACATCGCCGTTTACATTAAATATATAAATATTTTAAAATAACTATAGTTAAATAATGATTTGTGAGTAAACAGCTTAATTGTATTCGTTAAATAGTCCTAACAAATGCCACTCTTGATTTCCAAATTCTCTACATAAATTCACTCCTCACTTCGTGAGTCGTGAATTTATCGATAATTTGGAAATCACTCGTGGCATTACTTATGAAAATGATTGGAAAGCATCACTCAGGATAGGGATGTATGGAGAGCTTATGTCCTCGCGGCCATGAACCTACGGGTTCGATAGTGCCAGTGAGTAAGTAAGTAAGCTGTAGTAGAAAATTGAATTATAGACTGGATAACACATCTCCTTGTTTTAACCCATTGTGAATTTCAAAAGTATCTGAAAACAGTTTGCCTTCACGCACCATAATACTTATGTCATTTAGACACATTCGATTTGCCTACCTATTTTTTTAAATAATTTCGAATTCCAACATAATATTATATATTATAGTCCACCGCTGTGGTCTCGAGGTAGCATACAGCCTTGTCACGTAGCGGACCCGCGTTCGATCCCCGGTCGGGGCAGTTTATCTGGGTGAGGTTTTATAGGGGTTTTTCCTCACCTGTAAGACAAATTTCAGGAAAACGTTAAGGCCCAAACGGTCCCCGTAACAATATGGCCATCCATCACCATCACCCTTATCATTATCATCATCATCATCATCCTTCACCGGTGTGGAATGTAACGAGAAGCTACCACACCTAAAAATTCCCTAGTAAAGCTGCAAGCATAGCATGAAAATGCTATGATTGCAGTGAAGGACCTGCCTTCGGGCAGAATTACTATGGGTGGATTATATAACATCTCCCTCCTAATTTGATCATTCCACTATTTGAAGTATATATGTAGCCTAGTTCGTGCACAGTGCCATTATGTTCTCACTTATTTTCTGCAATCTGTACTATTTTAACAATCAGATCAGTTGTAGACGCTACTTATGCCAGCGTTTATCAACTCCGTATATGATATTTTCTATTTCGCATTTTACATTCTGTAAGCCTTCCAGGTGTGTTTATTAATAACCCTTGTCTTATGCCAAAATGTTCTGCTCTTAAAAATACTATTATTTAATGTGGCAACGATGAATAATCCGAACTCATTGTAGTTACTATAATACATCTTCACTTCTCACTTCGCTTTAAAATACCTTTAGACAATTTTCATATGATGTGGAAACCAATGTAAAAAATATTCTAATTCTTCTTAAAACTCATTTTTAATCTCATCATTTTTATATTCAGTGCGGCCATGTTTATTTAGGATTACAAAATCATGACGTTTATCCTTTAGAAGTATGTACCTATCGATACCAAACCTAACATCTGGGATAGCTAAGAGGAACCTCCTTCAAACTAAAAAAAAAATCCGAATTGTTGTCTCGCTCTCCCCCATAGTACAATGTAAAATTCCCTGATTCCCTGATCGCCTTCTCCTGGCTATCTAAACTTCCTGTAAAGCGACTGTATCCAAGAGAGATATGCCAATGGTAATTAATAATATAATCTAGTTACTTATTGGCAGTATCCTACCCTGAGTTTTATTGTCGCGCGAATACATACTCTCCATACTTCCATATCCTGAGCGGATATTTACCAGTTGTTCACAGTATAATTGATCTACTTAAGGCAAATGCTAATGTTATTCCCCTACTTATAAGGATTTCCCATTTGACTTTCCTCTAAGGAAATTCCATGCCCCTCATTCTTTCCCCATTTCATCCACATGACTAGCCCTTTGCAGACTATAAAACATAACAGTTCCAATTCCATATGTTTTCCTAAAAATACCATTTAGATATCAGTTATGATGACTACTTTTCTCTTTTCACCAATTTGTTCGTCTCTATTTGGTCCGAAATTTTTCCTAAGTTCTTTTTGCAAACACCCACAAAATATTCTATTCTCTTAAAATATGTGACCACCTTTTGCGTTCATAATACTCAAACAATCAGCTTTGTATATATATATATATATATATTAGACAATTTGGCACGTCAAGAGTACCTGTAAATCTTAACAGCATTTGTTTCCAATGTTCAGTTTATGTTTAATTTATTAAAATACATAAAACAATGTATTTATCTATTATATATTATTTTATTGTTTATTAATGTTAACACCTCACAATTCTTATAATTTATTATTAGGGAGCATGTTTTTATGTTCTAAAATTTAAGATTGCAACATAATATAACGAGAAGTTAGGCTTATGACTGTCTTTTGTTTTGGTTCCACACTCATACATTTGAATAGTATAATGAGAAGTAAGGCTTCTGTATTTTATCTTGTTTCACACACAAACAGTTGAATAATATATACTATCTGCATTGCAATCTTATTTTTTATTACATAAAATTCCGCTCCCTAGTTATTATAGATTAAATGCAGACATAGACTTATTCAACTAGTTAACAATCTTTCCAGAAGCGCACGTTAAAAATATATCACAAACTAAAAAATAATGCAAAAACTACAATAAAGAAACACGTTTTACAAGCTAATGTTTAATAGTACATGATTATCTGTCTGGGCAGATGTGTGAGTTTCACAGTTTCTGACATGTATTGGAGTGTTAGAAAATCACTCAGAGGAATCAACTCTTCTACTTGGAGGACAAGGGGTATGTCTGTAGTTGTTCTCCTTGGCTTCCAACAGCTAGGTGTACTTAAACTTAGAGCGTTGTATTTTTTTAATGTTTCTAACAAAGTTCACGTGAAGATTATTATTGTATTATTAGTGTTTAATATAATAGTAATAATAATAATAATAATAATAATAATAATAATAATAATAATAATAATGCTTTATTTTAGCTGGCAGAGTTAAGGCCATAAGGCCTTCTCTTCCACTCAACCAGCGAATAGTAGAAGTATACAAAAATTTCATACATATCACAATTTTAAGATATTATTAAAATACAGACTAAACAAAATACAATGATGATGTGATCCAATACTAAATAATACTAACAAAAACATAGAATATTATAAAATTAAAATGATATAAAATAAAGCAAGTAGCTCCGTAGATGATTATTTATAGAATGCTCTATATAGTTCTTATGCAGTTAATGCTAGTTCTGGTTAATAATATAGTGCTGATGATTCTTCGAGGTTTATTGATTTATCAAATATTGGGCAGGGATGTACCTCAGCCTTCATGGTAAGTAAAATATTTTAACTACTTTATATACATTTTCACAATTGTGTATTTTAAAATAATATTTTTAGCAATACATTTTGAGATAAGTGAAAATTAATTTACAATCTAAAGATATAATATAACTTAGATCTAAAGTATTTACAATGTAATAATGTTTATAATAAAGGTAGGCCTTGTGTTCTTTTTTAAACTTGAAGATTAATTATTGGTGGTGTTTTTGTTTTCCTGACTGATATCAATGAAGATGGCATTGAAGAACCTGGCATTACAGGACCTACAGAAGAAGAAGAAGATGCTCCAATATTGCACGATAGCGGAAAGAGGATTAGTAAACCAGAAAATGGGGTAAAAAATAAAGCAAAAAATGGAAGGAATGAAGGAAAATAGTATGCAGAAAGGAAGTTAAACATTCATGTAGAGAAGCGGATAGCAGGTTTAAGTGCAATGAACTCAGACTGATTTTGTCAGTTAATCTTGTCGTACGAGTAATATGCAACTCTTTGGATAATTACGTACTTCCAATCATAATAAAAACTTTGGAATGAATCTACTTTTCTTGAATAATTTATTTCAAAATATTGCTTGGAGATCAAGGGGTACAAATGACGATTAATGCAAAGAAAACAAAAAGTAATGGTATGGGCTAATATTTATATTGAATCTGTTCATATTTTACGGATAACTGGACTCGTATATAAGGAACACGAACACAATTTATGATACTTGTCAGATATTCCTGGAATTTTATATTGTCATTGATTATTAAACACCATTTCTCCACATTATTTTTATCACTTGTGCCCCTTGTTCTCTGACCGCCTCATATATAAGGTAATACTAAGATTTCTCAACGAATTTCAAATTGTTCTTATTAAATTATATTTGTTATAAAATTATGTATTTCTGTTTTATAGCAATAAAATATAAACATTGTATTTCAAGATTTTTGTACTCATTTATGTGGTAAAATAAGTTATTATTTTTATTTAAACATTTACTCATAACGTCTTTTTTAAAGTATAAGTGATGACAAATTGTAGGTAAAATGTTTCGTTTGTTAGGGTGTACTGACTCTAATGAATTCATTTTTTCAATGTGCAAATAGAATAGAATAAAATAAGAATTGTGATAGAAAATAAAACTTCACTCTATTTTGGTTTTATCCCCTAATATAAATTAAAAATCCAACAGCAATAACAATAATATAATATTCAAAATAATGTTTCCTTATGATAGTCTACCTCTGTGAATGACACATGTGGACGTGAAGCCAGCAGCCGGGTGGTAGGCGTAGAACTTTCAAGGCCTGTCGCGCTTGGAGAATGATTAAATAATGTCAGTAATACACAGATATGGCCGCTCCATGGGGCAAGCAGTTAGACATTCGCCTCACACCGCTGGGGTCACGAATTCGAGTCTCGGTCACTCCATGTGGATTTCGTGTTGGACGAAACGGAGCTTCGGCAGGTTTTTCTCCCGTTTTCCTCTGGTCACAATTTCATTCCATCATTTAACCATACTCATTCCATCAATTTCACTTCATTTGGTTCATGTACCCCTGTGATGGTGCGTCAGGCGTGATCGGCCGGCACCCTTGTCATTCACAGAACTCTATATATACAGGGTGTATCAAAAAGGATGGCGCAAACTTACAAGGTTGAACGTACACGATAACAGAAGCAACAATGTACCGGTAAATATGGGTCCGCAAACGAGCCGTTTACGAGATAATCACGAATGTATGGTTAGAAGCCGCCACTGACTTCATTTTAAACATCGTCCTAGTTAGTAGAAATTTATTTGAATTTAGACTTTACTATTAATTTTTTCATCTCATTTAGTTCACATTTCACAGTTCACTTCACTTATGGGTTACCTGTTAAAGGAGACGTTAAAGCGTCTTCCTTGCATCTGGATGCAATACTGAGCTCGTCTCTGCAATGAATGTCGAATTCTTTCGAAAACCCCAGGATCATTTCTGAATTTTTGACAAGCGTGTACAACTCTCTGCTCCAGTTCTTCAATCGTGTTAACGGGTGTGCTGTACACTTCGCTTTTGAGGTGACCCCAGACATAAAAATCCAAAGGATTTAGATCAGGTGATCTTGGAGGCCAAGGTACAGATCCGCCTCGACCTATCCATCTTTGGCCGTATCTGCGCGTTAGATGCCGTCTCACAGCAGCAGCAAAATGTGCCGGAGCTCCATCATGCATGTACCACAAACTCCGACGTTGCTGAAGGGAAACATCCTCAAGCAATCCTGGAAGATGACGCCGCAGAAACCTAAGGTACCTCCGTTCATTAAGTTTTCGTGGAAGAATGTGATAATGTGAATGAGATAATCACCTAGTACGATGTTACAAAAATGACGTCAGTGGCGGCTTGTAACCATACATTCGTAATTATCTCGCAAACGGCTCGTTTGCGGACCCATGTTTACTGGGACATTGTCGCTTCTATTATCGTGTACTTTCAACCATATTTGTTTGCGCCATCCTTTATGATACACCCTGCATATATATATATATAGGGATTCATCGCATCAATCGACCCGTCCCTGAGTTCGACACGAGTTGTAGATATTCATTTAATACACATATATAATTTAAATTCGTCCAAACAGTATAATTTTGTATTGAAGAAGTAAACAATTGCACAATTAACTGATGAACTTGTAAAACAATTATTATTGATTACTAGTTAAGTCAACTGGCAGGAATACCAGCCGAGAATGATGATGGTAGTGGTTTGGGTAAAGACTTATTTTTTCTCGTCGCCGTCAGTTTTTTACCTGCTTTCAGCTTCCTATAAAATCTAAATCTAATCGTTGGGCTGGCCTCCGTACCTCCAAAATATGACATTGGCTAAAAACAGTGGATTACTGCTTTTACGCTCTTATGAGCCAGAAATTCTGTAACGGGTATCTATATATCTGGTAATCTGGAATAAGTGTAAAGTGTAAATACCACATTTTCAGGGAAGCAATTTTTTACGTTAGTATGCACTATTCGCGTGAGATACCAAAATGAAACATCTTAATATTAATACCTCCAATGATAATGTGCTGTCCAAGTTTACCAACTTGTCCACCGTGCGCAAAAGGCTTGAAAAATAATCAATAGTACACTTAACGTATATTGACTATGTTTGGACTTAAAACGGTGTTATTTGTGACCATATATATCCAGACACTAAATATGTGAGTAAAAATAAATGTTTTTTAGTAGTAGTAGTAGTAGTAGTAGGACTTTATTAGACAAAAAGTATATATTGTTATTAGGCCCACTCCTGGAATGTGATTAGGCCATATTGTACAATATTGGATATAGCTGTTATACATCTTTATACGTATTCACAGTAGGGAAAAATAACTTTAATTTTTAAAAAATCAACAATTGTCTCGTATACTCTAATTACAATATTAGTAATAGAACAAAGGTATATATGTCAATTATGGTATAAACTACAAGTAAGAATAAAATGATACTTACTTACTTACTCACTGGCACTATCGAACCCGAAGGTTCATGGCCGCGCGGACATAAGCTCTCCATACATCCCTATCCTGAGCTAATGCTTTCCAATCATTCCCTGTATAATCTACTTCCCTCAAATCATAGTTAATGTTGTTCTCCCACCTCATTCTTGGCCTACCAACTGGGCGTTTTCCCTCTGGCTTTCCTACAAGAAGCTTCCATGCACGTCTTTCATTCCCCATACGTGCAACATGTCCTGCCCATCGCAGTCTACGAGACTTAACTGTTCTTATTATATCTGGCTTCCTATAAAGACCATGTAGTTCATTGTTATGTAGTCTTCTCCATTCACCTGTCTGTTCATCTCTCTTTGGTCCAAAAATTTTCCTAAGAACTTTATTCTCAAATACTCGTAATCTCCTTTCCTCCCTTAAAGTAACAGTCCATGTTTCGCACCCATATAATATAACTGGTAGAATAATAGTTTTATATATTTTCAGCTTAACGTTTTTTGAAAGGAATAAAATGATAACCCACATATTGTTATTTCTGCGATATAAGAAGTTCAATGTTCCAAAATTGTATAAATAATAATTGGGCAGATTTGTTGTTAATAGATTGTGTGTCTATATGTTTTAACTTATTACTGGCGCACTTACAAATTATTGTATGGATATTTCATTACATTTATTTACTATCATTGTAATAAATGACAATTCCTAACATAATGATGCTTATCAAGTTACTTCCCTAATCGCTATCATTATTTAAATCCAAATTAACTGATATCTTAAGTTCGACACAATGAAAACATTAACTACATAACAACTATATAGAGCATTCTATTAATAATCATGTAGTAAGCTACTTACTTTATTTTATATCATTTTAATTTTATTATATTCTATGTTTTTGTTAGCATTAGCTAGTATTAGATCCATCATCATTGTATTTTGTTTAGTCTGTATTTTAATATCTTAAAATTGTAATATGTACGTAATTTTTGTATAATTTTACTATTCGCTGGTTGAGTGGAAGAGAAGGCCTTATGGCCTTAACTCTGCCAGCTAAAATAAATTATTATTATTATTATTATTATTATTATTATTATTATTATTATTATTATTATTATTATTAACAATATTAAACCATTTCTATTTAACAAATTTCCGATTACGAATCCTAATTTGAGCTACATGCACTACTAGTAAACTATTGGTATCTCAGTCTTATTATACAAATTTTAAGTGGTTAAGGCACTGCGCTGCAAGTCGGAAGGTCGAGGGTTCAAGTCCCGGTGGGGTCAGGATTTTTAAACTGACCAAAACCTTCTGGCGGCACTATGGCCCTGGGGTCGACTCAGCCTCTAACGGAAATGAGTACCAGACGCTTGTTCAGGGGTAAAGGCGGCCGTCACGCAGGGCTGACAACCCGGCTGACATCAAGTGCCGATTGTCTAGAAAAACTGGGAGCCTTAACCTCCTACTACCCCAAGGGCCTCCCGAGGCCTGTAGTGGGATTACTTTACTTTATATATCACTAGCTAATACCCGGCGTGCGCTGTTAGCCTAAAAAATTAAAATTAATGTTTTTTTTTTATTTAGTTGAATAAGTAGTAGGAAAAATAATTATAAGTTTATATTTTTATATACCCTGTACTAATTACTAAGCGTTGCCAGGTAATCTACTTATCCCGATCTTCTTGACAAAAATGAGTTGAAATGCGAAGATTGATATGTTCTATGTTTAGTAAATAAGTGAAAGGAAAAATTTATATCGTAATTATTTTTTGATACCCCGTGCTGTTTACCCGGCGTTCTCCGTTAATCTACTTATCCCGATCTTCTTGGCATAAATGAGCTGAAATACAAAAATTATGTAATTCCTATGATTAGTTGAATGAGTAAAATGAAAAAAAATATATATAAATTTATATTGTAATTATTTTAAGATTCCCCATGCTGATTACCCGTTGTTGCCCGGGAATCTACCTATCTCGATCTTCTTGGCATAAAAGAGCTAAATACACAATTCGTTATTGTGAGTTATCCATAAAAGAATATCCGCCATGTGCTGCTGTGCTTGCACAGGAATCTACGTACTTGTCTCGATCTTCTTGGCATTAATGAAAGACAAAAATTGTTATTGTGAGTTATCCGTAAGGGATAAACATATGCTGTCCCGGACGTTTTTGTAAAGCGTTTTGAGATATTCAACTCTGTGTACAATAATGTTGTGTATTTATTATGGTTTAGGCAGCGTAAACCATTTAAGCGTCCAAATAGCAACTTTTTTCACGTTTTCATCTAAAAGAGCTATTTGTAAGAGTGTAGGAGTTGAGTATCACAACTCTATTATAACTTATGTTAATTCCGAGAATCTCCTGAACATTTTGCAAAAAGCCCCATCACAATCGGATCAACGGTTTGGTCGTGCATAAAGAACGGACAAACAAACAAACATTCATTTTTATATATTATATAACATCTCATTACATTCGATATTTTAGTTACTTTTATTGTATCTTGACAGCGAAAAAAATGCTGTGCTAATACATACTTGCCTTGACTGTACATCTCTCGCTACTCCGAACGTCGTTTCCCTCTTCCCTCTTCTTGAACCAGTTAGTCTCAATACCCATATCACTTGAATTTAGCTGGTATCACCAGCAAATCAATGCTATGTAATAATAACCAATAACCACGATGATGATTGAACGCCTCCCAATCATAAAGACTAACATGTAATCAAGCGAAATTTCCAGCTCAGTGTGACTGGAAATGGATTATTACGTCACAGAATACTAATGCAAGCTCAGCACAACAGCATTTTTTTCGCTGTCAAGTTATATCTTATTTTAATTAGGGCTAAGAGATTATTATTGTTTTTAGAATGGCAGTACCTGCTCTTCACAAACAAAATGGGTAACCGCTCACTATTGTAACATAAACATTAATGTTATATGCTTTGGATTGTAGGCATGATGTATCATATTAATAAAAAAAATCCTCAACTCGAGACTAACTCGAGGCAAGGGATACTATGAAGTCCCTTACATTCATGATCTGTTAATTACAAGTTCATAGGTTGACTACGTCTAACGTACCATCACAGGGCAGATAACAGAAATGAAATGAATAAGATGGGTGTGGAGAAATAGTATAACGAACTTTGTGTTATGGGAAAACGGCAGAAACCGCGGGACAACATGCCCAGACACTTTTTCGTCCTTCATGAAACCCTCATTGAAGTCTCGAGACACGAACGCAAGACCAGAGGGATGAGATGCAACCGTCTAGCCGCTTGCACTACGGACTCGTCTGTATCATAATAATTAATACGAAATAATTTAAAATGACTGTTTAACTCATGCTCCAAATGGGAGTCAACGAATTATGATTTACAACCAATCACAGTCGTTTTTCACCTCGATTTTGTCATTTAGATTTCATCATATTAAAATAAAGCTCCTTCTTTTTAACGTTCTGAATAGGTCAGATCAATATTTTGCAGTGACTGATTCTCTGAGAAATAAGTTGAATATAACAATTTATATATTAAGATTTAAGAATCCTAGAATGCAAGTGGCTGCCATATTGTATATATAGTGCACGAATGTATCCAGATACTGCTTGCGGGATATAATAGAATAACATTTGTAGCAATCGATAACAAATTGCAAATTTTTGAAGATAAGTTTTAAGATCTGTAACTAAACTACCCAGCTTCGTACCAGTTTGCATCCTACATAAGGAAACACGAATGGACGAAATCAGGGAATTTATGAAAACCTGTGCTATGAAAGTTTACATATTATAGCATACAAAAACCCATACAAACCCTCTCGTGGCCGGTCTCGGTGATCATGACCCAAGAAACCCAAGAAACACTGAACAACAAAATTACTAACAATAAATGCCTAAATAGGTGACAATCCCCCCGATTATCACGATATGTGTAAAATGAATAATATAGGTGAGTTTTCGGTTACGCACCTAAAGAACCGACCAGCACTAAAGACGGTCTACATATTTAAGAACCGTCTTCAAATAAAAACAATAGGTGGTTGCGGGCCAGTCACCTCTAACAGCCGAGAGGCCCTGACTGATATTTGACCATATTTCGAAACATTCATTTATTAACTTCAGCCCTACTCTGCTATGGGTTCCGGTGGTTTCCCTTAGCGACACGATGAATGTCGAATAGGCCTCTCGCTCCCACCAGTAAATTCAATCTATAAAACCCAATAAATATTCTAAATTCAAAATTATAAAGGGCTAATTCAACAGAATTTATAAAAAAATTCTTACATGAAAAGTAACAAATTTTGAAGAAAATTATTACTATTAACACTTAATTAACAAATTTATAAACTACTCTGCTAAAGTTTTTGGTGGTTTCCTTGGCGTATAGAATAATGGCGAAGTAGCCTCCTTTGCTCCACCAGTAAATTCAGTAAGTCCCATATCGAGCCGGGAAGGTGATTTTTTGAAAATATGAGAATTTTATTTAAATTTGGAGCTACAATTGCAGCCTTCTCGCCTCATAGGAATGCGAACTTCAAAGGGTCCACTACACAACGACTATGCTACGTAAATCATAAAAATAACTAAGTAAATTCTACCTTTTAAAAATACATGTCCTTCATCAATGTGAATGAAGGAACCATTAATTCGGGCTCGACGCCCACCAATCCAACAACCCAGGTCTCTGTAAAGCGCAGAGAGCGCTCATAAAGATCTTCGGACATTTTTAATGTTCATAGCTAGAAAATATTCCAAGTTCTTATCACTGCACCTGGACTGAAAGACCCTACAGTGTAGGCTTATTCACGTCAACCCTTTATCCAACTACGCAATGAGACCAATTCAGAGATCAGATTGGCTCACAGGTTACAACATTTAAATATCTCAATTATTAGTAATAACATTCAAATTAAAAATATATACAATTAAAATAAATTTTTCATACTATATAATTGATTGATATGTTGATTTTTATGTTAATCTAATATATAAAAATATGTGTTTGTTTGTTCGTACTTTATGCGCGGCCATACCGTTGATCCGATTGTGATGCGGATTTTTGCAAAATGTTCAGGAGATTCCCGGAATGAACATAGGCTATAAGTGAGTTGTGATACATAAATCCTACCCCTTATAAATCGCCCTTGGTAGAGGAAAACGTTAAAAAGTAGCTCTTTGGCTTACGCTGCCTAAACCATAACAAATACACTCAATTAATGTACACAGAATCGAATATCTCAAAACGCTCTACAAAAAAGTCCCCGACAGCATATGTTGTTATTGCTGTTTTTGTTGTTTATTTTTCTTTACACTAGTACCAATTATTACTTTATTGTAACGGACTGTCAACAGCACGTACGGCTTACTGCCCGTGCGACCCATATTTGTAAATAATATTGTAAATATCTTACTTTTTGTCTAATAAAGTCCTACTACTACTACTAATCCCTTACGGATAACTCACAATAATCATGTTTGCCTTTCATTGATGCCAAGAAGTTCGAGACAAGTACGTAGATTCCTATGCAAGCACAGCAGCACATGGCGGGTATTATTTCACGGATAACTCGCAATAACGAATATTGTCTATTAGCTCATTTATGCCAAGAAGATCGAGATAAGTAGATTCCCGAGCAACACCGGGTAATCAGCACGGGGAATCTTAAAATAAGTACGATATGCATTTATTGTTATTTTACATTTTACTTATTCAACTAATCATAAGAAGTAGGGCCTACATTAATTTTTGTTTCAGCTCATTTATGCCAAAAAGATCGGGGTGAGTAGATTCCCGGACAACGCCTGGTAAACCGCACGGGGTATCTAAAAATAATTACGATATAAAATTTTCCTTCCACTCATTTATCTAAACATAAAACACATTAATTTTCGTATTTCAGCTCATTTATGTCGAAAAGATCGGAATAAGTAGATTCCTGGGCAACGGCGGGTAATCAGAATGGGATATCTAAAAATACAAATATAGAATTATTTTTCCTTGTACTTATTCAATATGTGGTGTGTCATACAATGTTGTTATATTATTATGTAATGTAATATTATTGTGTTTTCTTTATGTAATTGTAATGTTATTGTTTTCTTGTTGTTTTTCTTTATACTATTACCAATTATTATTTATTGTGACAGACTGTCAACAGCACGTACGGCTTACTGCCCGTGCGACCCATTTTTGTAAATAATATTTTAAATATCTCAATTTGTCTAATACATTCCTACTACTACTACTTATTCAACTAAACATAAAAGCACATTAATTTTCATTTATTTAGGCGTAGCAGCGCACGCTGGGTAATAGTATTATCATAAAATCAACATATCAATTAAACTTATAAAAAGTCACAAGCTGACAAACGGTCACCCATACCCTTCGATTATACTGGGAATGACCGCATTACAGAAAACGCTCACCTAATGCACAGTCAAATTGGACTCCATACATAGGCCTAATATCTAAATTTAACTAATCTAATTAATATACTTTGATTATACCACAAAAAAGAAACCACTGTTTGCACTTTCATAAACGTATTTATTCCCAAGTATTTACGTTCCAGAAAATATAGTTGACATATTTACATCATAGGACATTATAAATTAATTAATAACCTATAATGTTGGTTATAAACAGTTTGATGTTTAATTTTTTCTTCAATTAGGGTGCATTCTTACAATATGACAATGACACGTGTATGGAAGTGCAGGTCCATCCTTATTATGCTTGCCTCTCAGCCAGCCAAGCAAGCACCCAGCTTCCCGGGAGCCTACTTGGCAGCCGATGGTTCGCAGGATTAGAACCTTTTTGCACTTTCGGCTGCTATAGGGTCTTACATGCCCTCTTCAGCCCTTTGTTTTTTAATCGTCGTTGTTTGAGCGATTATCCACCGCCGTTCCCAACTAGCCGTAGATCGGTCGGCAAAGGTCCGATGGTCGACCATCACCAAGCCTCGCAGACGCTGGTCGATACCGATGATCTAGTTGTTCGCCGATCATGCCGCCAGGAAGAAGACCGGAACAGCCGTAGAAGCCGCCAAGCCCCGAAGGGGCAAGAACGGGAGGGCAAATTGCCATTCCAATCAGAAACGGCTACCTCAGGAATTAGCTGATCTGGATAATAATTTAGAATTTTGAAAAATGTGGGAGGGTTATATTTCGATCCTTTGGAAATAAATAATATGATCTAGTTGCAGTGTTGAACACATGAAACATAATAAACGTTTCTCATTTGTTTTCAAACATCGCTGTTTACATTGAATATATAAATATTTTAAAATGGCTATATTTAAATAATGACTTAGGCCTATGTGTAAACAGCTTAATTGCATTCGTTAAATATTCCTAACAAATGCCACTCTTGATTTCCAAATTCCCTATATAAATTCACTCGTCACTTCGTGACATCGTGAATTTTTCATTAATTTGTAAATCACTCGTGACATTAATTATGAATAAAATTTTGTGTACTAAATTTTTTAATAATTTTTCACGAAGTAAACTATATCTCATATCCTTTTGTTTTTTTATAAATGCCCCTACATTAGACAGGGACGGTCTACCAACAATGTAATTTATTTTGCTAGAATACATTTTATTATTAATTTTAGTTTTAATCTAAACTATCATTAACTGATTGTATTATAGATCATAAAATTAAAGATATGATCATCATTTAGTATTTAACATTCGACTTAATTATTATTGTTATATTCTGATGAAATATATGTTTGTCCTGGTGAGGGAAAGAGAAGGCCACACGGCCTTAACTCCTCCAGGCTAAATAGACAAATAAATAAAAATAATTTTGCATGTATTTCAGTTAAAAATATGCCCGGGGAACTTCTCTTTTTACTATTGGAAAATACGAATATCGATTATTACTTCAGTGCCCCACTCGTATCTTACGGCGGTGTCTATTAAAGAGGATACGTGACTAAATTTGAAACGATATTATTATTATTATTATTATTATTATTATTATTATTATTATTGTTATTATTATTATTATTATTATTATTATTATTATTATTATTATTATTATTAGACTTGGAGTATTTGTCAGAAAATTATTGGTCCAATACGATAAATGGGATTTGAAAATAAATTTAGAAAAGTCAGTTTATACGGAATATGGAGCAGAAACCGAAGATTCATTGTTAGAGGATCAGAAAAGGTATATTAGAAGATGTGTAGAATTTGAAATTGGGGGTTAAAAGAGATAAGGGTGGATAGACACGGAGGTGATATTAAGAACAGATTATATAAAGGTAGAGCAATAACAGCAATGTTAAATGATGTCCTATGGAACAGACATATAACCAGGAAAAATAAGTTACAAATATATAGTTCAATAGTGAGAAATATTGTCACAGATGGAGCTAAAGTATGGAAATTCAAATAAAACATATAATAAAAACTTACGTTGATGGAAATGAATTTCTAGGGGGCGAACAGCGAGATGTCCAAAATTGAAAAAAAAAAATCATACGAGAAAAAATGAATATTACATGTTCAATAGTAGATTGCATAAGATATAAGCATTTAAATTGGTATGGGCATTTACGGCGAATGCAAGAAGAATGGTTACACAGAAAGCATTGGATTAGTATACATCTGGAAGAAGAATGAAAGTAAGACCTCGAAAATCATGGATGCAAAAAATAAGAACTAGAAAGAGAACAAGAGGTCTGAAGGACATGGAGTGGATGGATAGGGACGAGTGGAAAAAGTAAAAATAAACTTTTGACGCAGGAACATGTGTAAATATTGAAGGTCTGTAATTAAATATAAATAATAGTAATATTAATGTTTATAATAATAATAATAATAATAATAATAATTACTATTATTATCATCATTATCATTATTATTAGGATTGTTATTATTGTTATAATTATTGTTATTATTAATGTTATTATCATTGTTATTATTATTTTTGTTATTATTACTACTATTGTTGTTATTATTATTATTATTATTTATTATTATTATTATTATTATTATTATTATTATTATTATTATTATTACTATTGAGTGGATATAAAGGGGTGAGTGGAGAATGAAAATAAAGCTTTGAGAACAGAAATATATGTACGCCGTAAATATTAATAGTCTGTATTTAAATATAAATAATAATAATAATAAAATTATAATTATTATTGTTATTATTATAAATATTATTATCATTATTATTATTATCATTATTATTATTATTATTATTATTATTATTATTATTATTTTTATTATTATTATTATTATTATTATTATTATTATTATTATTATTTTTTATTATTATTATTATTATTATTATTATTATTATTATTATTATTATTATTATTATTATTATTATTATTATTATTATTATTACCTAAGTATACACCCGTAGCTTATAATACAGAAGTATTCTTAGAAATTTCAAAATTGTGTTGGCTTAAGTGTTTGTAATTTTTATCTATAAGGACATGTGAAATGTTTCCATATAATTAAACATCCCTTAACTAATAAGATATCCCTAGAAAGGGAATTAAATATAGTTTGATCTGTAGACTTTTCCTGTCTTGTTGGCCGTGGTGGTGACGGTAAAATCTCCCCGAAGCGACGTTTTGCCTGAGAATGCGTCTGGTATCCTCAAGGCTTATCTTGTGAATGGCTATTACGTCGACTGCCTACCTTATATATACTGCTTTATTTATATAGTCTTTCATATATTACGCAATTTTAATAATCCATCCATCCATCCATAGTAATTCTGCCGGAGGGCAGGTCTTTCACTTCAATCATAGCATTTTCATGCTATGCTTTGCAGGCTTACAATGGAATTATAGGTGCGGTAGCTTCCCGTTGCTTTCCACACCAGTGAAGGATGATGAGAATGATAAGGATGATGATGATGGCCGGATGACTTTCGGGGATCGTTGCGTCCTAAGATTCCTGACATATTTGTCTTACAGGTGAAGAAAAACCCCGAAGAAAACCTCACTCAGGAGCCTGTCCCGACCAGGAATCGAACCCGGGCCCGCTGCGTGACATGGCAGAATACTACCTCGAGACCACAGCGGTGGATATTTTAATAATGCAACAATGAAATCAAAAATGCATCGAAATGAAAAATTATTTTTTATTTTCATCTACATACACTCCCATTTAAGCGAGCAAAATTATATCAGGCATATGTCCACGTCCAATGTCTCGTAGAGCAGTTACTCGCTCTTTAAATTTCGTGATGATTCTTTCACAGATATCTCTGTTTGTGGTCTGTTCACATAGACATAACCTCATAAAAGGAACTCACATGGAGTAAGGTCGCAACATCTAGGAGGTCATTGTAAATCGCCACGAAATGAGATCACAGACTTCATACATCGAGTAACTGCCTGCAGATACAGTGGAGGTGGAGATATGCCGGATATAATTTTTCGTACTTAATGGGGGCTATATGTAGACGAAAATAAAAAATAAGATTTTTTCTTTCGATGCATTTTTGACTTAATACTATGTGCTGGCCACCTCCCTAAAAATTGTAGAACCCGACACAGATAAGAGGATCGTTTACAACCGTTGATGATGCCAGACGTAGTCTCTGGAGAAACATTGGAGAGTTTTAAGCCTTACGACCACGGCCAAAAAGCCAGGAAAATAACTACAGACCGTAATACGAACTGTAAACGTAGAAGCCTAAGCCTAATATATTAAGTAAAGTATTTAAAATTCAACCTGAATTATATTAAAATGTAATTAATTAATTACCTGTTTATTGGATAATAACTATGTAGAACTGCACCCCACACTTTCTTTAAATAAATATATCTTGCGCTGCCTCAGAAGCTCTCAACATTAGCACCAAGTAGGAATGAATGGCGATATGTGGAATAATGTCGAACCAAAGCGTCTAAAAGAAGAACAATGGCGGAGGTGGGGCATAACATGCAGCCTCCCCTCAACCTCTTTCCGGTAGACGAGTTTAATGGCGAAATATGAACTGATTTTTTTCCAAACCTTTATCCGCGTGTACCATAAAAGAACAATTAAAAGAAGTAACAATACTCTCTGTTCCCCTGGAGTCAGCAATAAGACTAATATAATAATAGTAATAATAAAAGTATTAATAATAATAATAACAATAATAATGATTTATGTAGTAATTTTCAATCTTTACATATCTTTCTGTACATAAAGTTTTATTTTCCTTCTGCACTCGTCCCTATCCATCCACTCCATGTCCTCCAGCCCTCCTGTTCTCTTCTAGTTCTTATTTCTTACATCCATGATATTCGAGTTATTCCTTTCTTTCTACTTCCAAGTGTATACAAATCCAATGTTTTTCTGTGTAATTATTCTTCTTGTATTCGTCATAAATTTCCACACCATTTTAAATGCTTATATATTATGCCATCTACTATTGAATTTTTAATT
This sequence comes from Diploptera punctata, assembly GCA_030220185.1. Lineage (NCBI taxonomy): Eukaryota > Metazoa > Arthropoda > Insecta > Blattodea > Blaberidae > Diploptera > Diploptera punctata. The sequence continues at coordinate 234,793 of JASPKZ010008081.1, forward strand.
TTTTTTTCTCCTATGAATTTATTTCTATTTTTTTAATCATCAAAACTTGCTGCTCTCCTCAAGAAATCTATTTCCCCGGACATATCTTTTTGATTAAAGTTTTTGTTGAATTCCCATGTGTGACAGTATTTCTCATTTAATAATAATGATAATAATAATAATTATTATTATTATTATTATTATTATGATTATGATTATGATGATAATAATAATGATAATGATAATAATGACGATAATAATAATATTAATAATAATAATAATAATAATAATAATAATATTAGAATACGCCGTAGCCATAGTGGTTAAGGCACTGAGCTACATGTTGGAAGGTTGAGGGTTCATGTTCCGGTGGGGTCAGGATTATTAAACTCACCAAAACCTTCTGGCGGCACTATGGCCCTGGGGTCGACTCAGCCTCTAACGGAAACGAGTACCAGACGCTTGTTCTGGGGGTAAAGGCTGCCGTCACGCAGGGCTGGCAACCCGGCTGATATCAAGTGCCGATTGTCTAGAAAATGTGGGAGCCTTAACCTCCTACTACCACACAGGCCTCCCGAGACCTGTAGTGGGATTACTTTACTATTAATAATAATAATAATAATAATAATAATAATAATAATAATAATAATAATGTTAATAATAATAATATTTATATTAATAATATTAATAACAATAAATTAGATAATTTTAGACCACAGTCGTCATTTTGAACGGACCACTCATTGCGAACTAGTTGGATATTCCTTGATTAACTTAATTTACTACGTAATGCGAATTGAATAATTAGCACTAGGACGGATATTTTTAAGGTGAGTTTAAAATTATTTGTGTTATCCACTTATATTTAATTCCTATGGTTATTAAACATACATTTATAATAAATTGCCAAATGTTCAAACAAAACGTATGGCAGAGCTACAATACTCTCTTGGTGTATATCTCAACAATACCCCTGTTAAGTGTACAATCCCGTTCTACACAAAATCCACAGCTGTCTTTTGGAAGTTCAGTTGAGTTATGTTAGATTTTTTTTTTCCACCTCTAATTCTCATTATTATTTTCGTTCTTTTTCGTACGTTATTTGGACAAACCAAAAACAGATAATTTGCATATTCCTCAGGTCGGTATTCAGATTCTACAACAATAATTAGTGCGATTTTGCTCCTTTGTTAAATTTATAGTGGTGTCGGTCCTTCGGCACATTCCCCATAATTTGTCACTTATTTTATTATCATTATTATTATTATTATTATTATTATTATAATTATTATTATTATTATTATTATTTTATTAATATTAGCTAATAAGTTTACAGTTTTTACTATTTTATTAATATTATTTTAAATGTTTGTTTTTCTCAGATTTTTCATATTATTATTTCGTCATAACTTTGATATGAGACTATGATTTCATTCGAGAAAAATAGATACCTAGTAGATATGTACGGCCAGTAATGAGTCCGATTATAAGAATTTTATATTACAAATATATGTATATATATAAATTTAATTTGAACAGGGGCCTAGTTCTGATTTTATACAATTTCGGCCGGTATGAGACCAGTACCTACGCGGTATAGTGAATAATGTGGGTAGCTATAATAAGTAGCAGATCCAGGGTTGAACGAACTAGTTATAACGGATGGCGATCCAACATTCTGACCAAATATCACACCTATACCAGCTGGATGATCGTCCATATCTGTGGATAACAGTACATGGTGAGGTCCGTAATCGACTGGTAGACCATAGCCTTCTGAGCCTTTCACTATATATATATATATATATATATTTAGAGGTATAACAATCTTTTTGACATTTTCGAATAAAGGTAAATATGATATGAAAAGAAAAATTAATGCTTGAGTCGGGATTTGAATCCAAGTCTTTAAAATCTGTACTTTTAGCGCTTTAACCAACTGAGCAACTAAAGTATTCCAACACAAACGTGCATTTTTCTTATATATGTAGTATTCTCAATTCACACAAGAGGTAGCGGGAAGTCGTTCCAACTGACATCTAGTAGCCACCATAAAAGGTAAGCAAATTTTTAAAGAGAATATTTAATTCATAGCAATAACGCTTGTATATTTAGATGTTATAACTATATTTTTGACATTCAGGAATGAAGTCAAGTATGACATGAAAAGAATAAATAATAGTTTTAAAAAACTAAAAAAACACGCTTTATTAGAAAACCGAACTAAATAATGAAAAAATCATTTTGTTTTCCAACACGCTTGGGATAAAATTAAAGTGGTCAACAAAAAAATTGTCTCCAACACATATAGAATAAAACTAGAGTTATCAACAAAAAGAAAATCATTTTACCATCCAAAGCGTGGGGTGCTCTATATCAATTAATATATTTGATAATAAACAGACTTTGGTAAAAGTAAAGTCTCTAAGAAGAAAATGTAAAATCATAAAAAGCACCGCACGCTTGTGATGGTAAATTTGTTATCTTTTTGTTGCTAACTCTAGCTTAATTCTAGACGTGTTGGAGATGATTTTTTCGTTGACCACTTTAATTTGATCCCAAGCGTGTTGGAAATTAAAATTAATTTACATTTTTAGTTCGGTTTTCTAATAAAGCATGTGGTTTTAGTTTTTTTTAATTTTTTTATTTTTATTTTTTAGTTTTAATATTTTACAGAATAAGATAATAATGTAAATATCTTTAAATTCGATACTATTGTAGTATCAGCTAAAAGTAATACTCTTCTAAAAAAATCCTTCCAGCCGGATTTGAACCAGAGACCTATGGATTACTGAAATTATATACAACTACAGTTCACCGCTCTACCAACTGAGCTCTTACAACGATTGACTAAAAAGTCGACAAGTCCGCAACCTATTATACCAGTTTTCATTTTTGTTTTGATTTTCTGATGATTCTGGTCAGGATTTTAGAAACAAATATGACATTATTGTATTGTCACGGGACCTTTACAATCATACAAAGTTTCAAGTCGATGCAATGTTTCTAAGTGGGTGAAAATCTTGTTCAAAGATTCCGTTACATAGACACAAATACACTTTTTTTGATTTTCTGATGATTCTGGCTAGGATTTTAGAAATAAGTATGAAATTAGTGTAATGTCACGGGTCCTTTACATATATACAAAGTTTCAAGTCGATCCAAAGTTTCTAAGTGGGTGAAAATCGTGTTCAAAGATTTCGTTACATAGATACAATGACACTCTTTTTGATTTTCTGATGATTCTGGCCAGGATTTTGGAAACAATATCAAATTATTGTATTGTCGCGGGTCCTTTACAAGTATAAAAAGTTTCAAGTCGATCCAATGATTTTAAGTGGGTGTAAATCGCATTGAAAAATACCCTGACATAGATAGATAAATAGTTACAGGTCAAGCTAATATAAAGCGTGTAAAAATGAATGCTTGAATCGGTATTTAAACCCGAATCTCAATACTCTGCACGTACATTTTGCCAAATGTCAAAAATATAATTATAACATCTAAATATACAAGCGTTACTGCTATAAAGTAAATATTCTCTATTAAAAAAATTGCGTACCTGTTATAATGGCCACTAGATGTCAGTTGGAACGACTTCCCGCTACCTCTTGTGTGAATTGAGGATACTGCATATATAAGAAAAATGTATGTTTGTGTTTGAATACTTGATTAACTCACTTGGTTAGAGCGCCAAACGTAATAATAAAAATAATAATAATAATAATAATAATAATAATAATAATAATAATAATAATAATAATAATAATAATAATGTTTTATTTATTCTGGTAGAGTTCAGGCCATAAGGCTTTCTCTTCCACTCAACTAGCATAAATAAAAATAACTATTTGACGAATATACACTGCTCAAAAAATTAGGGGATATTGTAGAATAACCTATTAAAACTATGTTTTTTTGGAATAGTATTAGATGCAATCACTTTCTATTACTCCAAGATAATGTAAATAAGTGTTTAAAGTTGTTACGTAACCTCGGTACCACACCAGAGGGCAGTGTTTGTACTGTTGATGTGAAATGGTGGTGTGGGGGTGAATGTTTTTTGCTGTTTTTAAATCCAGTCCAGTTTTCAGTTAGTGAATGACTTGCCTTAGGGACAGTGATGCCTCGACAACGTGATTTACCTGAACCAATGGCTTGGAGGGCCATAGGAAGGATGGAAGCTGGACAGACACAACAAGAGGTGGCACAAGCCATTGGGGTGTCTCAAAGCGTGATTTCCAGACTTTGGAATCATTTTCAAAGAAAATACTGTTCACAGAAGAGCCGGACAAGGTCGACCAAGGGCAACAACAGCAAGGGATGACCGTTACCTCTTGTTAACAGCCTGTCGGAATAGAGAGCAGAATGCAACTGAACTGCGAAATACACTTCAAACAGCAACAGGACGCAGGGTGTCAACTCAAACTGTCCCTAATCGACTGCATGGAAGTGGTCTCTATACCCGTAGGCCCATGGTGTGTACCAGGTTAACTCCACAACACCGTAGAGATCGCAGAAACTGGGCGGAGGAACATCGTGGGTGGAGGCATGCTGAATGGAGATCAGTTGTTTTTTCTGATGAGTCGCGATTCAACGTGGAATGTGATAGTCGGTGTGTATTCATCTGGAAAGAAAAAGGGACACGAAACAATCCAGCTTTTGTACGTGAAAGATCCCCATATGGTGGCGGTGGATTGATGGTGTGGGCAGGAGTCAGTAGTGGTGGACGTACGGACCTCTACGTCATCCAAGGTGGTACTTTGACTGCGGTAAGGTATAGAGATGAGATTCTCCGACCTTTTGTCGTGCCTTATGCTGGTGCCATAGGTGATTCTTTTCTTTTTATGGACGATAATGCACGACGCCACAGAGCTGGCTTGTTGGACGACATGCTGGAAGTAGAGGGTATCGAGCGTATGCAATGGCCAGCTTCCTCCCCGGACTTAAATCCGATTGAGCATGTGTGGGATGCATTAGGCAGGTGCATTGCAGGCAGACCAGCACCTCCCACAACTGTTCCAGAGCTGCACATTGCTCTTATGGAAGAGTGGCCACGTATCCCCCAAGAACTCATTGCTAACCTCATTGCATCAATGCCACACAGGTGTGAGGCAGTGCTGGCCGTTCGAGGAGACCATACACCATACTAAAGAAACATTTTCACCCATGTTAATGTTGCTTTGTTTGTTTGCCATATTCCTAATCAGGATCTCTTTGACATCTGGTGTGGTACAGAGGTTATCTAATGACTTCAAACTCTTGTTTACATTCTTTTGGAATAATAGAAAGTGATTGCATCTAATACTGTTCCTAAAAACATAGTCTTAATAGGTTATTCTACAATATCCCCAATTTTTTTTGAGCAGTGTAGATATACACTATACTAAATATAAACAGTGAAAGATTAATTAAATGTAGGAACGTAAATTTCATGTACAAACAATATTGTATACGATAATAACAATAATAATAATAATAATAATAATAATAATAATAATAATGTAATATTAATGATAATATAATTATAATGATAATATAATGATAATGATAATATAATAATAATGATGATGATAATAATAATAAACATAATAATAATAACTGTAATAATATATTAATTGTAGGAAAACCAGAAGGAAAACGCCCAGTTGGTAGACCAAGAACGATGTGGGAGAATAACATTATCTATGATTTCTGGGAAGTAGATTACACAGGGGATGATTGGAAAACATTGGCTAAGGATAGGGATATATGGAGAGCTTATATCCGCTCGGCCATTATACCTACACGTTTGATAGTGCCAGTTAGTTAGTTAGTTAATTTAATAATATAATAATATAAATATGATAAATTATACGAGAAACACCAACTAATATATATATATATATATATATATATAATTTACACTGGATAATAATGAAGTCAAGGTTAGACCAAATATAAATTTAGATTTCTTTTAAAAGATGCCAATGTGCGGCAGCCCCTTATTTCTTGTGGTAGGGAATTCCAGTTGCGAGAACCAGTGAGGGGAAAATAGATTTATATTATGACATGGAGTGGGTGTGATGTCCTATGTTGCGGTATAGTAAGCAAGAGACTAGGTTGTGATCTTGTGTTTAAGTTATGGTTTAAGGATAGATACTGGAAACAAGGTGATAAATAATTGGGAATCGAGGTATGTAAGATCTTAAATAAGAGAATAAGACAGTGCGATTTTCTTCTCTCTTTTAGATGTAGCCATGACAATTCGTGGAATAATGGAGAAATGTGATCGTATTTTCGAACATTAAATATGAATCTGATACTCATATTATGGACACGCTGCAGTTTGTCCGACAATCCATCACTTATGTCAGTTAGTACAACGTCACAATAGTCAAAATGCGGCAGCACTAAGGTTTGAAATAAATTTCGTTTAAGAACTGTAGGAAGAAAATGTTTGAGACGCTTCAGAGAATGCATTATGGAGAATATATTTTTAGATGTTTGTTTTACTTGGGAATGCAAATTTAAATTAGAATTTAAGTAAAGTCCCAAGTTTTTAACGACGTCGGTATAATGAATTTGTTCATTATCTAATATGACAACCGGCATATTGCCATTGTTCATGGAGTGTAATAGTCTTGGATGTCCGATAATTATTGCTTGCGTTTGGTTTATATTTAGTTTTAGCCCATATTGTCTGGAACATAAAGATATATGTCTGAAGTCAGTGTTTACTTTGTCAATATATTAATTAATTTTGTCAGGCCTAAAGCGTGTGTAAATCTGTAAGTCGTCAGTGTAAAGATGATGCTTGCAGTTTTGTAGTTTTTTGATCACGTCATAAATATAAATTGAGAAGATGAGCGAGGATGCCGCCTTTAGGTAGCCCTTTCCTCACGAAGCGCCAGGAAGGAATGCGATTACTAACAGAAACTGTTTGCTGACGATTAGTGAGGAAAGATCTAAACCAATCAAGACAGTTTTCCGACAGATGTATTGTCTTTAGTCTCCGCTAGCATTAAGTCTATATCTACTGTGTCAAAGGCTTTGCTGTAGTCGAGTAGGACTATTGCGGTGAGTTTGATTTTGTCCATTGAGTCTCTTATGTCCTCTACAATGCCAAGTAGTGCAGTACTTGTATGATGCCCTGTTCTAAAACCAGACTGATGCTCATCAAGTAAGTCGTGTGTGGTGAGGTAGTCTGTTAGCTGTGAGTGTACTATGTGTTAGAGTGCTTTAGATAAAACAGGGAAGAGTACTAATTGGTCTATAATCATCGAGTGTTGTGGGAGTGTTTGATTTCGGTGTAGGACGAACGAAAGCCGTTTTCCATAGTCTGGGACAGTTCCCGGTCATTATAGAGGCATTAGAAATGTGGGTTATTGTCGGGAGAATGTCAATTATATTTTGTAGGAGAATTATTGTTATATTGTCTATTTCATGTGCTTTAGATTTAATACGTAATACTGCTCTTTTGGCGTCATCAGGTGAGATATAGGAAAACAAAGAATTTGTCTTGGGTGGATTGGGAATATGACACTAGTTCATCTATTGTCTGTTGTTTGTGTTGTGAGTTGTCAGTAAAGAGGCGGGTGAAATGGTCATTCAACTCATCAAGTGGTAGGTCAGCTGTTTCTACCTGTAGTTTATTTTGACAGGCCTATTGATTAAAAATGTTTCCTCGTGGTATATGAGTTGGACATGGATTGTGTAATAATACTATCGGCATATTTTAGTTTTGCATTCCTAACAGTCTGATTGACTTTATTCTTCAGATGTTTGTATGTCTCTAAGTCTGTCAGTTCTTTATTCCTCCTGTATTTCGTGTATGCTACGTCTCTCTCAGTTATAATCAAGCGGATATTATCAGACATCCAGGGTGCAGGTGGTCTGTTTATACGTCTAGTACAGGTTTAGAGACTCGGGTTCAAATCCCGACAAAAGCATTCATTTTTCTTATATCATATTTGGCATCATCGCCAAATAGTAAAAATATAGTTACTACATCTAAATATAAAGTAAACATTCTGTTTCAAAATTTGCTTACCTTTTATGGTGGCCACTAGATGTCAGTTGGAACGACTTCCCGCTTACTCTTGTGTGAATTGAGAATACTACATATATAAAAAAATGTATGATTGTGTTGGAATACGTACTTTAGTAGCTCAGTTAATTTAGAGACACGGGTTCAAATCCCGACTCAAGCATTCATTTTCTTTCACACACATATATATATATATATATATATATATATATATATACACTGCTCAAAACAATTAGAGGAACACTATGAAATATGCAAATATTTTTTCATTGGATAAAGGTACAAACATAAAATTAAAAAAGTACATTATTTGTGGTTATTTATTTATTTATTTATTTATTGCTCATGTCAGTAAAACCAAATTAATAACGCTTACAATTCACTTTTCAAATAATTCCGCTATGTAAGCAATTGAATCTTGTGCTTATTTTTCAAAGTTAAACACTCGTTATATAGAGTTAGTATCGTGTATGGCCTCCACGACATTCGATGACAGTTTGGCACCTTCGTGGCATGCTCCCAATAAGATTCTGGGTTTCCTCTTGCGGGATATTCTATCATCCCTCCTTCAGAGCATCTCCAAGTTGCTGCAGAGTTTGTGGAGCTTGATGTCGGTTCCTGACCTTCCTGTTTAGAAGATCCCACAAGTGTTCAATAGGGTTGAGGTCTGGGCTGACCGCTGGCGACTCCATTACCTCAATTTCATTCCTCCTCAGGAAATCCCTGGTGACAGCCGCAGAATATGCCCTGGCATTATCCTGCATAAACAGAAATCCAGAGCCTACTCCAATGGCAGCAGGCACCACATGCTCTTCCAGAACATGCTCGATATACCGGACAGCATTCAGTCACTGGGGAACAAGTACAAGGTCCGTACGATTGTTGTACATAACTCCGGCCCACACCATTATGGAACCTCCTCCGAATCTATCAATTTCCTGTACAGCCTCTGCAGAAAATCTTCCCCTGGCCGTCCCCACACCCTCAATCGACCATCACAACGTGTAAGACGATACCTGGATTCGTCCGAGAAGAGCAAAGACTCCCTCTGGTTCAGGTTCCAATCGCCATGATTTTCAGCATACGTACGTCTTGCTGCCTTATGCCCATTTGTTAAGCGTGTTTTTTAACGGGCCTTTCTGGACGGATATTCTCTTTCTTTAATCTGTTCCTTATGGTTTGGTCTGAAACCCGGATTCCGGAAGCCATATGAAGGCCATTCTGCAGGTGTTTTGCAGTTTTTGTACGCTGTCGAAGAGCAGAAAGAACAACCTATCTGTCATCTTGGGGGCTTGTTTTAAATTTACGGCCCTGGTAATGTCTTCTACAATACTGACCTGTCTCTCTGTGCCTGTTGCGTAACCTGGATACCACGGAAGGAGAAACCCCAAGCTCTCTAGCCACTTGTCGCAGAGATTGACCTTGTCGTAAAAGATGTAGAGCAATGATACACTTCAAACTCATTTAAATGCCTCATTTTGTCAGAGAGTTCAATAAACAAGGCAATAATCAACATTCGTCACTGTAGCAACATCAGGAAGCTTACGAATTAGAAGCGGCCAGTGTCTTCCAAAATAAAAAAAAATCTCTATATTTGTTATTAGAGGTAATTTCTCTGTATTTAGGCCATGGATCTTTAAAATTTGTATCCAGTGATAAAATTAATAATTCAATTCACATATTGTCCAACTTTCAGCATCACAGCTTTAAAAAACAATTACTTATTCAATTTATTACAAGTGTTCCTCTAATTGTTTTAGCAGTGTATATATATATATATATATATATATATATATAAGGTAAATGGAAGAAAATGTCGTAATTAATATATTATCGACAAATGTACGCTAACGAATATGAACTATGCAGACTGAACAGTTATAAAATACTACTTCATGCTTCATATACCATCGTTCAAAATGCTTAATCTAAAGGTATTCGGAGTTTGTGTAAATAATTTCTTATTCAAATATAGCATCTTACATGTAGATCTGGGTAAGGTGTCAATAGTATTGAAATATGTAGTTATCAATATACAAACTGTACAATATAATATTTTACATTTATTTCCCATCGCACTTGGTGAAATATGTTTACACTTAATGTAATATAAAATCAATTATATCTCATTCCTGTTTGTGATTATTGTTCCTCCTCAATATTTCCCTCATTTGTCATTAGCCGTCCATTTCCATTGTACACTGATGTCCAAAAGTTTAGGATAATTTGTAAAACGGAAAATCAAAATGCTTAAAGAGGAGCAAGGAGTAAAAATTATTTATCAAAACGTTTCTCAGTACATTTAGTTTAGTTTACATACTAAATTATAATCTCTCTTCAACAATGAAAAAATTAATAGCAATTATAAATGAAAATTGCATTGTTGCAGTTAAGCCATGTTCCATAAATCTTCATTTTTAAAGAGAGTTATGATATAATCAGATGTAGTGTAAGAACAGATTGCAATAAAATGGCACAAAGACAACATCTGGACCCTCTGCTTCGGGGTAAGAATTATTGGGCGGCTAGAAAAACAGACAGACACAAAATGAGGTCTCCATAGCATTAATGTGCCCCAAAAGTTTATATCTAGGTTATGGCGACGGTTCCAAGAGACCGGAGACGTTAGGCGAAGACCAGTGGGAGGTCGTCCAAGAGTTGCAAATCCTCAGCAGGATCGATATCTTGCGTTAACTGCAAGAAGAAACCGAACATCGAACATGCTGCCAGACAACTGAGTTCAAAACTTGCGGCCGCCTCAGGTATCAGAGTATCCAGACAAACTGTCTATAGAAGACTCTGAGCTGCTGGTCTGTATGCTAGACGGCCTGTAGTGTGCGTCCCACTCACCCTTGATAAACAATAGAGCACGTTTACGGTGGAGTCAGGAACATCGCGACTGGACTCTAAATCAGTGGAGCAGCGTGCTATTTACAGACGAGTCCAGATTCAGCTTGAACTGTGATTCGCATCGCGTGACTACCTGGAGGGAGCAAGGAACTCGTTACAACCCCATGAACATCATGGAAAGACATCCATTTGGTGGCGGTGGTCTCCTGGTATGGGGAGGTATAATGATGAATGCACGCACAGAGCTTCACATCTTCGCAGGTGGCACTGTTAATGCTCAGCGGTATAGAGAAGAGATCCTGGAACCTCATGTAAGACTTTTCAGTGGAGCTGTGGGTCCAGAATTCATATTCATGGATGACAATGCCCGACCTCACAGGTCACAACTGGTGGATGAGTTTCTTCAGGAGGAAGATATCCAGCGTATGGAGTGGCCAGCGAGGTCTCCGGATATGAATCCTATAGAGCATGCATGGGATGCCTTAGGGAGACAAATTGCATCTCGTCAGCCTCCTCCGAGGACACTTCAGGACCTTCACATTGCTCTTCATGAGGAGTGAAATTTGCTGAGCATCGAACTCCTGAAGAACCTCATCACTAGCATGCCACGTCGATGTGAGTCTTGTGTATCTGTCAGGGGTAATCACACCCCATACTAATCATTTGAACCATTGTTGTTCAACTTTTATGTTCGAATTCTGAAATGCAGTTTTCGTTTGTTGTGAAAATGACAAGTGAATGACGTATTCATGCCATTGTTTCTTTCGTGCCATGTTTCTAATTATCTGTGACATACCCTTACCAAATTTTGTATTATTCTGACAAATGCTTTATAATAAGTCGACATATGAACTAATTATCCTTAACTTTTGGACACAAGTGTATATTGTATTTCAATGTGTGACCATATATTTAGTTTTACTGATACTTACTCCAGTCCCATTATCTTAGTGTTACTCAGTAGTGTGTGCTTGTTGGCCTTTAGAAATAAATTATATTACCCAATATAAAATAAAATATGGATATCATAAGTAAATAGAGCACTTCGCCGCTCTGTTTCCATATATGTGTAAGGATTTCTGGGATTTGAAATTATGTATCTAGAAAAATAGCTTCTATCACAATTCATATGAACAGTATCATGCAACTGGACACACATTAGGCCTATTGCCGTAATGTGGTGGATGAGTGAAATACAAACCAACTGGCTTATTTGACTAATTGGCATTTTTCTCCACTTACCTTATAATTATACATGAGTCATAACTTATAGAAAACTCATTTATATACAAGCATATTTTACAGAACCTAATTTTGATCCCACTTTATTCAAATTTGGCATAACGCTTCTACAAAGCACGACTATTTTTTTAGGATTCTCATAATCATAACTTATAATAATTATAAGTATCAAATGCATTTTTTCTTTATGTGGTAAGATTGTATTTAAACACAAAAAATATGTACTGAATAAATTCTTTATTAGGCATAAATTAGTTTTTCTACAACTTATAATACATTAATTCCTATTAATTATACATAACTTAATTAATGTACAATGTTAGTGTATTATTATGTAATTGTAATATTATTGTATTTTCTTTATGTAATTGTAATGTTATTGTTTTCTTTTTGTTTTTCTTTATACTATTACCAATTACTACTTATTGTAACGGACTGTCAACAGCACGTACGGCTTACTGCCCGGGCGACCCATATTTTTAAATAATATTGTAAATATCTTACTTTTTGTCTAATAAAGTCCTACTACTACATACTACTTTATCAAATATAATTCAAATGTATTATCCTATTATTTTGACAGTTTTAATAAATCAAACAAAATATCAAAATATTATTTCTCACCGAGATTTTTTTGGAAGCATCTAATACCTTAAAAATACTTGTGGCTCGAGTGGGGTGGGGCATCCTAAAAGTATCTTCCAAATGATAGGTTAAACTGAATTAAAGAAGAAAATAAAACTTGTTCTGCTATTGTACAAATACAATAAAATATGTTAATTTAGTATTCTACATATAAAAAATTACATCAAATCAGTGAAAATAAAAAATTGCTTTAATGTGTCGAGAAAGTTGTGGAAAGTACTTGGCCAAATCCCCCGAAACAAAACATTTTGAGATGAAGAAGTATATAATAATAGGACTTTATTAGACTAAAAGTAAGATATATACAATTATATTTACAAATATGGGTTGCACGGGCAGTTAGCCATACGTACTGTTGACAGTCTGTTACAATAAAGTAATAATTGGTAATAGTATAAAGAAAAACAAAAAGAAAACAGTATTAAAATTACATAAAGAAAACACAATAATATTACAATTACATAATAATAAAATAACATTATACATTAATTAATTGATGTAGAATTATTAAGAATTAATGGTATTGCATTTTGATAACATGTATTTATTCATGAATGAGTGTTGTTCTTATTCTGCGCATTTTGTCCAGAAATGTTCCAAAGTTTATCCAATTTTCTGGATTTACATTAACTCGTAGCATGACAATCTTTCACTATTTGAATTTAGAAATCTTTCTACTGACGACTCCAATATTCTAAATCGTTACATTTTTATAATATATGTATCTCGTCTTCAAAGCTCCTGCACATTGGACATATTCGCATATGGTGATCTTCGCTAATTTTTAGAAATTTCCATGCCATAGCCACCAAGCAATCCCTGATCTCTCTCTATATCCTATGAAGCAGTAACTATCTGACAGCCATTATCGAACCAGGAAGTTGGACTCTCGGATATAATCTCTCTACTTTTATTATATACAACTTTCCTCATTAGAGGGTTGCCTCAAGGACAAAGTGATACAGACAATGTTTTGAATTTATGAAATACATTTTGTAAATACAATAAAAAATTCAAATTGTAGGCCTAATTGAAGTATACATACTACAATGTAGAAATTTTGTAAAAATGGTTTCTTAAAATTAAAATTGTTCCTCTGATGGTTGCGATGGCAATTTTAGAAAGATACATCCTGTCCAAATCTAAGGAATTCCAAAATTTTGCTAGGAATCCTGTTATAGTACCTATTGCCCCGATCATCAATCCTGTGACAGTTATTCTATCTAGTTGGTATTTATCTTTGTAATAGTCAATTGTTGGCTCATATATGGCTTTCTTTTTAGAGTCAACTTCCTCACGTTGACCACTATAATTCTCAAAACGAATTGTGGGATCTAATATCACACCAGTTTTGGAAGATGGTCTAAATGCAATAATATCTATTCGTCTGTTACTCCCATTAGTGGTCACACCATGAACTTCCTCATAAACTGTTTATCCAAAATCTTGCAAGGCTCCTGCCATCATATTTCGAATAGTGTTGTGCCGAATGTTTCACAGTGATTCTCCAAACGGACAGGCCCCAAGGACGTGTGAAAGTGTTTCGTACTCTCTGCGACGACGTCTACAGAGGGTATCATCCCTAGACCTGCCCGGCAAAGAATGCACTGCCGATACATGTGGCTTGCATTATTTCAATCGCTTCTCTCCATTCGGAACAAGACAATCCCTGATGATCCACGGATCCATTGATTTGCCGGTGTATATTCATTGTAGAGAACAACGCCTTTTCCTTTATGAGAAAGTTGACTCCAGAGAACTACTTCTTTGTCTCTTAGTTGTTTCCTGAGTTTCCTTGCATCTGGTAGAAGACTTCGAGTGTTAATATTGATATCACTTGGTTCAATGTTAAGGTCTCTCACACATTGTAAACGTTCCTCTTTTAGGTTTCGGAGAGTAGTAATAGGCCTATATGTATTATTGTCTTGGTAAAGAATGTGGCAAATGTTTATATGCTGTAATTTTGTTTCCCACGTTGCACAAAATAAACCAAGTCCTTTATTCCGACATTCAGTATATAACATGTGATCAGGGACATTCATCGGAAGATGTAAAATTTCTTTAAGTCCACTTCTCAAAAGTTTATCACAATTCACTAAAAATGTTTTTCGTATTTGATTTGGTGGTACCGTTTGAAATGTGTAAATTAGAGTTGGAGATATGGAACAATTTAAAACTGTAAATTTCTGATCAGGCTGTAACAGCGGTGAAGCAATGATAGTTTCAATATTATCCCGTAATTTAGTAAGGGTTTGCTTAGAATCAAAAGTTATATGATCTGAAAAATTGACACCTATGTAACGAATAGTGTCAGTGCTTTTATGGGCACGAATTGCATGTCCATCAAATTGGAGATCTTTTTCACATAGTTTACCTTTCTCGATTCAAAGCACTGCTGATTTGGAAACATTAATTTGAAAGCCTATTTCCTGAAATCTCTGCAGAACAATTCTTGTCAGTTCACTGGCAGCTGCTACATCTTTCCCTATAATCACTGTGTCATCAGCAAAGTTCATAATTCTTAGATGAGGTTTATCCGGAAGTAGTGGATAACCATATTGACTTGTTATTGATTTTTCTGAGATTCATCGAGAATATGATTAGTTGCAATGTTATATAAGGATGGTGAACAATATTTTCCACATTCCTAGTGTACCGGTAACTAACCTTTCTCAAACCGTGGTATTTGTTTTCCTCTCACCTCAGTCTTTAGCTACATATTGCGCGCTTTCTTTCTGAAATCCTGGAAATAGTTTACGTGCCCCTAATTGAATCCCATCCGTCCCATATACCCAGTCGCCCGTATTCTACTAGACTTATCTGTTTTATCATACCTGATTTCCCATAAAGATCATGCAAATCACTATACCGTAGTTTTATCCATTCATACGTCTATTCGTATGTCTTTTATAGACAATTTCAATAAGTAATTTATTCTCAAATACTTAAAATTTCCTCCTCTCTTCAAGTAAGATATCACATTTCGTAATCGTGTAACAGTAATACTCGCCATTTCATATATTCATCCATAGTAATTCTACCCGAAGTCAGGTCCTTCACTTCAAATATAGCATTTTCATACTATGCTTGCAGCTTTACAAGGGAATTGTAGGTGTGGTAGCTTCCCGTTGCTTTCCACACCGGTGAAGGATGATGATGATGATGATTATGGCCATATGATTTCAGGGACCGTTTGCGTCTTACAGTTTTCCTGACATTTGTCTTATAGGTGAGGAAAAACCCCGATAAAAACCTCACCAAGAAAAACTGCCCTGACCGGGGAATGAACCAGGGCCCGCTGCGTGACAAGGCAGCACGCTACCTCGAGAGCACAGCGGTGGACATTTTTTAGTCTATTTTTTTTTTAGAGAATATGGCATGAGAAGATCTCCAGTATTGTAAACAACATGCATTTCCAGTGTTGAAACGATGTACAATTTCTTTCTGCACATCATTTCTGCGTGTATTTGTAGTTTCTATATATATATATATATATATATATATATATTAATTCCCTCACTACCTCAAAATCTTCTTAACTTTTAGGCGAATATTCTTCTTTAATTACATGTTTTATATTTTAGACATTAAATTATTTATGTATCAGTGTTATTAACGTTATGACTTGAATAATCGTACAATTTTAGATTGAATGAAGGCATTATACACCATATTGTTACCAATGTTTCTGCTAGGACACATTTAAAAACCATCCACAAAACTAATGTTGAAAATAACTCGCATGGTATAAAAAGGAAAATTATTGTTTTATATGTTTTGTTTTAAAATGCATGCTTTTTTAAATGGGCTATCCGTGTCAACTAAAGACACGCCCTACATTTGTTACTTTTCTTTAAGAAATGTAAATAAGATTGAAATTTATTAGAAATGTCATCTGAAGAATTCAGTATTACAAATCCATTATAAATTTCGATCTGATATTCTTGCCGCATTTCGTCAAATCTTAAGTTTGTTTTAATTCAAAAATTGTCAGAATCATCTTTCGCGTTTGTTCCTGTTCGATAACCGTTATATGATTATCACCCTAACCAGATGATGATACGGATTACAATCTGTCCCTTTAACTGAACTAACATCGATGACAGATTATGAAAAATCAATAGTAACAATTAAGAATTATAATTATTTTATGTTAATTTAGAATGTATCAAACACATTTATATTTGTTTGATAAAGATACTTCTTGAATATCGAGATATCTAACCTATTCACAATACATTCTAATGATATTTAATAGGTAATGATAAAGTTTGTGACATACAAGCAAGTACTGGTCACACTTTATTATTATTATTACTATTATTATTACTATTATTATTATTTATTATTATTATTATTATTATTATTATTATTATTAATTATCATGAACATAATAATTATGATTATTTAAAAGATGTGATTGTGCAAAAAAATCTCGAGTATTCAAGCGCCATTTTAAAAAAAAAACACTTTTTACACGCTTTATATTAGCTTGAACTGTATCTGCCTATGTAACGGAATCTTTCAACGCGATTTGCAAACACGTAGTGTCATTGGATCGACTTGAAACTTTGTATACTTGTAAAGGAACAATGACAATACAATAATTTCATAATTTTGTTTTTAATTCCTGGCCAGAATCATCAGGAAATCAAAAAAAGTGTCTGTGTAATTATGTAACGGAATATTAGAGCACGATTTTCACCCACCTAAAATTATTGGATCGACTTGAAGCTTTGTATACCTGTAAAGGACAAATGACAGTACAATAATTTCATAACATTTTTCGAAAATCCTGGCCAGAATCATCAGAAAATCAAAAGAAGTGTTTGTGTAAGTATGTAACGGAATTTTGCAACAGGATTTTCACCCGCTTAAATTCATTGGATCGACTTGAAACTTTGTATACTTGTAAAGGGCCAATGACAAAGACAATAAGTTCATAAATGTTTCTAAAATCCTGTTCAGATTCAGCAGAAAATCAAAATAATAAAAACCGGTATAATAGGTTGCGGACTTATCAGCTTCTTACTCAATCGTTGGAAGAGCTCAGTTATTAGAGCGGTGGACTGTAGTGGTATATAATTTCAGTAATCCATAGGTCGCTTGTGGAAAGCAACGGGAAGTTACCCGTCTCTAGTAAAGCTGCAAAGCATAGCATGAGAATGCTATGATTGCAGTGAAGGACCTGCCCACGGGCAGAATTATTATGGATGGATAGGTTGCTGGTTCAAATCCGGGCCGGAGGATTTTTTTAGTAGAGTATTACTTTTAGCTCATACTACAATAGTATCGAATTTAAAGATATTTACATTTTTATCTTATTCTGTAAAATATGAAAATAAAAAAAAATAAAAAATAAATAATAGTTTAAAAAAATTAAAACAACATGCTTTATTAGAAAGCTGAACTAAACAATGAAAATAATAATATTAATTTCCGACACGCTTTGGATGTAATTAAAGCGGTCAACAAAAAAATCAACTCCAATACATCTAGAATAAAACTAGAGTTATCTACAAAAAAAAAATAATTTTACCATCAAAAGCGTGGAGTACTCTATATAAATTAATATATTTGGTAATAAACATATATTGGTAAAAGTGAAGTCTCTAAGAAGAAAACGTAAAAACTATAAGAAGCACTCCACGCTTTTGATGGTAAAATTATTTTTTTATAGATAACTATAGTTTTATTCTAAGATGTGTTTGAGATGATTTTTTTGTCGACCACTTCAATTTTATCCCAAGCGTGTTGGAAATTAAAATTATTTTTCATTTTTTAGTTAGGTTTTTTAATAAAGCGTGTTGTTTTAGTTACTTTAAACTATTATTTATTTATTAAAAAATACATATTAATTAGTAATTCTAGCGTGAAGATTTGGCGTGTTTTACTTATATTTTTTTATTTCTATATTTTAGAAACTGTAAACGATTTAGAAATGAAAAATCGTCTAGTATTCTAACGTGAATGAGCACTCTTATCCTGCAACACAATTTTTTTCTCTGCTCCGTACAATTAAGAAAAAGTTGGAATTTCGTACCAATGTCATTTTGATATACACAAACAATCTACGCTCTACAGCAAAGAATATAGGTGTAGTGTGAATTTTATTAATTCATAGATGATATTATTTTTTAATGATAGTAGCTTACACACAATATTTTGAAATATATAAATAATGTTACCAGTTTTAGTTTCAATGCACATATTAGGCACGCCATACTCACTTCTTAAAAATGAAAAATAAATAACAGTAACTAACAAATTACACCTTCATTTAATTTCAGAATGTATCGTGAAATAACCTCTTTCACCAAGTTATCTTTCCTTACCCCAAAAAAATGCAAATTTCAAGATATCCGAACTCTCTTTAACATTAATTATTTTTACACGCACGGGCAGTAAGCCGTACGTGCTGTTGGCAGTCCGTTACAATAAGTTGATGTTTGATAATAGTATACTTAAAACAAAAAAAGGAAACAATAATATAACAATTAGATATCAATACAATTACATTATACATTAACTTAGTTATATAGAATTATTAAGAATTAATGGTATTGCAATTTGTTAACATATTTATTTATTCCTGAATAAGTGTTGTTCTTATTTTCCGCGTTTTGTCCAGAAATCTACCCAAGTTTATCCAATTTTCTGAATTCACCAGTAACTCGTAGCATGCCAATCTTTCACGATTTTAATTTAGAAATCTTTCCGGTAATAACTGATGCCTCCAATATTCTAAATCGTTACATTTTCCTAAAATATGTATCTCGTCTTCAAAGCTCCCCCACATTGGACATATTCACATATCGTGATCGTCGCTAATTTTTAAAAATGTCCATGCCCCTAACCTGGACCAAGCAAGCCCTAATCTCTCTTTAAATAATAGATTGAGTATAGAAGATTCTTTTCCTCAAACTTGTTTTCATTTTTACTCATGAAATATTATAACAATGTTAGATAATAATAATTAAAATATATTTAATTATATTCGTGCCTAGGCACTAAAATATCGTAAGCAATTACATTTTCATGGGATTCCGGTTTATGACAATTAATTAAACTAAAAATTAAAAAAAATAGTTTTAAAAAACTAAAACAACACGCTTTATTAGAAAACCAAACTAAAAATAAATAAATAATTGTTTTAAAAAATTTAAACTAGACGCTTTATTAGAAAGCCGAACTAAAAAATGAAAAATATTTTTAATTTCGAACACGCTTGTGATAAAATTAAAGTAGTCAACAAAAAAATCATCTCCGACACATCTAGAATAAAACCAGAGTTATGTGCAAAAAATAATAATTTTACCATCAAAAGCGTGGGATGCTCTTTATCAATTAATATATTTGATAATAAACATATATTGGTAAAAGTGAAGTCTAAGAATAAAACGTAAAAACCATAAAAACACCCCACGCTTTTGATGGTAAAATTATTTTTGTACATAACTCTAGATTTATTCTAGATGTCTTGGAGATGATTTCTTTGACAACTTTAATTTTAGCACAAGCGTTTTGAAAATTAAAATTATTTTTCATTTTTTAGTTCGGTTTTCTAATAATGCGTGTTTTAGTTTTTTTAACACTATTGTTTATTCATTTTTTTATTTTAAATTTACTTCAAATCCACCATTCATAAAGCATATGCCAAAGAAATGTCATGTAGGTAATATTTGACGGCCATTATGGTTGAATCATTCTAATCATTTTATTTTCTTATAGTGCAATTAAATTTCTTTCCCCCTCTCTCTCCCTCATACCTATCTCTCACCCCTCTTCGTCTCCCACTCACCACTAAGTATTGTTTATTCATTTTTTATTTTAAATTTACTTCAAATCCACCATTCATAAAGCATATGCCAAAGAAATGTCATGTAGGTAATATTTGACGGCCATTATGTTTGAATCATTCTAACCATTTTATTTTCTTATAGTGCAATTAAATTTCTTTCCCCCTCTCTTTCCCTCTTACCTCTCTCTGTCCCCTCTTCGTCTCCCACTCACCACTAAGTATTGTTTATTCATTTTTTATTTTAAATTTACTTCAAATCCACCATTCATAAAGCATATGCCAAAGAAAAGTCATGTATGTAATATTTGACGGCCATTATGGTTGAATCATTCTAACCATTTTATTTTCTTATAGTGCAATTAAATTTCTTTCCCCCTCTCTCTCCCTCATACCTCTCTCTCTCCCCTCTTCGTCTCCCACACACCACTTTCTCCCCTGTCCGTCTCCTTCTCCACTCTCTCTCCCTCCTCCCTCCCTCTCCCCCTCTCTCTCCCTCCTCTCTCCTTCTCCCATTCTCTCTGTCTCATAGTTAAATATCTCCCTTTGTCGATAGGCCCTATTATTATTACATGCACCAAGATTAAAGTTTTAATAATTGTAAAACATTGATGCACCATGATACCCAGGCCTCAGAAAGACACACGCTGTCGGGAGAAAATTTGTAACTTTGGATCACACATGTACTGTTTTAATCACATAGGACACGGAGTAACTCCCTGGATGAGCGATGAACTCAATGCCAAGTCTATCTCCGAAACATTACGAACATATAAGAACAGAAAGTAAACTAATTCATTCATAATAAACAATGCGAATGTGATATGGATGACTATATTGGCCAGATGATGAATGGGTACCATTTTCCCGACATTTGTCTTACAGATGAGAAGTCCCGAAAAACGTGATGCAGGAAACTTGTTCCAATCGGACATCGAACCCGGGTCCGCTGCCTAGCAGGCTATCCACCGCTCATCCTGATAGTGAATTTGGCTAACAATTAATATTGAAATGCTCCTTTTATGCTCCCCATAAGGCTGCAGTCTTGCTAAGGTTAGGTAAATATCTCTTAAGTATATAAATGTAATTTTTCAGAGAAGCACTTTTAAACGACATACACTATTTTCCGAGATACTGAGAAACACAACTTCTAATTCGGAAAGTGTTGAAGACTTCCGTTACTAACTAGTTCACAGGGTGCAGAAGGCTTGGAAGATTATTCCAGCATACGTTTACTCATTGTGGACATTTGCGACTTAATAACTTACTTTCTATACAGGTATTCAGAGATAAAGTATGTGAATAAAATAAATATATTATTAGTAAGAATGCAACGTGGTTATTAAGGATACATAAGTAACTAAAAAAATTGTTAAATCTATAAAAATTGTCTCGTATATAGTAATTATGATACTGTTAACACTAAACATGTCCCGCACCGTAGCCGAGTGATTTAGGGCATCGTACTTTGTTGCAAAGATACGAGACGACCCGAACTGTTTCGAGTCCACATGCCAAAGAAATTTTATAATGGAAAATTGCGACTCCAGGATGAGAGAACCGGATTTAAAGGCTTGGGGATTCGATATGCTGACCTCATGTACCCCTATAATGGCTAGATGACCTTCCTGCTCTGAAAATTACAAGTAGATATAGAACAAAACAGCCGTTTTGTAATCCAAGGGATCTATTGCTCCATGGATTAATACTAAAAATAATTATATCATTATTGTTATTACAAAAACTATAAAAGAAGCGTATTACTTACATTAAAGGCGTTATATTTCCCAATTTCTTTATTGGTATGCTAATTAAAACTGAATGCGCCTCTAGCAAAATTCAGACTGGAAATCTGTTTCTACCAATTATATTGCATGATTTCACATAAGCCAAAGTGATCTCACTACATCAATTATAGGTCCCGAAGGTAATAGGAGGTTAAGGCTCCTACCATTCTAGAAAATCGCCATAATATATCAACTGGGATATCAGCTCTGCGTGACGACAGATTTTACCGTAGAACAAATTTCTATTACTCATTTCATTTGGAAGCTGAATCAAACTAAGGGCATGTTGATTTCTGAAGATGTAGATCAGATTAAAAATTCTGATCGCACCGGGAATCGAACTTTCGACTTTCCGGTTTGTACCAATATTTTCTTAACCAACTACACTACGGCGAGCCCCATATTATCTATCACGTACTTGCCGTTTTTAATCGTGCTCTTTCACTGTTGTTTTGAGCATGATAATGCTCACCCTTTCGCAAGAATATGGGTAACCGTTATTTGTTGTGACACAAGCGATTATGTTATTTGCTTTGGAATTAAGATTGTAGATATTTAGCATCATATTAGTTTATAACGAACAATTGTAAAGGATTGAAAGTTTAAGTGCTGACTTTTAAAGTTTTATTGTCTTATCTAACTAAATTTGCAAACCTCGTAGGCAAAAATATGTGGCACTAATAAATACTGACAATCGTGAAAAAAAAATCTTGGTCTGACTGTTGCTGAACATGTTCCCGGTAATGACCAGTTTTTTTTTACACATTTAACCAAGAAGTGTATTTTTTGATTCATCAGTATTTTAGATCGCTTCAGTAGGATGATTTCTCCTTCCCTTACTAATAATAATAATAATAATAATAATAATAATAATAATAATAATAATAATATAATAATAATAATAATAATAATAATAATAGTAGTAGTAATAATATAATAATAATAGTAATAGTAATAAAAATAGTAAAATAATAATAATGATGAAAACAGTATTAATAACATTGATAATAATAATAATAATAATAATGGCAGTAATAATGATAATAGTAACAATAGTAGTAATAATAACAAAAATAACGGTAATAATATTAGTAATAATATTACTAGTAGTAATTACTTACTTACTCACTGGCACTATCGAACCCGTAGGTTCATGGCCGCGCGGACATAAATTCTCCATACATCCCTATCCAGAGCTAATGCTTTCCAAACATTCCCTGTATAATCTACTTCCCTCAAATCATAGTTAATGTTATTCTCCCACCTCATTCTTGGTCTACCAACTGGGCGTTTTCCCTCTGGCTTTCCTACAAGAAGCTTCCATGCAAGTCTTTCATTCCCCATACGTGCAACAATAAAATTAATAATAATAAAAATAGTGATAATGGTAATAATAATGATTATAACAATAATGATAATTATTACCATTATTACAATTATTATTATTATTATTATTATTATTATTATTATTATTATTATTATTAT
Organism: Diploptera punctata; assembly: GCA_030220185.1. NCBI lineage: Eukaryota > Metazoa > Arthropoda > Insecta > Blattodea > Blaberidae > Diploptera > Diploptera punctata. Next base: position 258,608 of record JASPKZ010008081.1, read on the forward strand.
TATTACTAACTGTACTAAATGCATAACACACGGGCTCTACCAGATTAAGATATTCGTTGTCCCAAAGTCGTACATTAATTTCTCCTTACATCTATCTCTATCCTGAACTAATATTTTTCAATCAGCCTCTGTAAAATTCACCTTCTTCAAACGAATGTTCATCGTATACTCAAACATCTTCGCTTATATAAGAACTTTCTACCTGTTTTGTTACGAGAAATGTTAATACATATATTTATTTCACCGTTGGTGCCGTACTTCCTAATTATCGTACTCTACTTCATTTGATTTTTGTTGCTGCGTTTGATGACGCATAAAGGACATGCAGCTTGAGTTATGTGGTTTTATGTACATACCTCACCTCTTTGTTCTTTCTCTATGACCTAATTTTATTTTTAGCCGATATGTACACACGTAGCTTACAGTATTAATGCAAAATTATTCTTTCAAGTTCCGAAATTACTTAATTTTCATGAGTTTTTTACAACGAAAATTGAATAAAGTCCAAGAATAATACAATAGAAAAGTATCTGCAAATCGCAATCTATATTTACAAAATGTATCTTATTAGCAAATTTAATAAAATATTTTAAATACAATAACAAAGAAGACAATGCCATATGGTGCGGAATCATGGGAATTAAAATCTAGAACGATAAGTATATTGAATTCTGCAGAAATGGATTTTTGGAAGCGTTCGGCTGGAATTTCTAGAAGAGATAAAATAAGAAAGAATATGAGGTTAAAAGGTTTCAACATTACAGAATGGAATGACAGAGAGTTGTGGAGGAGAATAACTGTAGATTGATTGGACGCAGGAAGACTTTGTTAAACATTGTGAAACCTGCTGAACAATAATAATAATTTAAAAGTTCATAATAAATAATTAAAAAATGGATATAATTATTTACCTGTTGACTTGATAAATTACTAAGCAGAACTGCCACTTGGAAAATTATCTGTGATCAAACTGCGCAGCCTATCTTCAGTAACACCACCACTAGAATGACTGGCACTTGATGGTGACTTGTCACACCATATACGTCCTCAGGAGGGATATTGGCGCTACAGTAGCAAACCTTCCTCCCCTTTCTTCTTCCGGTGAACGAGTTTAATTGCGAAATCTTACCAACATAACGTAAAAGAAGAAAAACATATAGTTGGAAGTTAATACTTTTCGATCACCGAAAAAATTCTTCAGCAACAACAACAAAAATAATAACAGTAATAATAATAATAATAATAATAATAATAATAATAATAATAATATAAACGCATTTATTTCATGTATTCATAATCTTAATGTTACATACATTTCACTAGATAAGAAATTTTACGCCTCCTAGGATTCTTAAGTTTGGCTTACGGAGTAGCTTCATGTAGAAGAATTTTCTCAATAAAAGGAACATATGTATTACTCAATAATAACAGAAATATAACATAAATTAAGGTTCAGAGCAATAATAACTCACTGATATTTCGTATTTAATGCAATGTTCCAAAATTGAAAAAAAATTACCATTATTATTATATTATTATTATTATTATTATTATTATTATTATTATTATTATTATTATTATTATTGAGATGGGACAACAACATTAACTATGATTTGAGGGAAGTAGATTATACAGGGAATGATTGGAAAGCATTAGCTCAGGATAGGGATGTATGGAGAGCTTATGTCCGTGCGGGCATGGGCCTACCGGTTCGATAGTGTCAGTGAGTAAGTAAGTAAGTAAGTATTATTATTATTATTATTATTATTATTATTATTATTATTATTATTATTATTATTTATTATTATTAATCTGCCCTAAATGGTATAGTATGGGACAAACATATCTTCAAAGAAACAAAAAAAAATATTTTTAATACAATAAGCAGAAGCATTATTATCTAAGGAGCTGATGTGTGGGCTTTAAATGCACAAATGAAAAAAAAAATGTTCACCACTGAAATGGACTACTGGAGACGTGCTGCAAGAATATCCAGGAAGGATAAAATCAGAAATTCATATATAAAAGAAAAAATGCAGGTACAATATTCAATATTAGATTTTATAAAGAAGAAACAATAAATTGGTACGGACACATTAGAAGAATGGAAGAAGGAAGACTACCTAAGATAATCATGGATTGGGAACCACAGGAAGGAAAAAGAAGGGTAGACCAACTATTACGTGGATTCAGGGAATCAATGAAGCTAAGGGGGAGTGGGAAATAGAAGAATATATATGGATGAACAGACCGGAATGGAAAAATGTGTTGAAACAAATGTGTAGTTAACTGTGAACATGGGTACCGGAAAAATGTATATTCATTGTAAAACCCGGAATAATTAAAAAAATTATTATTTTTATTATTAGTAGTAGTAGTAGTAGTAGTAGTATCATTATTATCATTATTATTATTGTTATTATTATTATTATTATTATCGGCAAATATATAGTGTAGTTGCAGCATATAGAGAGATTTGGAGAAAAATGGCAATGTAGAATATTGATAGGATTTTGTGAACAATATTCACTCAATACCCTATATGGATTTTACTAACATTGGGATATTCATGAGTATACTTGGCACCTAGAAACTCTTAATCTACAATCAATAATATTTTTTTGTAATAATTTAGAAGCATTCAATTTTAAAGACCCAGGATGTAAGGTGATGTAGAGGTTTATCATGCAGATGTGATCATTATGTAGTGAATGCAAAAATAATATTTCCATTTCAAAGTGAAAATGACAGGCTAAATAAAACTAAAAATGAAGAGGACAGTTTTGATGAATTGTCAACCACTCTAAATAACTTGGATAGTTTGGAGAAAGAGAGCACATCATTTCTGTATAAGAAAAGATTAGATGATAGTTACTAATCTCTACATTTGACAATGTTCAGGAAGAATATAACTATATAATCAAAAAGTATTCATCAGGATGCAAAAGAATCTTTAGGAGAAACAAATAGAGAATTAAATAAAATATTTTTGGAATGAGGACTTAGCAAAATAAATAGCAAACAAAAAAGAAAAAAATATTTAATGTGGTTGAATACCAAAGATCTGAAAGACAAAATGCAAAATAAAGAAGTTCAAGTAAGAGTTGGAAAGAAAATTACGGAAGCTAAAAATCAGAGCTGGGAACAACATTGTTTAAAAATTCAAACATGTATTGGAGAAAAAACGAAGTACTGAATCTAGGAGAATTAAAAACAAAATTATAAATAAAAGAAGTGGACACACTAACTAAATAACTCACTGGCATTATAGAACCCGTAGGTTCATGGCCGCGCGGACATAAGCTCTCCATATATCCCTATCCTGAGCCAATGTTTTCCAATCATTCCCCTGTATAATCTATTTCCCTCAATTCATAGTTAATGTTATTCTCCGAAGTGGACACACAAATGTACAAATAATATCTATGGCTGAATGGGAAAATTATTTTAAAACATTACTAACAGAAAACAGGGTATTTAATTTGGATAATATTCTTAATTTCTAGAAATAAATAAAGATGAATATATACAATGGAATATAGAGGATATTAAAATGAATATTCAATCATTAAAAAATAAAAGAGATTAGTGGTACAGGAGGAATACCTGCGGAACTATTAAAACATGGATCCGACCATTTATTTGAACTATTGAGAAAATTATTTACAAAATTTATGACTGGTGAAAAAGTTCCTGAAGAATGGAAACTAGGATACATTTCGACAAACCATAAAAAGGAAAATGAAGAACAACGTGAAAATTTTAGAGGTACAACAGTAACATGTACTATCAATACACTTTATGGACATATACTAAAATATTATTTGGAAAATGGCTATAGTGATATGGAATTGGAGGAACAGTCAGGATTTAGAGCATTTCGTTCCACAACCGACAATTTATTTTGCAATACTCGGGTAATAGAAAAGAAAATTCAATATGGACAACCTTTGCACTATTTGTAGATCATGAGAAAGCATACGATGATGTTTTCATATAGAGAAATTATGTATTGCTTTAAGACGTATGGGAATTAAGACTATAATAATTAAAGCTATACAAAATTAATATGAATTCCTATTTCAAACAATAAAACTTTATGCAACTTACATTTTGTAGATGATCAGTTATTAATTGCACAAGATTATGAAGATTTAGAATATATAACTAGAATATTAATGTAAGAATATGATAAGTGGGGATTAATTTTGAACATGAAGAAAACAAAATAATTATCAATTGGTGAACCGGAACAAAATTTAATTTTAGAGACTGGAGAAACGATAAATTCGTGTAGTGTGATCACATATTTAGGTATTAAAATAAATAAAAATGGATGTTATGAAGAGGGAAATAAGAAATACAAATAATATAGGAAAATTTGAAATTGCTAGCTTCAATGGAATATTATGGGATAAAAATATATGTTATAAAATAATATTAATATATATCATACTTCCTATATTTAACGGAAACAAAATATAAACAATTGTTAAAAACATAATTACTTATGGAGCAGAGCTTTGACCATTAACAACAAAAACAAATTAGTACCTTTTGGCAACGGAAATGGATTTTACACGAAGGGAGCAAGAATTTCAAGAACAAAAATAATTAGAAACTCAGTTATAAGGGAGAAAATGAAAATTGAAGACACTATTTTAGATTTTATTAAAATTCAGCCATTAAGAATGGTACGGACATGTCCATGGAATGGAAGAGGATCGGTTACCAAAATGTGTTTTGGTATGGAAACATGAGAGATGACGAGGCAGAGGAAGAATTTAAACCTCCAGGAGTCAGGAAATATATTTATACATGAAGGAGAAACATCTACAACCGGGAGATTGGATGGACCGACAAAATTGGCTATTGGGAATCGGACGATGTCAAAGACATTAATCAACCGATGATATATCTATTATTATTATTATTATTATTATTATTATTATTATTGTTATTATTATTATTGTTATTATTATTATTATTATTATTATTATTATTATTATTATTATTATTATTATTATTATTATTATTATTATTATTATTATTATTATTATTATTATTATTATTATTATTATTATTATTATTGTGGATATTAAACAGAGAGCAAGAACATAAACTTATTGATGACAGAGAAGGACTTTTTGAGGAAGATGTTCGAAAAAAATGTTCCACAAGTAATTAATTGAAGAAAGAAGACTGAAACGGTTTGGCCACGTAAAAAGGATGGCAGATGATTGAATACCTCTGATGATATTACATTTTGAAGCAGAGGGCAACAGAAGAAATATGAGACCAAAAGTACAATGAATTCAGGGAGAACATAGGAGTTCGGTGTCGAGAGAATTAACAGAGTGTGACGCAGAGGAGAGGGATTTATGGAAAAGTAAAATTTGCAATGAGTTTTTGGAAACTACTGTACTGTAGAGAAATTCCTAATAAACAAAGATTATTATTATTATTATTATTATTATTATTATTATTATTATTATTATTATTATTATTATTATTATTATTATTATTATTATTACTGTATGTTACCTTACTCACATGAACTTTCGTCTTATTTAACAGGTTTTAAATGTATAAAACATCTTCCTGTGCCCAATATTAAGTTCTGATTCTCTTACTCCATTCATCTCTATCCTTCCAGTCACCATCGCAGACCCATGTCCTTCATCAAATCTACAATTCCCTTTATCCATGTCTTCTTAGGTCTCCTTCTTTTCCTCCGATTTGGAATTCACTCCAAACTGCTAACTGGACATAAACTTTTTAAATATCCGTAATATTGAAACCTAGCAGAAATTAATTTCTTACTAATGCCACTCTTATATCTGCGTACCTTATCTCTTTGTTAAAGATTTTGATCTTTTAATTGCTAAATATAGATTAAATTGTAATAAAAATATTAGGGTACTTCGTTTCGTGAAATTATGAATTATTGTATAAGGTCTAAATCTCAGTTTCCAATAGAGTACACTGAAAATATATTTTTTATTGTGCTGATATTCGTTTATTTCGATGTGCGGTTATCCAGCCTTCGTGTGGTCTTAATAATGAGCCTAAAAATTGTGAAGTTAATTCAAGTCTGCAAGCATAATGATAGTTCTGGGTCCGGTTATGACAGTAACATATTTTCTTTTGAAATCTTTCCTTCAAGATTCAAACAAATTTTCCACTTAATTTGTTATATTTAGCGGGCTGATTGCTTCACATTAAATATAGAAAAAAATACATGTTTTACTTTTTGGCGCAAGAGGACACTTAACAATTTTCAGTCACATAAAAAAAGTTGAAATGAAAGTTTATAAAACTATTGTTCTCCCAATTTTATTGTATGGATGCGAAACATGGGCAGTTACTTTAATGGAAAAGAGAATTTTACAATTATTTGAGAATAAAGTTCGTAGGATTTTTTTTACCAAAAGGAGATATGCAGACAGGCGAATGGATAAGACTACATAACAGTGAGCTATATGACCATTATATGAAAGCATATATAATAAAGCTGTATGGATCGGAACACTGGGTCTTAACCAAAAACCAGGAACGAAGAATAGAAACTTCAGAAATGAGATTTCTGAGGAGTGTGGCTGGCTATACAATAATGGATCAAAGGCGAAGTGAGGATATACGAAAAGAATTGAATAATTTCAAACTATTAGATAGAATTACCCAATACAGAGATGAATGGATGGACCACATCTATAGAATGGATAAGAATAGAATTCCGAAACAGATTCTTCATTACAAACCACTAGGACGAAGAAATGTTGGAAGACCCAGTAAAAGATGGATAGATCAATTCTAACACGCGATCTGAACCGACCAGCAGGTCTATTCCTTGATGCTGCTGCTGATAATATATAATAAGAACAATTAAGTCTCATACACAGCGATAGGCAGGACATGTGGCACGATTGCGGAAATGAAGAGGGGCACGGACGCTTCTATTAAGGAAATCAGAAGAAAAGCGCCCAGTTGATAGGCCAAGAATTAGGTGGGAGAATAACATAAACCATGTTTTTATTATTGATTTCGTACATCTCAATGATGGATAAATCCATATTTGAAGAGAAACATTATACGCTCAGACCGGGACTTGAACCCGGGACACTTGGTTCTCTAGACCAAGTGCTCTACCAACTGAGCTACCTGAGCAAGTACCGATCTAAACGCAAATCTTTCTCTATATACATTGTAATTCCCATCCACCAAATGCTGTGAAGCCATGCTTCTATCTTACAAATGGCGGCTCCTTTATTAAGAAGACATATTTGGGAATTATACATTACAGCCAGTACGGCTTTTTCCAAGTTTTTATTATTGATTTCGTACATCTCAATGATGGATAAATCATATTTGAAGAGAAACATATACGCTCAGACCGGGACTTGAACCCGGGACCCTTGGTTCTCTAGACCAAGTGCTCTACCAACTGAGCTACCTGAGCAAGTACCGATCTAAACGCAAATCTTTCTCTATATACATTGTAATTCCCATCCACCAAATGCTGTGAAGCCATGCTTCTATCTTGCAAATGGCGGCTCCTTTATTAAGAAGACATATTTGTTAATTATACATTACAGCCATTACTAACGGCTGTTTTTTCCATGTTTTTATTCTTGATTTTCTACAATCTCAATGATGGATAAATCATATTTGAAGAGAAACATTATACGCTCAGACCGGGACTTGAACCCGGGACACTTGGTTCTCTAGACCAAGTGCTCTACCAACTGAGCTACCTGAGCAAGTACCGATCTAAACGCAAATCTTTCTCTATATACATTGTAATTCCCATCCACCAAATGCTGTGAAGCCATGCTTCTATCTTGCAAATGGCGGCTCCTTTATTAAGAAGACATATTTGGGAATTATACATTACAGCCAGTACGGCTTTTTCCAAGTTTTTATTATTGATTTCGTACATCTCAATGATGGAGCGTATAATGTTTCTCTTCAAATATGATTTATCCATCATTGAGATGTACGAAATCAATAATAAAAACTTGGAAAAAGCCGTACTGGCTGTAATGTATAATTCCCAAATATGTCTTCTTAATAAAGGAGCCGCCATTTGCAAGATAGAAGCATGGCTTCACAGCATTTGGTGGATGGGAATTACAATGTATATAGAGAAAGATTTGCGTTTAGATCGGTACTTGCTCAGGTAGCTCAGTTGGTAGAGCACTTGGTCTAGAGAACCAAGGGTCCCGGGTTCAAGTCCCGGTCTGAGCGTATAATGTTTCTCTTCAAATATGATTTATCCATCATTGAGATGTACGAAATCAATAATAAAAACTTGGAAAAAGCCGTACTGGCTGTAATGTATAATTCCCAAATATGTCTTCTTAATAAAGGAGCCGCCATTTGTAAGATAGAAGCATGGCTTCACAGCATTTGGTGGATGGGAATTACAATGTATATAGAGAAAGATTTGCGTTTAGATCGGTACTTGCTCAGGTAGCTCAGTTGGTAGAGCACTTGGTCTAGAGAACCAAGTGTCCCGGGTTCAAGTCCCGGTCTGAGCGTATAATGTTTCTCTTCAAATATGATTTATCCATCATTGAGATGTACGAAATCAATAATAAAAACTTGGAAAAAGCCGTACTGGCTGTAATGTATAATTCCCAAATATGTCTTCTTAATAAAGGAGCCGCCATTTGCAAGATAGAAGCATGGCTTCACAGCATTTGGTGGATGGGAATTACAATGTATATAGAGAAAGATTTGCGTTTAGATCGGTACTTGCTCAGGTAGCTCAGTTGGTAGAGCACTTGGTCTAGAGAACCAAGGGTCCCGGGTTCAAGTCCCGGTCTGAGCGTATAATGTTTCTCTTCAAATATAACATAAACCATGTTTCGAGGGAAGTAGATAACACACAGGATGATTGGAAAACAATAGTTCATGGCCTTCGTTTCATTTGTGTATGTTTTAGGTACCGACAACCTTTCGGTTCACGACCCTGTCTTGTTGTGTTTGTGTGTAATTGTGTGTTAGCTAAGAGAATAGTCTTGTCTTAGCTAAGAGAATAGTCTTCTCTTAGCTGTGGCTGTTTTTGTGTAAGTTGTGCAGGAGAAGATGCTTAATTTTTCGGCCTTACATTTCTTGTGTAGGTTAATAGTCTACTGTATTGTGAATGATGGAATTCTCTATTATTGAAGTGTACTTGTGTAGTGCCTATGGCTTGTATCAGTCTATTGTCATGTGTATGGTATGTCTCAGATTTTTTACACGCTGATTGTCTGATGTAGTCTCGAGATGTCATGAAGAAGGGCAATTTGTGTCTGTCTGTCTGCACGTAGTATGTTTAAAGTTTTTTTGAGAAGAGTTGGGACGGCAAGAGTCCCTGAAATGCATAATAGCATCCATTTCCAGAACTGAGCCGATATTTAAATTATTTTTGCATCTTATTCCTATTTTTAATTATTTTTGTAGGTATTTCAATTTTTTGCCACATCTTCAAATTTTCCCACATTTGTCATTAACCGTCCATTTACATTACATAATGTATTTATATCTGTGATCTTATATTTAAATTTTGTTGATGTTTAATTCCAGTCGGAATTTCATAGTGATACTCGCTAAGTGTGCATGTTGGTATTTAGTATCTCCTCGCCATCACCTAATAGCATTACATTGTCAGCATAAACCAATAGCTTATTAACACCATGGAGTTGTAGGTATTCTTCGTTCCACTAAAGATTTTATGGCTTGCTCTAGTACAAAATTAAATAGTAAAGAAGATAGTGCATCTCCTTTTTTAATCCATTGTAGATTTCAAAAGTATCCAGAACTCTTTGTCTACACTCACCCTATTCTTAGTGCCATTCGAAAAGGTCTAACTAACGTCTTGGGAATTACAAACTCCAGTAGGATACTATAAAACTTTTTCCTCTTAATCAAATCTTTTGCCTTTTGAAGTCTACATATAGTTGATGTAAAATCCCATTATATTCCCATTTATTTTTTCATTCTGTCTTATTCTAAAAATCGGATCAATTGTAGATTTGTTTCTTCTAAATCCATACCTATCTCGTCATCAATAGAGGGAGTAAGTCTGGATACTAATATATTTGTTAGAATTCGTATGACGATTGAAGTACATACATACATAAAGATTTTATTAAGCTAAATGTAAGATACATACAATCATCATCATCGTCCTTTCAAGTTTAAGCCCAGTGGCCCGTTACGGTCTCCCGCCATCTCTGAAAAGGTCGACCCACAGATCTTCTGCCTCGAGGAATGTAGTGAAGAATTTGTTTTGGTATTCTGTGACGATCCATGCGCTGAATATGGGCTAGCCAATTGTTTCTATATTCTTGGAGGTATTCAGATATAGGTACGATGTTTAACTCTCTGGCTATTGTTGAATTTCTTTGGTGGTCTAGAAGGCTATAACCTGCAGTTCGTCGCAGAAATTTCATCTCCGTGGCTGTAATATGACGATCATCCTGAGTTCTGATGGTCCAAGCTTCACTGCCATAACAGATTATGGGTCTAGCGAGAATTTTATAGATTTTCATTCTTGTGTGTTTCTGCACTTTTGATGGTTTAAAAACTTGGTTGATAATTCTTAAAGCTTTATTATAGTTTTGTATTTTAAAGGATATATCACATTCCTCATTATAAGTTAGATTATATCCTAAGTATTTAAATGAATTAACTTGCTCTAATATTGAATTCTGAATACAAATGTTACTTCTTACTGGGAATTTCCCTTGAAAGGCCATAACTTTAGATTTTGTTGTTGATATTTCCATGTTAAATCGTTGGGCTATTATATTAAGATGATGAGTGGAATATTGTAATTCATATACATTATTGCCGAAAATAGCCTGATCATCTGCATATAAGAGTGTGTCTAAAATTGTGTGTCATGAGAGAGGAATATTACCATGAACTATCAATATCCAGTGTCTGATGATAGCATTAATGTATACATTAAATAGAAGTGGTGATAGAGGGCATCCTTGTCTGACTCCGCAATTTATATGTTTCCAATCTGACAATTCTGTTCCTATTTGTACTGCTATGATGTTATTTTTATACAGATTAAAAATTGTTTGGATCAGTTGATTTGGTGTTCCATCATCAGTTAAGATATCTAAAAATGTTTGTCTGTCAACTCGATCAAATGCTTTGATAAAATCTATAAACGCTATATGTAGTTCTATATTGAATTCTTTGTGCTTTTCGATAAGAAGTTTTAAGGTGAAATAACCATCGCCACAGGATCTTCCCTTACGAAAACCATTTTGTTCTTCCCCTAATAAGTTTTCATAGTGTTTTTGTAATTTAGAAGCTAGAATTTTTGTAAAAACTTTATATCCACTGTTGAGAAGGCTAATGCCTCGATAATTATTACAATCTTTGAAGTTACCTTTTTTAAAAATTGGTATGATAATGGCTTTCTGCCAAGATGAAGGTAGGTCTTCTCCCAAGATTATTTTGTTTATAACAAACGAGGCTCTGGGGACCGAGTCACAGCGATATAACTGTTACATCAGGATTAGAGTAAATGCTAATCCTCCTTCATGCCTTTCCAGAGGCTTTAGGTGGCAGCCCCACCACAGGACTTAATACTTTTCGGCTAGCAACCGACTGGTAGGAAATCAACTTGCTTTCAAGTCTCCAAAGATTCAAAACCAGAAGATACATACAGTGTTATTTATAAATATAGATCGCACGGGCAGTAAGCCGTACGTGCTGTTGACAGTCCGTTACAATAAGTTGATGTTTGGTAATAATATACTTAAAAAAACAAAAAAGAAACACAATAATATTACAATTAGATAACAATACAATTACATTATACATTAACTTAGTTATGTAGAATTATTTAGAATTAATGGTATTGCAATTTGTTAACATATGTATTTATTCCTGAATAAGTGTTGTTCTTATTTTCCGCGTTTTGTCCAGATATCCACCCAAGTTTATCCAATTTTCTGGGTTTACCAGTAACTCGTAGCATGCCAGTCTTTCACGATTTGAATTTAGAAATCTTTCGTGTAATAACTGATGCCTCTAATATTTTAAATCGTTACATTTTCCTAATATATGTATCTCGTCTTCAAAGATCCCGCACATTGAACATATTCTCATATCGTGATCGTCGCTAATTTTTAAAAATGTCCATGCCCCTAATCTGAACCAAGCAAACCCTCATCTCTCTTTAAATCCTAGATTGAGTATATAAGATTCTTCTCCCCAAACTTGTTTTAGATCTCTTTGTAAAATCAGTGATAGTTTTCGCGCACAAAAATATTTTGTCGGTTTATATCTAAGTACTTTCTTCTGTTTTTTTCCACACATTCTCGCGATTTTCAGTCCCTTTTTCCCGTACCCATCCCATCCTAATCTTTTGGAGTTCTCTCCTAACCTCGTCTGCCCAGAATTTCCCATTTGCTTTCTTAATTTGGTATTCGTAACTAATTGCTCTTAGCATTGTTTGTTCACCTTGGATTAGCCGCAACCAGTACTTGAGTACACGAATTTTGCAGTTTATGTCGTCCTGAAATGACCCAAATTCATATAAAATTTCACAGTTAGAAACGGCCTTGCTAAGTCCTGTAATATATTTTTAGAAAATGCGTATATACCTTATTTAATATTCCCGTTCTTTGAAAACCCCAAATCGCACTACCATAGTGCATTACTGGCCTAACCATCGCTCCATATATTTTTTCTAACGTACTAACTGGAATATTGGGCACTCTACCCAGAATACTGAGAATACTATCAAGTTGTCCCCTCCCTTTGAATAATGCTATATCAATATGTTTCTTCACTTTCCGTTCATTTTTAACGTCGTACCAAGTTATTCAAAATGTTTCACGTTTTGAAGTATATGATATCAGTATTTCCATTCCTCTGCTCTACCATAAACCGTCCCATTTTTGAACGTCATTGTTTTTGTCTTACTAATATTTACAATCAATCCCCAATTCCTACAGTATATTTCCAATCGGTCAAGACCTCTTTGCAATCCCTTGATTCTCTTGGAACAGATAATTAAATAATCTGCATACAGCAGGATTGGAACTTTAATATTTATTATCTCCGGAGCCTCAATTTCTCCTTCTAGCATTGCGTCTACAATATCATCAACGAATAGATTAAATACCATTGGTGATAAAATACAACTTTGTCTCACTCCCCGATTAGCTTTACTGCTTTCTGTTTTATAAAGAGATACCCCTATAGTTGTTTTGCAATCAGGTTTATATAATTTCTTATAGATTGGAACGATAATAGATTATTTGCATTCGTTAGGAAGATCATCTTTTTCCAATTCATACTAACACCGACGTATCGCCTCGATCAATGTTTGTTTCCCTGATTTTACCAGTTCTGGTGGGATACTATTTGAACCTGGTGCTTTGTATATTTTCAGTTTTTGTATCGCCATTTCACACTCTAATGCACTTGGTTCTGTGTCTAAACATTCTATTGTATAAATATGTTAGTATTTTTTTTATTGTCTCAAGATATGGGAACGACAGCGAAAGTCCCTGAAATAAAACCAGCTCCACAAAATAAAATCTAATTAGCAGTAACTCCTTCAAATTCGGCATGGTCAGGTGTAACTGTTTGGCGTGTAGCAATAGAGGTATAGCATTTCATCTTTTATAATGGCCATAAATTATCTTTAAATCTGACAAGTTTAGTAGAGGAAACTGGAGTAGTACGACATTAAAGAGCATTCTCATTTCTACTCTTATTTTATCATTTTCAATTCTGATATCTAAATGTCGAGTAACCTTATACTTCGTTGAGTTCTCTAGAATAATAAAAATCTAGTAACAATTAGGATTAATAACAGATTACTGATAAATTTGCTCTATTGTATTCAGTAAGTATCACACACGGTGTCAGAATTTTGAAACTAATTGAATATTCATTTATACAATTACAAACGTATATAAGAATTGTTTAAATTTTATATAGTAGTAAACATGAAATTGTAAGAACTATCTCCCCTTTCAGTATATGCAGCCCTAAACAACAATGTGTATAATCATTATCACTTGCTTTCGCTCCTAGTTGCATTACGAACATTTTTGGGTACAGTTTGAAAAATGAGGGAGAAAAAAATTGGTGATCTAACTAACTAACTCACTCACTCAACGTCACTATCGAACCCGTAGGTTCATGACCGCGCGAACATAAGCTCTTTATACATCCCTATCCTGAGCTAATGTTTTTCAATCATCCCCTGTATAATCTACTTCCCTCAATTCATAGTTAATGTTATTCTCCCACCTCAATTTTGACCTACCAATTGGGCATTTTCCCTCCGGGTTTCCTACAAGAAGCTTCCGTGCAATTTTTTCACTCCCCAATCATGCCACATGTCCTGCCCATCGCAGTATACCAGACTTAATTACTTACTTACTTACTCACCGGCACTATCGAACACGTAGGTTCATGGCCACGCGGACATAAGCTCTCCATACATTGCTATCCTGAGCTAATCCTTTCCAATCATTTCCTGTATAATCTACTTCCCTCAAATCATAGTTAATGTTATTCTCCCACCTCATTCTTGGTCTACCAACTGGGCGTTTTCCCTCTGGCTTTCTTACAAGAAGCTTCCATGCAAGTCTTTCATTCCCCATACGTGCAACATGTCCTGCCCATCGCAGTCTATGAGACTTAACTGTTCTTATTATATCTGGCTTCCTATAAAGACCATGTAGTTCATTGTTATGTAAGTCTTCTCCATTCACCTGTCTGTTCATCTCTCTTTGGTCCAAAAATGTTCCTAAGTACTTTATTCTCAAATACTTGTAATCTTCTTTCCTCCCTTAAAGTAAGAGCCATGTTTCGCACCCATATAATATAACTGGTAGAATAATAGCTTTATATATTTTCAGTTTAACATTTTTTGAAAGGAGATGGGACATCAAGAGTCCCTGCAATGCATAATAGCACGCATTTCCAGAATTAAGCCTATGTTTAATTTCTTTGTGCATCTCATTCCTATTTGTGATTATTGTTCCTAGGTATTTGAATTCAGCCACTTCCTCAAAATTTCCCTCATTTGTCATTAGCCGTCATTATCCATTATAGAATTTATTTCTACGTGTGACCATATATTTAGTTTTATTGATATTTACTTCCAGTCCTAATTTCTTAGTGTTACTCAATAGTGTGTGCGTGTTGTCCTTTAGTAGCTCCTTGCTGTCGGCCAATAATACTACATCATCAGCGTAAACTAACAGCTTATTAATACCATTGAGTTGTAAGCCTTCCTCATTCTCTAAAGATTTAATGGCATGCTCTAGTACAAAATTAAATAGTAGAGGAGATAGTGCATCTCCTTGCTTCAACCCACTCTGGATTTCAAAAGTGTCTGAAAACTGTTTGCCTACACGCACCCTACTCTTTGTGCCATTAAGATACATTCGTATAAGTCTAACTAACTTTTTAGGAATTCCGAACTCCAGCAGGATACTATATAACTTCTCCCTCTTAATTGAATCATATGCTTTTTTGAAGTCAACATATAGTTGATGTACAGTACCATTATACTCCCATTTCTTTTCTAAAATCTGTCTTATACTAAACATCTGATCCATTGTAGACCTGTTTCTTCTAAATCCACATTGATGATCTTCTAGAATGTCATCAATATAGGGAATAAGTATGCTGTCTAATATATTTGTTAGAATTTTGTATGAAGTTGAAAGTAATGAGATGCCCCTGTAGTTGCAATCAGTTTTATCTCCTTTCTTATAAATTGGTACGATAATTGATTCCTTCCATTCATCTTGGAGAGCGTCTTTTTCCCAAATCATACTAAGCAACCAGCGTATCTTGTCCATCAATTTTTCTCCCCCTGATTTTATCAGTTCTGCTGGGATCTCATCTGAACCTGATGCTTTATACATCTTCAATTTTTCAATCGCCATTTCAACCTCTAATGCATTTGGTTCTGCGACTAGCATTTCTGCTGTCTGTAAATTATCCTCCTCAATGTCCTGTTCTGTATGTACATTTAATAGCTGATTAAAGTAACTTCTCAATATATTTAATATACTCCTGGAATCTGCAATCATATCCCCATTTTCATTCCGAATTATGTTTGTTCTAGCCTGAAACACTTTCTTCTCTATACTAATTCCCTGATATGATCTTATTATATTTGGCTTCCTATAAAGAACATGTAGTTCACCGTTATGTAAGTCTTCTACATTCACCTGTCTGTTCATCTTTCTTTGGTCCCAAAAATTTTCCTAAGAAATTTGTTCTCAAATATTCGTAAATTTCCTTTCCTCCCTTAAAGTAAGAGTCCATGTTTCGCATACATATAGTATAACTGGAAGAATAATAGTTTTATATATTTTCAGTTTAACTTTTTTTAAAGGATTTGGGACGTCAAGAGTCTCTGTAATGTATAATTGCACGCATTTCCAGAAATGAGCATATGTATAATTTTTTTGTGCATCTCATTCCTATTTGTGATTATTGTTCCTAGGTATTTGAATTCAGCCACGTCCTCTAAATTTCCCTCATCTGTCATTAGCTGCCCATTACCATTATATAATGTATTTATATATGTGACCATATGTTGAGTTTTATTGATATTTACTTCCAGTCTCAATATCATAGTGTTACTCAAAGGTGTGTGCGTTTATTATCTCCTCGCTATTGCCCAATATTACTACATCATGTGCACAAACTAAAACCTTGTTAATATGATTGATTTGTAGGCCTTCGTCATCCTGTAATTGGAGGTCAGTGAATAAAATTGTTTTATTAACAATTATTAAAAATCAATATGATAATTGATTATTGTCCTCAAATGTATTATATACCGGTGTAAGTTGTCTTAGAGGAATAGCCATTCCTTGTATTTACTGAGTGTGGCTATGTGTGTGTATTCGTTTAAGTATGTTTTGAAGGGTAAATCTTAATTGTACTGAAGACAAAGTCACATTTCAATGAGATACATACTGTAGGTAGGTGAATGAACGACAGGGAGGACTAAAAATATTTTATACCTGTGGTTTTATGTATGGTTATGGCTGAAAATGGATATGTAAATACTGTAGGGGATGTATTTATTTATTGTTTTTTTCGTGGAACAGTTCCAGGCATGAATGGCCAAATAGGCCCGTGCACAGCGTCATTATAACTATATGTATTTTATTTCTTAAAATTGCTAATAAAATCCACTTATATTACTTAATACTACTTCTGTTGACTCGATACAAATGAAGGATATGAATATTAACTAACTAACTAACAACTCGCATGTACGTTTGTATCCAAAAGTTCATGGTCGCAGGGACATAAGCACTCCATACATCCGTATCCTGAGTTAATATATTCCAATAATTCACTGTATGTTTACCTTTCTCCGACAATGGTTAATGTTATTTTCCTACATCATTCTACTGTGAACTTTCACTTTGGTTTTCTAACAAGTATTTTCCATCTCTCTCTTTCATTCGTTCCACATGACCTGCTCATCCCAGTCTCCCTATTTAAATAAGTGTTCTTAGCCCATCTGATTGCCCATAAATATAATGTTGCTCTTTTTGTCTATTTCTCTCTCTCTCTCTCTCTCTCTCTCTCTCTCTCTCTCTCTCTCTTTGTTCCAAACTCATTCTCCAGTACACGTAATCTTGCCTCTTCCCTTAAAATACGAGACCACGTTTCGCATCAATATAATATAACTGAAAGAATAATTTTTTGAATATTTTTAGTTTAATGTTTATGAGGGATGTTAGGAAAAAACATTTCTCTAATGAATAATAATTTGCATTATTAGAGTTAAATCTATGTTTAATTTATTTTTGCATCTAATTCCTCTTTGTAATTATTATTCCTAACTATTTGCATTCAATTCTTCTTCACATTTTTCCTCATTTGTCATTAACTGTCCATTTCCATTATATAACTTGTTTCTATGTATGATCATGAATTTAATTTTATTGATATTTACTTTCTGCCCTAGTTTCTTAGTGTTATCAGGGTAGAGTCCTTAAAAAATTCAATTTGCATATTTTCGGAAAGATATCACGTTCGTGATTAGTGAGGGGCAACAGTGAAGACCGTGCCCCCTGACACTAAAATTCTAAATAAATGTGAATCCCATAAGCTGTATGTCATATATATGTATGTCATCAGTAAGCAATATTCACGTCAGTTCACAAATTAATTTCTTACATTATTGTATCATCCAAAATTATTTATCTTAAACTCAAGTATGAAAAAGTTGCATCTGTCAAACATTAGGCGACTCTTCCTCGCCCAGATTTAAATTGCCACGCTAAGGACCTGAGTTGTTAATAGCGTCGTTAAAACAATTCATCCTCCCCATGGTTTTAACAAAATAATAAAATTTAAATAGAGGAAGGTCGTGTATTTTGGGCCAGTTTATTTAAAATTCGAGTAACGACTTTTAATTCTATTTTTAAAATTATAAATGTTATAAATGATGAATAGCACACAGTACTATGATGATCTTGAACAAGATTTCCGGGCTGTAGGCCGTGGTCGTGAGGCTTGTAGTTTCCCGACGTTTCGCCAGAGACTGCGTCTCGCATCCTCAAGGGTTGGCTTGAGACTGGCAATTCCGTCCGCTGTCTTATTTATACGTTAACCGCGATGTGTTCGTAAGTTGTATCTGCCTTCTGATTTGTCAGCGTTAGGGACTTCCATTGCTCCAATGAGATTGCTGTTTGATGGTACTACTACTACTACTAATAAGCGGCAATGTTCTAGCATTGCCCAGCATCAGCATAGCATCAGCAGCAGCATCATCAGCATTCTACATTGAGCTTCTAAAGATATAACATCATTGAAACTCTTCTAGAACTTCGTGAATCGGCTCCGCCGATACCACCACCAGCTCCCGCTACTGTGGTATAGCACGAGCATCGAACATCGAAATTGTCCAACGACATTGAGTCTGTCTTGTTTGTGGATGGTGACCGGTAGTTTAGTGTGCTGTGATTGGCCGAATTAATAGTGTTCCTATTGGCCAATTAAAGTGCGTGGCAGCCTTGAGACCGGGCACGTGCCCGGTCCATTGTTTATAGTGCAAATTAGCACTAATATATATATCGTTTGCTTTTGTGGCATCAATAAGTGTTATAGTTCAGCGCAAAGTGTGTTTTTGTGTTACATTCTACCCTAGTGTTGGTGACAAGTGTATTTAGTGTATCTTGCATAGTGAACTAAGTCTTGGAAATACCAAGCATGGCATCTATGCCAGATGTAAGTGGGTCAATGGATGTTGAAGAACCCGGACCTCTCATTTATTGGGAGGATGCTGATAATAAATTTGAGAAGCATGTTGCTTCATGTAAATTCAAACGTAGCGAGAGTGAACAAATTAAGTCTGTTCTTCACCATATCCGGGGAACTTTCATGATAATCATAAATTACTTTCAAACCTACCAAAACTTTGAGAGGTCCGAGTCAGCTGGGGATTTAACACGCCACTGTTTGGATCGACTGACCAAAATTATTGATAAATATGAGCCGGGATTCGACTTATTTCTAAATTTTCATACAGAATTGCGAGCCTGTACTGCTGAAATTCAAAAACGCTTGTTTTCTATTTGAGCATCAAAATGAATCTAGATCAGCTTCCGAGCTTAGTGAACTTAGTGATGCTCCTACAGGGGCTATTCCTAAAGATAAGAAAAGGAAAAAGAAATCCAAGAAAAACCCTAAAGTTAAAGAATGTGTTACACTTCCCAAAGCTAAAGAAAGTGCTAAACTTTCTAAAGCTAAACAAAGTGTCATACTTCCAAAAAGAGATGACAAAACGTCAAAACGATTTTTAGTAAACATGTAGAAGACCTTGAATTCAAAACTCCAGTAGGTCGATCCAAACAACCGGTGGTTGTTCCTGCTGTTGTTCCAGCAGTTGCTACAGAAAATACTTTTTCAGTTTTAGCTGAAACTTCTACATCAATAGCTGGAACATCTTCACAGGTAGAGCCATCTCCAATGGAGGAGAGTACACCAACCGTTCCAACAGTGAATGCACCTTCTGATAACCCTGTTCGTATGGGACCAAGACCCCCGCCAATTACTATAACTGGTTATGGGGACTTGTTCCGTATGAACCGGGAACTTAGAAACTTACTTTCTGAACCTTTAAAAGTAGTTAATGTATCAGAAGGATTGCGGTACTATGCCTCAAATCTGGATGACTTTTCAAAGTTAAAGGAGTATTTTCGTTCCTTAAATAAGGAATATTATACTTACCAACTTAAAAAAGATCTTCCATTGGGACTGGTACTCAAAAGGTTGCCCTCAAGCATACCTCTAAACGACATACGAGAGGAAATCCTTTCATTAGGATATCCTCTCAAGGCGATAAAACAAATTTCTAAAACTGAAAATGATCTTACTATAAAGCTACCTATTTGGATTCTTGAGTTAGAGAATACTCCTCAAGGCCGGGAAATAGAGAACTTGAGGCGACTTTTGTTTACTGTTGTTGCGATTGAACCATACAGGCCTCGCTCTGGGCTAAAACAATGTTTTCGTTGTCAGTCCTTTAACCATACTTTCCCTGGATGCAACCGGACTCCACGTTGTGTTGTCTGTGCTGGGTCTCACAATCACAAAGAGTGTGCAGTTAAGGCCGAAGCACAGTGCAACAAAAACTTGCTAAAATGTGCAAATTGCGGGGAGTCTGGCCATCCAGCCTCCTATAGAGCCTGTCCTGTTTTTCAGGCAGCTCAAGAAAGATACAACCAAGTCACTCGACCTGTCCCGAAACTTCCAGTTCAACCTCGGACCTTTAATTCCACACCAGTTACTCCAAACGTTACCTATACTGCAGCCTTACGATCTGGCAACGCTTTACCAAACAATAACGTAAACAGCAATGTTCAAGCTCAGGGCCCGCTACAGTATGCTTTACCTTCAAACGATACAGTAGAGGCAATGCTCCGGAAAGTCGAGCCATTATTGGCTCAACTTTCCACTCCTATGGAGCGCTTCCTCTTTATAAATCGTGTATTTAACCTATGCTTTGCATAAATCAAAATTACAGATGGCCTACCAAGTAAATTGTGTGAGTGTACTCGCCTAATATAGTGAGGCTCAGTACTGCACTGTCTGGCTTTCGGACTTTCTGCTTGCCAGCTGTGCAGTTACTGACGTCCTATTTAGTGTGACAATTTTCACAATTTACAAAAAATCTATTGACTTGCTTGATGAAAACACTTGTCACCAAATGGCTAGGGTTGAAATGAGCTATAACCCATTAATGATAGCCACAAAGTAATTTGGCTGCCAAGTACGACCTTGTAGGTTACAGAGCAGCACACTGGACGGTGCCAAGTCACCGTCAACACTCAGTCAGTCAGTCAGAATTGCCCAGTATGCCACGTTTGTAACCAGTTGCGGCTACCTGATGGCCAATACTTTTGTGGTTATCAGTTTGGAGTTTAACCATTTAACCGTCTGTGTTAGCGGCGTTATTGTGTCTAGCTTTGAGCCGATACAAATATGGTGAAATGAGGTGTCATCTCACCAGAGCAGGGCATCGTAAACTACGCCGACTGGACAAGCAGAGAGTCCGAAAGCCAGCCGCGCAGAATGAGCCACGCTACTCCGGCTATTGTACAGCACTCACTTCATTAGTTGGTCCTTCAAGTGTCTGGTATGGGAAATATGTTCGGTGGACAGCACGTGTTGTAGCATACGCCTATATTGCGCACAATTGGATTTGAATGATTTGTTATTTTATGTAACATTTCTGCTACATTATTTTCAATTGATGTCGCAATATACGGTATCTGTGCTAGGTCGTGAAGCCTGGCCATTCTCGTATACATGGGTGCCGAATATATGATTTTTATGACTTTATTTTGAGTTAGTTGCACTTTCTTTTTATGACATGCAGCGAGAATGCTCCATGCTTCACTTCCATACAACAACATGCTGCGGATCACAACTTTATAAAGAGTAAGTTTGATCCGTGTCGATAAGGTAGGTGACTTGAAAAATGGATCTAAAAGCGCAATTGCGGCATTTGCTTTTTTAAAGATATGTCGAATATGAATTTTGAACGTAAGCCTGGAGTCCAAATGGACTCCAAGATACTTGACTGAAGCTTCAAAGCGGAGTTGTTGAGCTCCCAGAGTGAGTTGTACAGGAGGTCGTCTGTAGGTTCGTGCAAACAGGACAGCTAGTGTCTTGTTTGCATTTAACCGAATATTCCACAGACGACACCAGGAATAAATTGAATTTAGGGCTGCTTGGAGTATACGGATACGGTGTGGGAGTGTTCTGATTCTGGATTGGTAAAAGACACAAGTGTCATCGGCAAAGGATGCTGTATGGATATGGTTAAACGTTGGAAATCTGACACATACAGTGTGTACAGAAGGTGTGAGAGAACTGCACCCTGAGAACTCCCGCTAAGAGAGGCTTACAGTCTGATCATACTCACTAACCGACACATAAAATTGGCCGATCAGTTAGGTATTTAGCAATAAGTTTAACTAGAGGAGCCGAAATGTTGAATTTAATTAATTTATATAATAATCCATTTATCCAAGTAGTGTCGAAAGCTTTCTCAATGTCAAAAAATATTGCTGTAGTGCATTTCTTGGAGTTGAATCCCGTAACAATCCAATCAATCAGTCTAGCAAGCTGCAGCGGAGAGCTATGTGCTTTTCTAAAACCAAACTGATAATTTGGAATCAATGCTCGTGTCGAGACTTCAATTTTTAGTCTTGCCAAAATAAGTTTCTCCAGTATTTTGCTCAGCACTGGTAGAGGACTGATTGGTCGTAAATTGTCAGGTGTGGTGGGATCTTTACCAGGTTTAGGAATAGTGATAACTCTGGCTTTCTTCCAAACTTCAGGGAAATAATGGAATTGAAAGCAGAGTTTCACTATATACAGGAGGAGGATTAAGGCTTTTGGCGGTAAATGTTTTACCGCCAAATTAGGTATCCGGTCGTGACCGGGGGAACGTTCAGACGGAAGATCATGGATTACGGCCTTCAATTCTGAAAGCCGTATGTCAGGAATGGTATGAGGGATAGGTCTTTCAAGAAATTCACTAACAGTTTGTTGCACCTCAGCTTCATGAGCTGGTGTTGTAAGCTAATGTGGACGGAACCGCTGCGATAAATTATCCGCGAGGACTTGTGCATTCTCCTGAGGGTGATAGACCCAAGTTCTATTGTGATATATAGATGTCGGTAGTGGGGGAGTACGGCTCTTCTTAATTCTTTTTATTATATCCCAAGGCGGAGTTTGTTCATGTGAGAAACGCTGAAGAGTTTTATCCCATTCAGCGTTAATCATTTCTTGTAATCGGTTCCGTACCAAATGAGCATATCGATTGTATAGCTGTTTGTGTTGGGGAGCACCAAAAGTACGATACCATTTAAGGTCAGTGTAATTCTGCCAGTCTTTGTTATCCTGATGGATGTGTATAGGTGAAGTTAATAAAAATGCCGGTGAAATTTTGAAGAGTATTGGTGTGTGATCAGAGTTTAGTGCGTCTATTACTGTAGTGACGTGTGGCGAGATAGGGACATTTTTCGATAGGGCTATGTCGAGTGTACTAGTAGAGATTCCATAAGCTGTGCGGCTGTAATGTTTTGGTTCCCTGGGGGCAGAGATTTCTATATTGTTTTGATGACAGTCATTTAGGAGTAATGTACCTGAAGGGTTTGAGACACGACAGTTCCAGAAACGATGTTTTGAGTTAAAATTCCCGCTAGTAAATAACAAGGGGAGACAGATGTAAGGATATTGAGGTCGTGTCTCGTGAGTATACGAACCGGTGATATGTATATTGAAGCTATAAATATTGTTTCACGGTGAGAGGTAGGCAGAAGAATTCCAGTGGCTTCAATGAACTGAAGCCTGGGTATATGAGCTACTCTGGCCAATTGTCTGCTTGATACAAATTGCTGTCCCCCCAAGGGGACCGTCTAAGCGGCCATTTATATATATTCTATAGTTCGGATTTTTGAATCGATTATTTGGTTTTAAATGAGTTTCATTTAGTAGAAGAATGTCAATATATCTTGTTTGTGTAAATGTAATTAGCTCTTTAAGCTGTCTGATAACACCGTTGGCATTAAATGCCATAACATTGAGATAGCTTCCTCGACGGAACCTATCCATTATCGCCGAAACATATTTGTGCTATTGAGACGAGGTACATCATCTTCTCCATTGGAGATCTCAGGCCAGATAGCATTCTCTGAAGATCTTGGAGAAGTTGTTGTCCCTGGTCTGAAGTGGTGGTTTGAAGACTAGACCTCGTCTGGCGTTGAGCAGTGCTTATGTTTTGTCTTGCTTTAATTAAGTTTGGAGCCACAATATGGCTAAAAGTTTTATTCGGATCTATGGGCTTAGAGTGAAATGTTCTAGGTTCTGTCTTTTTCTGATTTACTTTTGTTTTATTCAAAAAAGCATTTTGCGCAGCTTGATATGCTGGGCATTGTCTATAAGATGCAGGGTGTCCCTCACCACCGCAGTTTGCACACTTTTGCAACTTTTTATTTGTTAGTGCAGCAGTTTTCTTTGGACAGTTTTGATGATTGGGTGCATCAGAACATATCACACAACGCGGGGTGAGGTGGCACTCTGCAAAGGTGTGTTGAAAACGCTGACATCGGAAACACTGTTTAAGTCCAGATCGAGGTCCGTAGGGCTCAACAGCTACTATGGTATACATGAGCTTTTGTAGGTTAAAGATCTCTCTTCCTTTTTGATTATTTTCAAGTTCCATTATAAATAATGGAAGGTTGATTGTATTTTCATTTTCTTTTTTTAGAGATCTGTTTAATTTAATTAATTGGATATTCTAATTTAAGAAGCTCTTCATGTATATCTTCAATTGGTGTTTCAACTGGTAATCTTTTTAACACAGCTTTCAGTGGAAGCTCTTGTTTCATTACATGAGTATAGTATTGCTTTCCAGCATTTGTAAAATATTCTTTAACTACTTTAAAGTCTTCCACTGAGGCTGTGTAATATCTTAGACCCTCTGAAGTTTAACAACTTTTAAGTCATGTTGTAGCTTGGCCTGTATTTCTCTATTGATTCTAAAAAGATCACTTTTATCTGGTACTGTAATTGGGGAGGTCTTGGTCCTTTATTTGTATTTGTCGCTTCAGAGGGTTCATTGTTTGTAGCTGTTTGAGCCATGTTGACACTAGTAGGACCATTATTAGGAGCCTTCGGCTCTGCAGTATCACTATTGTTTGCAAGTACAGCAAACTTGTTTTGTGCTGGTACTGCAGATGCCGTTGCATTAACCCAACCATACAATTGTCTTTCTCTTTTCTGCATTTTTTGGTTTGCTTCAATTTTTCTTTCAATTGAGCAGTAGCTATAATTGTAGGCTCAGGTAGTGAGTCTGCTGAGGTGAAAAAGCAAGAAGTTTGAAACTCCATTGCTACTGTTTTGATTTCTGCCAATATATTATTCAAGTATTCTTCTTTAGTTTGACAGCTATTACTATATAACTGAATTTGCTTAACACAATGTATGGTTACATCATATGCACTTTCAGTCCTCTCAAACTTGGGGTACGTATTTAGGTAATTATTTATGAGTACAAAGACTCCTTCGATTTCTTTCTATAAATCATTGTATTTAGAATCTACAAACGTTTGACCTCTAAATATTTCTTGTAACCTATAATACGTATTCTCCCAAATTTTGAGAGTACTAGGCTCCTCTGTAGTATCCATATTTGTATCTGTACTCACTTTTACTTTTGCAGATGTACTGGAACTTGCCATGTTGCTTGATTACCAAGACTTAGTTTTTGTCACTATTAACTACACTAGATACTTAACACCTATTAACACTGGCCTAATACACTACTCACAGTCACTAGAGTTAGTGTAACAATGGTTAAACTACCACTGACGAACCACTGTTTGAACAACACTTCACCGAAGTGAAGGTCGCCTGGGATTGGCTACCTAGCCGCACCCCGATGTGCCGTGACACACTATCACTACACTAGACCGCACCACTTATTAGTAGTATCGTTGTTACAGATGGAAAGCAGGAAACGCTGGCCGAAGCCAAAGGCGAAGCTGATGATTCCAAGAGAGCTTAGTAGGTCCACTTGCTAGTCGACTGCACCCTAGGAGTAACCATAGCTGAATGATGATGATGATGATGATGATGATATGATGTGATGCTGTTTGATGGTCTAGTCGACTGTACGTTATATAGACCATCAAACAGCAATCTCATTGGAGCAATGGAAGTCCCTAACGCTGACCAATCAGAAGGTAATACAACTTACGAACACATCGCGGTGAACGTATAAATAAGACAGACAGCGGACAGAATTGCCATTTTCTCTACTTGGTTTTCATCGAGACAACATCTCCTGAAATCAATAGAACAACGTACTCTTCTGAGCGCTAAGTCATCATGGTCAACCATCGAGACTTTTCGACTCAATAGCAGTGCTACAGTGTTAAAAACAAAAAAGGAGTTAGGCTGGTAGTTCCGCTTACTGTGATTGATCGTGTATATATAAGGTGATCGAAGCCGACCAATAGACGCGAGGCAGCTAAATTTTCTTAATTTTATTGACTGGGCTTAGGCCCGGTCCATTGGATAATGTTTTTGTGTTTTTCTAATATAATTTCTTCGTGTAAAGTGGCTAACATTGTGGTGTTGTGATTTATTCACAAAAATTGTGTAGTGTAAGCCTGCCTAAGTGGAAAGTGTTTTCAGAAAATTTAATATATCAGTGAACTAAGTCTTGGCTTGCCAAGCAATGGCTCATATGTTAAATATAGATGATCCAATGGATAGTGGTAGTGAGAATCCCGGGGCTTTCGCACGCTGGGAAGAGGCAAGTCAAAATTTTGAAAAATACAGTGATAAAAATAAATTTGAGGAAATTCCAAAATTTAAACATATCATCCACCAAATTCGTGGAGCATTTTTGATAATCACAAACTATCTTCCCACCTTCAAAGTGTGCGACAAATCCGAGACAGTTGGCGACTTTACATCGACCTGTTTCGAAAATTTAACTAAATTGTTCAAGACATATAGTGTAGAGCAAGGCCTATTTAATGCCATATTGAAGGAGTTGAAGGCTGATTTGGTTGAACTTCAATCAATGAGCCTTCTCACCACAGATGAACCAAATTTTCCAAAATCTGACACGGAAGCGGCATTCTCTCCTGCTACTCCGAGTAGCTCTGCTAACTTGGGTGGCAGAAAGAATCCAAATCCGTCTCAATTTATAAAGACTCAACCAACTGAAGGGGTAAAAACTAGTAAGAAAAGACGAAATAAAAGCAAAAGCAAAGGAACTAAAAAGTTGTAAAATCAAATGATATCAAATCAGGTAGAAAACATGAAAGTCGGTCTAAACAGGTCGAGGCAAGGTCTCCTGCTGTAGTTACAGTGGCTGAAACTGCTAACAGATTTTCAGTTTTAACTGACATGACAGAACCAATCGCTGAAACTTCCTTACAAGTGGTTCCACCACCTATTTCTATCGCCGGTCCTTCTACGGCCACAAACAAAACTACACCTATCAGAAATATTGACTCCGTGAAACAGAGACCGCCACCCATTACTGTTATTGGGCACGCGGACCTGTTTCGCATGAACAAGGAATTAAGAGCACTCACTAGTGGAGATCTCCGAGTAGTCAATATTACTGAAGGTCTGCGTTATTACGCAGCTTCAATGGAAGACTTTCAGATCATGAAAACGTATTTTAATTCCTTACATAAGGAATACTATACGTATCAAATCTTAAAGGACACTCCATTGAAGGTAGCACTGAAACGTCTACCAGCAAATATCAAAATTGAAGAAATTGAAGAGGAAATCAGGTCCTTGGGATTTCCTCTTCAAAAAGTAACGCAAATTATTGCGAAAAAAGATAATTTGGAAAAACCCCTACCGGTTTTCATTTTGGAACTAAAGCGAACAGCAGAGGCTTTCAAAATTTATGATCTCAAAAGGCTATGTTATTGTGTTGTGGCCGTGGAAGGATATAGACCAAGGGCCGGTCTTAAACAATGTTTCAAGTGCCAGTCCTTCAACCACACCTTTCCTGCGTGTAGCCGGACGCCACGTTGCGTAACCTGTGCCGAGGCCCATGGGCATAAGGACTGCCCCATTAAGGCCTCTGCACAGAGAAACCCAAATTTACTAAAGTGTGTAAATTGCGGGGCGTCTGGTCACCCTGCTTCATACCGTAGCTGTCCAGCTTTCCAGGCAGCGCTGGAAAAGTATGAACAAGCCAAAAAACCAAAAGTTACCCTATTACCATCCATTCAACCCAAGACTTTCACTTCGGTGAAAGTCAATCCTCATGTTACCTTCTCCCAAGTAACCAAACCTGGTACTTCTTCTCAAACAAATGTGAACAACAATGTTCAAGATCGCACTATACCGGCGATTCAATTAAGTACACATGTCGAGGAGTTTCTCCAAGATATTCAGCCCTTAGTGGCTAGTCTATCTACTATGGAGAAATTCCTCTTCATGCACAAAATATTTAACCTATGTTCCATAGGTTAAATATTGAGGAATCATACATTATCCACATGGTATTCTAGAGAGAAAACATCTTCCTACTATGGCTAGGTTTAACATAAGTCAAGAACCCCATAATGATAGCCATAAAGAAATTTAGCTGCAAAAGTCGCCCAGTGGGTAACAAAACGCAGCAAGTGGGATGGTGCCAGTCACCTCCGAATATAACAACAACAGAATTGCCAGTCTCAAGACAACCCTTGAGGATGCCAGACGCAGTCTCTGGCGAAACGTCGGGGAACTACAAGCCTCACGACCACGGCCTACAGCCCGAAAATCTTTTTCAAGATCATCATAGCAACTCCGGCCGTGAAAGTCTACGTGAATACAGTACACAGTACTGATTGCTTTTATGAGAACTAAGTCTTATAATAATTTGCAGAAATCATTTAAAAATTATGTTTACATAAATAATGATTCCGTGTAATTTGGGCCGAGATCGTTTATTTTGGGCCGAAGTCTTATAAGTTGTACATGCGAATGTAATTACTCGTATTACTTTTTTTAAGTGATTTATTTTAAATATATATGTAAGAAAATACATTATAGCACTTTCACTCTTTTAGGGATTTATAAATGTATAATACAGTCTGTCATCATTTGTGTTTCTGAAAACAAGACAGGAAACATAAAAAACAATTATCTAAACACAAGAAGTAAATAACGTAGATTAATAATTAACATATTTGATTTTTGAGATAACTTCTTGGATTCACAAGGTCAGATTATCAAAGAAATACGTTTCAAAAGTTGAAAGTCGAAAATATATTAGGTCTAAATGATATAACCAATAATAATAAAAATTAATAATAATAATAATAATAATAATAATAATAATAATAATAATAATAATAATAATAATAATAATAATAACAGCAATAACAGTGGGCCACAGTTCAACAAACGTTTTTTCGAACACAAAATTAACTGATTAATTAAAATAATCATAAGAGATTATTAACGTGCACTAAAGAATATAAACGTTTTATAATACTAAATTTAATAATGTTAGAAATAGTAGAAATAATAAGTACTAAAATAATAATGATATTATTTAAATAAACTTACATCCGAACGGCCATGAACCTTAGGATTCTATAGAGGCAGTGACTTAGCTGGCAGTAAATTAATTTTAATTATAAGAATAAATAAAATAAAATAATTTTAGTCATGTTAATTATTATAGTAGAAATAATTTGATTAATAATAATAATTGTTATAATAATAATAATAATAATAATAATAATGACTATTATATTATTATTCTTATTATTATTATTATTATTATTATTTATTATTATTATTATTATATTATTATTATTATTATTATAACCATAGGCAAATAATTTTAGTTCTTAACAATATATATAAAAAAACATTTAATGCTCTATCTCAGACCCAGAATAAGAACTCTAGACGAGGCCCAAATTACACAATCTCATGAGGCCCAAATTACACACCATGTACAATTTAATTAAAAAATATGTATCATAAAAATTATAGTAAATACGATTTTGAAATATTAATAAAACATACCACGAAATATTTGCACAAGTTTAACTAAGAACACACACACTTGGCTTAACCACTAGCTTCCAAAAACTGTTTCACTTTTAACTGAAACCTTTTAGTGAAAATATAAAATATAATATTTTCTTCGTTACCTCCAAACCTTGAAGGATACTATAAAAAAAAAGTTTCAGGGGGTGAAGTATTGCTAATAGCCTTGCTAATCCCATTACAATCAGGGGGTGAACAAACTTGGAAATACCAAAATTTTATAAAGCCCAAATTACACGTCGGGCCAAATTACACGGACGTACCTTAATTACTTATTTACATTATCCTGAATTTAATTAGCTAGTATTAACCAGAGATGGAACGTCGTGGCGTAGTTGGTGAAGACAATATGCTACAAACCGAATGGTCGATGGTTCGAATCACAAAGGGGCCAGTAATTTTAAACTGACCCAAACCTTCTGGTGGCACTATGCTGAGGTCGACTCAGCCTCTAGCGTAAATGAGTACCAGACGGTTGTTGGCTGACTACGCCTGACGCACCATCTCATGGGCGGAAGAATCATCATTAGAATTTGTGAATATTTTTCAACTCTTCTAAGAAATATTTTATCTTAATTTTTGGAGATCTATAAATTGGCGTTGATAAAAAAAAGGAATGTTCTGAGTAAAGCTGAGCTCTATAGAGTTGCAATGACAAATTTCAATGATGGCTGTGTGAACTACTATTTTATATTTTTAAATATGTTGTTATATCATCGGATTTATTTTGTTTATCGTATTTTTTGTATCGGTATAACCATTTAAGTTACATTCGGTGTCAAAGCAAGCAAGGCTTTTGTTATAATTGTTGTATAAATAAATTGTGAAATTTTATAGAAGTACACAGAATTCAAAGATTTTTTTTTCCTTTCTTAATTATTGAATTTTTTATATCTGAGATATTACTGTTGCCCACCACTGTAGTATCGGAGTAGCGTCAGAGGCTCGTACGCAGTGGGTCCGTGTTCGATCCCCAGTTGTGAGAAGTTTCGCGGGTGATAGTTCCTTCCTTCCTATTTGGCACTGCAACCCGTTGTGAGTTTTGGCTTACTTCACAATTTTCCTCCATTCATCTCGATCCTGTACTGTCTCTTTCCATCCTCTTATTCCTATCCTTCTCAAATCTTATTCCACATCCTGCGGCCACCTCTTTCTCGTTCTTCCTCTCCTTCTCACTCCTATTATGTCGCCATGTATTAATCGTTTTGGTATTCTTCCATCTTTCATTCTTTCAACGTGTCCCCGGGCGATGGTTATTAACCTGTAAAATAAATGTCAGGAAACGTAAGCCCAAACGGTCCCCGAACATAATCTGGTTAACGTAATCGTAATATTCGCCATGTTTAGTATGAATGTGTGTGAATGGCGTGTTTCTTTATGTTGTGTTGTCTCGGAGGAGACCCTGGCTTTGTGGTGATAACGAATTCGGGTGAGGCACTAAAAGTCCTTATGGTGTCAAAAACGTTTGTGGGTTATCTACAGTTTAAAATTCCTCACCCGAGATGTCGTGCCTCTGTAAGGTCCGGATGGTGTGCATTTACATTGCGCATGGGTCAGCTTGGCCGTGCGTGCATTATATTTCCATTAATAAAAAATAAAAAAACTTAGGAATATATATATATATATATATATAATACTTACATGGCTACAGACCTACACAAAATGCAAAAAAAAAACAATATATATATATCTTCACTCCATACACAATAAGAATAATAAGAATAAATTGTATTTACAAATAAATGTTATATACAGTATTGACACCCGAATGTGCAAATGTTTGTGCTCGGGCGCAGTTCATCTTCACTGGTACTTGAAATGACCTTGTGTATAGATAATTCTCATTTTGTATATTAATACAAAAATGCTACAAAACAATTTTAAAAAAAAGAGAGAAAACACACACACACACATATACCCACATACACCCCACATATGAGCGCGCTCTCATAAACCCCCCCCAACCCTTGTAGACATCAAATACACTATCAGGCTATTTATCTTATTATGACTACTTATTATATAATTGAAAATCGGAAACAAAGTACATATTGAGATTCTTATTATTGATAATATATGTCCTTATTGATCTCCATTTTTTTTATCCCTGAATTTCCTTACTGTACCGAAAAATTTACATGTTTCGCCTCACTCTCGATCCGTCCTGAAAGATCTCAACACGCCTCTCTCCCACGATCCGACCTGAGAAATCTCTCCAAAAAAGTGTCGTCACAGTTTGTGAATCTTTGTCGTTATTTCATTCAGCTTTTTGATCAAACGTAGTGGTTATGGAATTGCTGTATATGTGGTAAGAATCTGACTCTTCTGATAAGTTCCTACTTATTATTAAACAGATTTAAAGTATATAATCAAATGGATAATATGTTTACAATTTATCTGCATCTGGAATAGAGATATTTTACGCACTCGACTTCTCTCATCTTTGCAAGCATTGGCAGTTTTTTAGCCTAGCGTTAACCATTGAAATGTTAGGATGTTTGTCAAGAAATGCTGTTTTGAAGCTTAGGTCGGAAATAGATTGAAAATATATGTAGCTTTTTATTAAAGGGACCAATTTATGTTTTATCTAAATTGAGATAATATTATAATGATATTATAACATGATCCATTATTGGATCTGTGTTAAAGTAACAGTATTGAAAAATGTTAAATAAATTGTGATATTCATAATATCCTTTTGCAGAGTAACCTTCTGTTACAACATAGAAGACAAGTATCTCTGACAGTTATACGGTACCTACCTCGTATACTAGCGTATTCATTTTTATGTTATCATTCCTGTTAAATTACAAAAATTTAACAGCTTTTAACTCAAAACTATATTTTATATAGCCCTTTTAGAACCAATTATAATATTTTATAATAGAGTTTCGTAAACAGTGAACTATGTTTCTTTATCACGGATTCAGGATTTGAAATATGCGACAATTCCCAAGTAAATTGATCTCTAAATGAACAGAACTGGCCAAATGTGTGAAAGTACAGCGTGGTGTTTGTGTGTCACAAAAAGTGAAAAAGGGCATTTAAAAAAATGCAGTACCGCTGTGGTCTCGTGTTAGCTTGCTGCTTGTCACGCAGCGGGCCGATGTTCGATCCATGATCGCGATAAGTTTCCTGTGTGATGTTTTTTCCTCACTTGTACGACTAATGTCAGGAAACTTTAAGACCAAAACGGTCCCCGAACATAATCTGGCCATCATTCATATTCTACGTTTAGGATTAAGGACTCTCCTGGTGCACCGCTATCATCAACATAATCACACAGCATACCGTCGGGGCAGCGTAACTCCGCCTTCCAGGCGCCCCAAACTCAGAAGTGTGTTACATTTACGCCCATGCCAGGAGAGAATACCAGAAATGTTGAAAATGACAATCAGGCATTGAATAAATGGTTAAAAAGGTAAAATTTTAATAAAGAAGTAAATAACTGCTATTAAAAGTAAGGACATGCTGTAAATAATGAGGAAAATGTGGCATTGGATGCTAATAATTGTTACAATTCAAACTTAGCTTCTATTAACCGCCCACATCTATACTGACTACTAGCTGACGTAAGAAATGGTGTCATGTTTGTGTTTTATCACGACATACGATCACGTGATTGCTTTTTTATTACTCGAATTCAGAGTATTGTATTAAAAATTCGGATTATAATAGTAGCATTATTCTTAACTGATATAGAATGTTGGTTTCATTTACGAGTACGTGTTGTGTAATTCATCTACAAGAGTCTTAAAATATTCTAGATAAAAGCAATGCAATACACTTTGTAAAATGACATTACATATTGACACAAATATTTGTACGTAGATATTCCATCCATAGTAATTCTGCCCGAGGGCAGGTCTTACACCGCAATCTTAGCTTTTTCATTCTATGCTTTGCAGCTTTACTAGGGAATTGTAGGTGTGGCAAATTCCCGTTGCTTTCCACACCCGTGGAGGATAATGATGATAATGATAAGGACGATAATGATGGCCGGATGATTATTAGGGACAGTTGGGCCCTAAGCATCCTGACATTTGTATTACAGGTGAGGAAAAACCCCAAAAAAATCTCACCCAGGAGCCTGTCCCGACCGTGAATCGAACGCGGGTCAGCTGCTTGACAAGGCAGCACGCTATCTCGAGAGAAGAGCGGTTGACTAGACAGATATTAGGGCCTCGTATGTAGAACTAAAGTGGACGAAATGTAAGTATGTGATTGATATTTGTAAATCGTAATGACTGTAACTTGCTTTCAACGTCCATAATTACTTCTTAACACACGGCATGATATACAAGGATAATGCCAGTGATCAGGCGTAAGTTCCTGGAAACAGATAATGAAAACATTATTGTCCAGCTGCTAAATACTTTCTCTCTGTCAATAACATATTAAAAATATGACGCACTATAGAACTATTTGTATAATGCAGCTACAATATTTGGATTCTAATTTGTTGAAAATAAATGTAGTTAAATGAGAGAAGAATTACAGTGACTCTTGTCATCCCAAACCCATTAAAAATGTAAAAAAAAAAATATATCTATCTGTTAATTGTAATTAGATGAACAGAACTTTTAAGCGATTAAAAATGTGTTTTTTTCACAGTATTTATCGGTTCGCTGTGCAGATAGAAGTACTGGTCAGTGCTGGAAGTGGCGTCTGTCCATCTCCTATACCTCATTGCAAAGAGGGCAATTATTAAATTATGTGAAAATTGTGATTCTTCCAATTATATCACATCTAGATGCAAAAACGAAGAAGACAACAGAGAAGTGAATGGAGAAAACTGTATAACAGTTATCTACACGATCGTTCTGGGAAAAATGATTAACTATAACTGTTAAGTTTCAAAGGATGCGATGGGTAGGACACGCGAGGAATGAAAGAGAGCGCTTGGAAACTCCTTGTAGGAAAACCAGAGAGAAATCTCCCAGAAGGAAGTCCAATAATGATGTGGGACAATAATATTAACCACGATCTGAGGAAAATAGATTATAAACAGAATTATTGGAAAACAGTAGCTCAGGATAGGGACGTATGAAGAACTTATGTCTGTGCGGTCATGAACCTAGGGTTCCATTTAGTTAATGATAATAATTAATAATAATAGTAATATTTTTATATCTTAATAATATAATTGTAATAATAATAGCAGTAATACAAATATATTGGCTTTTCAATCTGATAAATATATGTTGAACATATGGACATGCGTCAGAAGAATGGAATATTGCTGTTTCTTTTCCATATTCCTATACTATCTAACTACTCACTGGTACTATCGAACCCGTAGGTTTACGGCCGCGCAGACATCAGCTCTCCAAACATCCCTCTCCTGAGCTAATGTTTTCCAATCATTCCCTGTATAATCTACTTACCTCAAATCATGGTTAATGTTATTCTCCCGCCTCATTCTTGGTCTATCAATCGGACGTTTTCCCTCTGGTTTTTCTACAAGAAACTTCCATGCACGTATTTCACTCCCAATTTGTGCCACATGTCCTGCCCATCGCAGTCTACGAGACTTACCTCTACTTATTGTAGCCTATATGGCTTCCTATAAAGACCATGTAGCTCACAGTTATGCAGTCTTCTCCATTCACCTGTCTGCTCATCTACCTTAGGTCCTAAGAACTTTATTCTCAAACACTCGTAATATTTTATCCTCCCTTAAAGTAAGAGTCCATGTTTCACATCCATATAATATAACTAGTAGAATAACAGTTTTATATATTTTCAGTTTAACGTTTTTTGAAAGGAGTTGGGGCGACAAGGCTCCCTGTAATGCATAATATCATATATTTCTAGAATTGAGCCTATGTTTAATTTCTTTGAGCATCTCATTCCTATTTGCGATTATTGTTCCTAGATATTCGAATTCAGTCACTTCCTCAAAATTTCCCTCATTTTTCGTTATCTGTCCATTTCCATTATAAGATGTATTTCGATGTGTGTGTATTCCTATACTAGACAAAATAAATAGTGTTTTAGTCTCAATTTCCCAATGGTCGTCGAAGTATGGACTTAACCTTAATGCTGACAAGACACAAAGCATAATTATAAACTACCGACGAAAACAAAACGTTCCTAAATGACACAAACATCCGCTACAACTCAGTAGTAAAAAGTCTATCTACATTGATCTGTATCTGGACTTATAAAATCCAGGTGAATAATCCTGCAAGACACCATTGCGAATTCGTCACTTCGTAAATAGATTTGAAACTTCTTTTCACAAAATTAAAACAAATACTTGTACAGGCACTTGTAATGCCGCACTTAGATTGCTGCGACACGTTACTGATTGACCTGACTCATAATGCGTGCATTCGGTTTGTATTCCAATCTCCTTCGTTATGACCAAGTTTCTTCTTCATTTCAGGCCTTATCATGGCTATGTGTAAACAACCGTTGTTTTATGTGTTATTCATGGAAAAATAATGCACGTACGGCCAAACAGGTCCGAGCGCAATGTATTTGTAAATGTATTATCTTTCTTTTGAAAAAAAGCAATAAATTCCATTACTAGTGGTACTACATAATGAAACTACTACCTGCACAACAACTAAGAGTATATTCAGCATTTTGTATTTACCCATAAATAATCATCTAAGTAACTTTTATCTAAAAATATTTTAATCTATGTTTTTTCAGTGTTAGCTTATATTCTACCTCATTCGCACTGTGCATTCTTTATTCTATATTTTAATAACATTTTTCAAATTGTAATAAGTATATAGACGTAAATTTTGTTATTATTTTATTATTCGCTGGTTGAGTGCAATAGAAGGCCTTATGGACTTACGTCTGCCAGTATAAATAAAGCATAATAATAATAATGATAATTTACCCTCTGTTTGAGCATTTGGTATGGGTTCCCTGAAGTAGTCCCCGCCCGGAGAACCGAATGGGGGACTATTTGACCTCCGGAAAATTTTACCCCAGTTGAACCCACGTCCGCATTTCTTGAAGGTTGTATTTTTACGGTGAAAGATCGTCACTGTTTCGACCAAGGTACTTTTTTCGTCTGGCTTATCACCTTCGACCAGACCGGCATGGGTAATCCTATCGGCAGCAATGCTACCGCCGGCATAGCTCATAACAATGAACTACATGGTCTTTATAGGAAGCCAGATATAATAATAACAGTTAAGTCTTGTAGACTGCGATGGGCAGGACACGTTGCACGTATGGGGAATAAAAGACTTGCATGGAAGCTTCTTGTAGGAAAGCCAGAGGGAAAACGCCCAGTTAGTAGACGAAGAATGAGGTGGGAGAATAACATTAACTATGATTTGAGGGAAGTAGATTATACTGGGAATGATTGGAAAGCATTAGCTCAGGATAGGGATGTATGGAGAGTTTATGTCCGCGCGGCCATGAACCTACGGGTTTGATAGTGCCAGTGAGTAAGTAAGTAATGATAATTTACAGACACATTATAATAAAACAGATTATATTTCATTGGATACAACAGATGAGCTAAAATGTAATTCAGGAAGAACGCGTAATGTTGAACATTTTAAATATGTAGGATCTATATTGTAGATGAAAGTGAGAATTCAACTACAGAAATTGAAAGAAGAATAACCGATGGAAGAAGAATTATTGGTATGTTGACCTCAGTGCTTTGGAATAGATATATAATATACAGAACGAAGAAAACTATATTTTAAAGTTCTGTTACAAAGCATTTTATTATATGGGTTCGAAACCGGGACAGTAAGTAGAAAACAAGCCAACACACTGTTAGCATTAGAAATTGATTTTTTGGAGGCGATTGACAAGAATTTGAAGAAGGGATAAGGTCAGAAACAGCACAATAAGGGAAATTATGTAAGTTGAAAAATAATTTAGGAAAAATAGAAGAAAGACATTTGAAATGGTATGGACACCTTATAAGAATGGAAGAAGAGAGAATACAAAAGAAGATCCTTAATTGAAAAGCTAATGGAAGAAGTGGAAGAGGCAGGCCTAGAGGACGATGGATGGATGGAGTGAAGAGAAGTATGGAAGCTAGAGATTTGAGAGAAGAAGATGCTTTAGACAGGAACCTCTGGCGACAGATCACTTTCGGTTGAATGAGAAACACTGTATTGTGGAATATTCCTAAATAAAAAATAACAGCAATCTAATAATAATAGTAATAATAATAATAATAATATTTTATTTTTTAATATTTTTAATATTTTATAAATGCGACCGCAATTACTAATAATTACATAGGTATTGGCCTACTAGGTGCATGCTGTACAGCATTTATACATAAAAATGAGTTGTTTGTCTGTCTGCCGGTCTGGCTTTTATGAACTCAAAAATAACTTGTCCGATTTTAATAGGATTGTTTCCATCATTTAGAGAATTTTTCTGGGACAGTTACCGTATCGCACATTACCCTGCGTACTGTAGGGACGGAGCTGAGTAAAAAATAGTTTTTGGGCACTTAAACTGCTTACGCTTCCTAAACCATAACAAATACACCAAATTAATTTACACGGAATTTAATATCTCAAAACATTCTACAAACATGTTTGCGACAACATATGTTCATCTTTTACGGATAACTCATAATAAACATTTTTATCTTTCAGCTCATTGATATCAATAAGGCAGGAATAAGTAGATTCCCGAGCAAAGCTGCGTAATCAGCTCGTTGTATATAAATATAATTTCAATATAAATTTACTTTGGTGATTCAACTGAACATAAAAACACATTTAATTGATTTAGGAGTAGCAGCGCACGCCGGGTATTAGCTAGTATATCATGTTTTTAATTTGGTGGTCGTAGCAAATTGCTCTAAGCATTGTTTGTTCACCTTGGATTACTCGCAACCAGTATTTGAGTACACGAATTTTACAGTTAATGTCGTC
This sequence comes from Diploptera punctata, assembly GCA_030220185.1. Lineage (NCBI taxonomy): Eukaryota > Metazoa > Arthropoda > Insecta > Blattodea > Blaberidae > Diploptera > Diploptera punctata. The sequence goes on from JASPKZ010008081.1 coordinate 297,613, forward strand.
CTGGAATGACCCGAATTCATATAAAATTCCACAGTTAGAAACGGCCTTACTAAGTCCTGTAATATACTTTAGAAAATGCGTATATACCTTATTTAGTATTTTTCCGTTCTTTGGAAACCCCAAATCTCACTACTATAGTGCATGACTGGCCTGACCATAGCTCCATACATTTTTTCTAATGTGCTGACTGGAATATCAGGCACTCGACCCAGAATACCGAGTACACTGTTAAGTTGTCCCTCCCTTTAAATAATGCTATATCAATGTGTTTTTTCCACTTTCCGTTCATTTTCAACGTCGTACCAAGATATTCGAAATGTTTCACGTTTTGAAGAACTTGATCTCTGTATTTCCATTCCTCTGTTCTACCATAATCCGTCCCATTTTTAAAGGTCATTGTTTTTGTCTTACTAGCATTTACAGTCAATCCCCAATTCCTACAGTATATTTCCAGTAGGTCAAGACCTCTTTGCAATCCCTTGATTGTCTTGGAACAGATAATTAAATCATCTGCATACAACAGGTAAATCCAGAAAATTGGATAAACCTCGGTAAATTTCTGGACAAAACGCGAAAAATAAGGACAACACTCATTCATGAATAAATATATGTTATCAAAATGCAATACCATTAATTATTAACAATTATATATAAATTAATTAGTGAATAATGCTGTTGTGTTATTATTTAATTGTAATATTAATGTGTTTTCTTTATGTAATTGTAATGTTAATGTTTTTTTAGTGTATAATGCTATTGTGTTATTACTTAATTGTAATATTATTATTGTGTTTTCTTTATGTAATTGTAATGTTATTGCTATTGTGTTATTACTTAATTGTAATATTATTGTGTATTGTGTTATTACTTAATTGTAATATTATTATTGTGTTTTCTTTATGTAATTGTAATGTTATTGCTATTGTGTTATTACTTAATTGTAATATTATTGTGTTTTCTTTATGTAATTGTATGTTAATGTGTTTAGTGTATAATGCTATTTGTGTTATTATTTAATGGTAATATTTTTATTGTGTTTTCTTTATGTAATTGTAATGTTATTGCTGTTTTTGTTTATTTTTCTTTACACTAGTACCAATTATTACTTTATTGTAACGGACTGTCAACAGCACGTACGGCTTACTGCCCGTGCGACCCATATTTGTAAATAATATTGTAAATATCTTACTTTTTGTCTAATAAAGTCCTACTAATAGTATATCATAATAAACTAGACAATTGTAAGTAAAATTATAGAAATATTTTTATTGCTAAATAAACAAGTTTCAGCAATACATTGTGTATTCACTATATATATATTATAATATGGAGTGAACGTAATCTTGTAACTCACATGCCATTTGCGAATTATGAAAAATCTTTTGATAAAATAAACAGAATAGAACTATGTGAAAACATGTTCAGGAGAGAATAGACTTCTCAATTAGTAAGAGCTGTACTCAGCCAATATTAAATTTTGTAAGAAGATAAATAGATATAGGAGTTTGCCCAGGGAATCAGATGTTAACAATTATATATATATATATATATATATATATATACCCAGCGTACGCTGCTACGCCTAAATAAATGATAATGTGATTTTACGTTTAGTTGAATAAATAAAAGGAATAATAATTGTAAATTTGTATCATTATTTTTTAGATACCCCATGCTGATTACTCGGCATTGCCCGGGAATCTACTTATTGCCGATCTTCTTGGCATAAATGAAAGACAAAAATGGTTATTGTGACTTATCCCTAAAAGATAAACATATCCAGTCGCCGGCTTTCTTGCAGAGTTTTTTGAGATGTTCAATTTTGTGTACATTAATTTGATGTATTTGTTATGGTTTAGGCAGCGTAAGCCATTTAAGCGTACAAAAAGCCACTTTTATTTTACTTTTCACTACAAAGGGCGATTTTTAAGGGTGAAGGGCTTGAGCATTGAAATTCTCTTGTAGCCTATAACATTCCTCGGAAAATACTGAATATTTTGCAAAAAGCAAAACATGATGAACGTTAGGGCAGTGCATGCTTGTCCGGCAATATACTTACCCCGTTCTTCTTGGCATCAATGAAAGACAAAAATGGCTATTGTGAGTTATCCGTAAAAGATAAACGTATGCTCTCCGGGAATTTTTTTTTTGAGTATATTGAAATATTAATTTACGTGTAAATTATTAATTTTTTGTATTGTTTTAGGCAGCATAAGCCATTTAAGCGTAAAAAAAAGGATTTTTTCACGTTTTTCACCAAAAAGGGTGATTTGTAGGGGTGTAGGATTTGAGTATCACAACTCTCATATAGCATGTATTCATCCCGGGAATTTCCTGAACATTTTGCAAAAAAAAACCATCACAATTGGATCAACGGTATGGCCGCACATAAAGTACGAACAAAGAAACAAACCAACAAACAAACAATTTTAAATATATATATATATCACTCTGAAAATATTCCTGTGCAAATACTAAATCGACGTTTGCGTTCTACGATGGAAAGCGAATTGGAAGAAGAAAAGTTTGGCTTCAGGAATGGAAAGGGTACGAGAGATGCAATTGGATTGATACGAACAATAGGAGAAAGGTATATAGAAAAATATAAAGAAATTAATTCAGTATATGTTGACCTTAAAAAAGCTTTTGACAGAGTGAATTGGAATAAACGCATGGGGATCTTGAAGCAAATTGGCGTGAACTGGAATGAGAGGAGGCTCTTAAGTAATCTTTATATGAAACAGCGAATAAATGTGAAGATAGGAGAAGAAATGTTAGAGGGAAGAGAAATTGGAAGGGGTACGGCAAGGATGTCCTCTATCACCTACTCTTTTCAACATCTACCTGGAAGACCTAATGAAGAACTGCTTCAGGAATACGGGAGGCATAAAAATGGGAGGAAGAAGAATTAAGTGCATAAGATTTGCGGATGATATGGTTTTGCTAGCAGAAGATGTAATGACGCTGAGGAACATGCTGATGGAGCTAAACGATAAGTGCGAGAATTATGGAATGAAGATAAATATAAATAAGACGATGGTCATGATTTTAGGAAGGAAACCAACGAAGATATACATGAGGATTAAAGATGAGGCCATTGAGGTAGTGGAGAGCTTCAAATACTTGGATTGTACTACCAGTAGTAACATGGACTACGGTCAAGAAGTAAAGCAGATGCTAGCAATGGCAAAAGAAGCTTTAACAAGAAGAGAAGCACTTTTTGTGGACCTTTGGCAAAAGAATTACGGAAGAGGCTAGTGAAGTGCTAATGTGTGGAGTGTAGCATTGTATGGTACAGAGACTTGGACATTACGTCGGAATGAGTAAAAGCGACTGAAAGCTATTGAGATGTGGATATGGAGAAGGATGGAAAGTATAAAATGGAGATAAAATTAAAAATAAAGTTGTGCTAGACAGAGTGGTGAAGGAAGAACAATGCTAGAACCCATATATAAGGGGAAAATATATTGGATTGGCCACTGGCTAAGAATAAATTGCCTGCTGACGGATGTCCTTGAAGGAATGGTCATCGGAAAGAAAGTTAGAGGCAGAAAAAAGACATCAGATGATAGACAATAGTAAAATAAATGGTTTGTATGCGGATAAAGAAAGGAAAGCTGAGTTAATGAAAGAGTAGAGAACGCTGTGTTTGCAGTGAAAGACCTGCTCTTGGCAGAACACTATGGATATATATATATATATATATATATATATAATGTGTGTTTGTTTGTTTGTTTGTTCGTTCGTACTTTATGCGCGGCCATAAAGTTGATCCGATTGTGATGGGGCTTTTTGCAAAATGTTCAGGGGATTCCCGGCACGAACATAGGCTATAACTGAGTTCAGATACTCAACTCCTACTGCCCGTGCGACCCATATTTGTAAATAATATTGTAAATATCTTACTTTTTGTCTAATAAAGTCCTACTACTACTACTACTCAACTCCTACACTCTTAAAATCGCCCTATGTAGTGGAAAACGCGAAAAAAGTAGATGTTTGGACGTTTAAATTTCTTATGCTACCTAAACCATAATATATATACAAAATTAATGTTCACAGAATTGAATATCTCAAAAAGCTCTACAAAAAAGTCCGCGACAGCATATGTTTATCTCTTACGGATAACTCACAATAACCATTTTTTGTCTTTCATTGATGCCAAGAAGATCAAGACAAGTACGTAGATTCTTGTGCAAGCATAGCAGCACATGGCGAGTATTCTTTTACGGATAACTCAGAATAACGAATTTTGTCGTTTTACTGTTTTATGCCAAGAAGTTCGAGATAAGTAGATTACCGGGTAACACCGCGTAATCAGTACGGGGAATCTTAAAACAATTACGATATAAATTTATAATTATTTTTCATTTTACTTATTCAACTAAACATGAAAGCATATTAATTTTAATTTATTTAGGCGTAGCAGCGCACGCCGGGTATAAGCTAGTAATATACAAAAATGAATGTTTGTTTCTTCGTACTTTATGCGCGGCCATACCGTTGATCCGATTGTGATGGTGTTTTTTTGCAGAATGTTCAGGAGATTGCCGGGATGAACATAGGCTGTAAGAGAGTTGAGATACTCAACTCCTACACCCTGAAAAACGCTCTTTATAGTGAAAAACGTGAAAATGTTCCTTTTTTACCCTTAAATAGCATACGCTGCCTAAACTATAACAAATACACAAAATTAATGTACACCGAATTGAATACTCTACAAAAAAGTCCACGACAGCATATGTTTATATTTTAGAGATAACACACAATAGCCATTTTTATCTTCCATTGATGCCAATGAGTTCGAGATAAGTTGATTCCCGGGCAAGCATGTGCTGCCATACCATTCATCTGTTTGTCATGGGGCTTGATGCAAAATGTTCAGGATTTTCCCGGAAAGTTATAGTTTATAATATAGTTTTAATTCTTAAGCCCTTTAACCCTAACAATCACCTCCCATAGTGATAAAATGTGAAAAATCTCGTTTTTATGTATGCTTAAATGGCTTACGCTGCCTAAACCATAACAAATACACAAAATTATTGTACACAATTGAATATCTCAAAACATTATACAGAAATGTCCGTTCGACAGCATATGTTTATCTTTTAAGGATAACTCACAATAACCATTTTTGTCTTTCATTGATGCCAAGAAGAATGGGATAAGTAGATTCTCGGGCAAGCATAGCATCTCAGGACAGGTATTCGTTTATGGGTAACTCAAAACAACGGCTTTTGTCTTTCAGCTCATTTATGCCAAGTTCATCGTGTTGCGTAGATTCCCGGACAACGCCGGATAATCATCAAGGGGTATCTAAAAAGAATAACGATATAAATGTATAATTATTTTTTGTTTTACTTATTCAACTAAATGCAGCGTGTAGCAGTGCACGCCGCATATTAGTTAGTATATATACAGTATAAACGATGGCATTGAAAAATGGCTGAATATTTTAAATCTTAGAGTGTAATAAAGCATTAATAAATTATTATCTGGGACGACCAATTAGTAATATTAGACTCTGAAGACCATTTGTAAATTGCCGCCCATAAACAACTTAAAAAAAAACAATATGCTTGTATGACCTAAGTGAAAAAAACTCTAAAACAAGAGTCTGACCTTCACATGTAAATAACAAGAAAGGTGAAACCTCGTAATAGAATAAAAATAGTAGAGCGACTAAGCAATTTCAAATACTTAGCTTGCAAATATCATACGAGAAAAAAACAATGGACTGTTAGCCACTTGTCGTAATGAGATCTATAGAACATAGAAAAAGTAAAACTACACGTGTGCCGTTTCATATAAGAGTAGCATTGCTAGTACTACAATACACGTATGACTCGGAAACATGGATATTAATGAAACAAGATAAAAAATATGCTTAAGTATCAGAGATGAGTTTTTAGCGTTCAGTAGTAGCAATTTCTCAACTTTTACGTAAAGGAAATGAAGAGTTAAGAGAAGAAATTTAAATGAAAAGAAATAAATCAATGAGTGGAAAATTATCATAAGTAATGCCACGAGTGATTTCCAAATTATCGATAAAATTTATCTGGAGAATTTGGAAAACAAGAGTGGCATTTGTTAGGGCTATTTAACGAATAAAATTGAGCTGTTTGCTCACAAATAATTATTTAAGTATAGTTATTTTAAAATATTTATATATTTAATGTAAACCGCTATGTATGAAAACAAATGAGAAATGTTTATGTTTCACTTGTTCATCACTGCAACCAGATCATATTATTTATTGCCAAAGGATAGCAATATTGTAAGAATGCACCTGAGTGGTGAAAAAATGGAACACATCAAACTGTATATTAATTAATTTCCGATGTCCTATGATGTAAATATATCAATTATATTCTTCTGGGTCATTATTACCTGGGAAATAATACGTTTAAAAAGTGCAAACAGTGGTTTATTTTTTTGTATTATAATCAATTACTACAAACGTTTTTATATTATATCCTGCAAGCACTATCTGTTTAAATCTGTGCACAATATATACAATCTGGTAGCCCTATTTTTTAAAGAGTCAGTCACTGCAAAATAATGCTTTGACCTATTCAGAAGTAAAAAAGGAGGAGCTTTCTTTAATATGATAAAGTTATTACATAAATTCCAGGTGAAACACGACTGTTATAGGTTGTAAATCAAAATTCACTGAAATTCCATTGGTCATTGACTCCCATTTGGGGCATGAGTTAAATAGTCAAAATAAATGATGGATCACCTTGATAGGAAAGATTATCCAAAAACCAGAAAATATATTGGTCGTCCGAGACTTTGATGAAAGCAGGAGTTGTAATGGCGAAGGAAGGGACCGATAGGTTCATATCGTGCTGTAGATGATGTTGATACTAACTACTAATTAACTAACTCACTGGAACTATCGAACCCGTAGGTTCATGGCCACGCGGACATAAGCTATCCACACATACCTATCTTGAGCTAATATTTTTCAATCATTCCCTGTATAATCCACCTCCGTCTAATCATGGTTAATGTTATTTTCCCACCTCATTCTTGTCTAACAACTGCTGTTTTCCTTCTGGTTTTCCTACAGGGAGCTTCCTTGCACTTCTTTCATGTCCATTCGTGCCACATGTCCTGTCCATGGCAGTCTACGAGACTTAATTGTTCTTATTATATCTGGCTTTCTATAAAGACCATGTAGCTCACTGTTATGTAGTTTTCTCCATCCACCTGTCTGTTCTTCTCTCTTTGATCCAAAAATTTTCCTAAGAACTTTATTTTCAAATACTCGAAATCTACTACTACTACTACTACTACTACTACTACTACTACTAATAATAATAATAAAAATAATAATAATAATAATCCATCCATAGTAATTCTGCCCGAAGGCAGGTCCTTCACTGCAATCATAGCATTTTCATGCTATGCTTGCAGCTTTACTAGGGAATTGTAAGTGTGGAATTGTAGGTGTGGTAGCTTCCTGTTGCTTTCCACACCGGTGAAGGATGATGACATTTGTTTCCTGACATTTGTCTTACAGGTGAGGAAAAACCCCGATAAAAACCTCACCCAGAAAAACTGCCCCGACCGGGGATCAAACCCGGGCCCGCTGAGTGACAAGGCAGCACGCTACCTCGAGACCACAGCGGTGGACACTAAGAATAATAATAAATATAATAATAAATATAATAACAATAATAATAATAATAAATATAATAATAAATATTATTATTATTATTATTATTATTATTATTATTATTATTATTATTATTATTATTATTATTATTATTATTATTATTATTATTATTACTGAATATACAAATAGTGGGTACCCTATTTCACCTTCCGTTATGCTAGGGTTTTAGTTACAATAAAATTATGTGCATCCATTCGCATTTTTGTTAATATCTAGATTTACATCATATCAATACTATTCTAACGTAATATACCGTAAATAACTAAATTAATAGAAAATAAAAATACTATTAATTATACAGAACAAAGTTGTTTTTTTTATTATTTAGGAATATTCCACAATAGAATGTTTCTCCTTCAACCCAAAGTGATTTGTCGCAGAGGTTACTGTCTAAAGCAACTTTTTCCCTCAAATCTCTTAGTTAATTTGGATAAAGAAAATAATTATTTAACAACAAGCAACTTACAAGCATGCCTAAGTGTGCGGCAGACCTGACATCTTGAGGGAGGGAATTCAAGGAGTTGACAGAAGCTATAGTGAAATAATGAACCCAAGAAGAGGCTGTGGGGACATATTCCTAGCAGTTTGTTATCTTGTGACCTATTGTTGATATTGTGTTAGGAATGTAATTTCTGAAATCTAGCCTCCAGATATCTAAGATGGTAATAGAACAGAAGCTTGAAAAGAAGTGAAAGAGAGTGTAATTTAGGTCTTCCGCCAAGACGGAACCAAGATAGATTATTGAAGTGTTCGGAAATATGATCAAAACGACGAATGCCACAATTAAACGAACGCAAGCTGAATGAACAGTGTTCAAAGTTTAGGTCATTATATAACGTCACATTAATCGACGTGTGGCAGAGTTGTTGTCAGTAACATTCGTAAACTTATTTTTCGTCCTTTAAGTATTAGGTCTAGTGGTTAAAAACGGTCTTACATGTAATTCCAACGAATTTCCCAAATTTCTTTACTGTTAAGGATGCTAATTTTGTATCTGGAGTAATATTCAATTCTATGTACTTGAGATTTTCATCTGGTGTTTTAATTTTGAAAGTATGTTAGAATTGGAGCAACTTTTTATTATTTTGGAACATAAATATTCTGTAATGAAATTAAAGTATTCAATAAAAATTATTAGTATTGTTTAAGAAAAATATCTGGAGCTAGAATTATTAATGGACTCATTCGGAGAGAAGGTAATTAGATGAGAATCTTCCTAAGAAACAGATTAGAAAAGAACGGACACTCTGTAAGTTCGAATTTGAACTACACATGACCATAAAGTCATAGAGATGTGTTACCTTGTACGGATAGTGCTTGGGGAGGAAAACGCCCTAATGATAAGAGGGTGGCTGGCTGATTACATACCCGTTTCTGAGGACAATAACTGTAGATATTATATGCTTCATACAATAACCTGCTGACTCTTGAGTAATAAACTTATATTTTATGTGTTATGTGCTACTCATCGGATTAGCATTATTCTTCGAACTTCATCAGCATCGTGTCCTGTACACCAAAACCTGATACATCAAAACTATTTACCTTAATTATAGACGTCAATTATCTAATTATAAATACTATTTACATTATTCATTATCATCAATTCTTTTACTTACTTACTTACTCTTACTCACTGGCACTATTGAACCCGTAGGTTCATGGCCGTGCGGACATAAGCTCTCCATACATCACTATCCTGAGCTAATTCTTTCCAATCATTCGCTGTAAAATCTACTTCCCTCAAATCATAGTTAATTTTATTCTCCCACCTCATTCTTGGTCTACCAAGTCAGCGTTTTCCCTCTGGCTTTCCTACAAGAAGTTTCCATGCACGTCTTTCATTCCCCATACGTGCAACATGTCCTGCCCATCGCAGTCTACGAGACTTAACTGTTCTTATTATATCTGGCTTCCTATAAAATCATGTAGTTCATTGTTATGTAGTCTTCTCCATTCACCTGCCTGTTCATCTCTCTTTGGTTCAAAACATTTCGTAAGTACTTTATTCTCAAATACGTGTAATCTCTTTTCCTCCCATAAATAAGAGTCCATGTTTAGCACCCATATAATATAACTGGTAGAATAATAGTTTTATATATTTTCAGTTTAACGTTTTTTGAAAGGAGTTGGGACATCAGGAGTCTCTGCAATGCATAATAGCACGCATTTCCAGAATTGAGCCTATGTTTAATTTCTTTATGCATATCAATCCTTTATCCTTACAATTAATTCACATATCATCACGTGTAATTCATTAAAAACCAAATAAACTCTACAAACCCACAATTATACTTTTAAATCACATTAATAATAATAATAATAATAATAATAATAATAATAATAAAAGTAACAATAATAATATTTTATATTAACTAATAATGATAATAGTAATAATCATACTTTATATTAATTGATAGAGATAGGAAATTAGGTCTTGCCTCTTACTTCACTAGGCTCAGAGCATACAGACACGCAGTAAAAATTACAAACTAACAATAAAAATAATAATTTTAATAATTGTATCAGTAATTATCAATAATAATATTGATAATAGTAACAGTAATGGGAGGCTATAAGATATACTATTAAATCATCAGCATCAGAAAGCATTGGTTGTTTAAAAAAGAGGCAAAACAAGAAATGGTTTGATGAGGAATGTGCCGACATTGTAAAGAAAAGAAAGCTAGCAAAAATGAAATGGTTACACGAGCCAAATGAGGTAAATTTAGAGCAATTGGGTAGTGTTAGACGGGAAACCACCAAGTTACTAAAGAGTAAAAACAGGGAATATTTGAGATAGAAGATTAATGATCTTGAAATTAATGCAAAAAATAGGAACATTAGAGAATTATATCAGGGAATTAGTATAGAGAAGAAAGGGTTTCAGGCTAGAACAAACATAATTCGGAATGAAAATGGGGATATGATTGCAGATTCCAAGAGTATATTAAATAGATGAAAAGTTATTTTAATCAGCTATTAAATGTACATACAGAACAGGACATTGAGGAGGATAAGTTACAGACAGCAGAAATGCTAGTCGCAGAGCCAAGTGCATTAGAGGTTGAAATGGCAATTGAAAAATTGAAGATGTATAAAGCATCAGGTTCAGATGAGATCCCAGCAGAACTGATAAAATCAGGGGGAGAAAATTGATGGAGAAGATACGCTGGTTGCTTAGTATGATTTGGGAAAAAGAAGCTCTTCCAGATGAATGGAAAGAATCAATTATCGTACCAATTTATAAAAAAGGAGATAAAACTGATTGCAACAACTATAGGGGCATCTCATTACTTTCAACTTCGTACAAAATTCTAACAAATATATTAGTAAGCAGACTTACTCCCTATATTGAAGACATTCTAGGAGATCATCAATGTGCATTTAGAAGAAACAGGTCTACAACAGATCAGATTTTTAGTATAAGACAGATTTTAGAAAAGAAATGGGAATATAATGGTACTGGTACATCAACTATATGTAGACTTCAAAAAAGCATATGATTCAATTAAGAGGGAGAAGTTATATAGTATCCTGCTGGAGTTCGGAATTCCAAAAAGTTAGTTAGACTTATACGAATGTGTCTAAATGGCTCAACGAGTAGGGTGCGTGTAGGCAAACAGTTTTCAGACACTTTTGAAATCCAGAATGGGTTGAAGCAAGGAGATGCACTATCTCCTCTACTATTTAATTTTGTACTAGAGCATGCCATTAAATCTTTAGAGAATGAGGAAGGCTTACAACTCAATGGTATTAATAAGCTGTTAGTTTATGCTGATGATGTAGTACTAGTTGGCCGATAGTGAGGAGATACTAAAGGCCAACACGCACACACTATTGAGTAACACTAAGAAATTAGGACTGGAAGTAAATATCAGTGAAACTAATATATGGTCACACGTAGAAATACATTATATAATGGAAATGGACAGCTAATGACAAATGAGGGAAATTTTGAGGAATTGGCTGAATTCAAATACCTAGGAACAATAATCACAAATATGAATGAGATGCACAAAGAAATTAAACATAGGCTCAATTCTGGAAATGCATGCTATTATGCATTGCAGAGACTTTTGATGTCCCAACTCCTTTCAAAAAACGTTAAGCTGAAAATATATAAAACTATTATTCTACCAGTTATATTATATGGGTGCGAAACATGGACTCTTACTTTAAGGGAGGAAAGGAGATTACGAGTATTTGAGAATAAAGTCCTTAGGAAAATTTTTGGACCAAAGAGAGATGAACAGACAGGTGAATGGAAGACTACACATAACAATGAACTACATGGTCTTTATGGAAGCCAGATATAATAAGAGCAGTTAAGTCTCGTAGACTGCGATGGGCAGGACATGTTGCGCGTATGGGGAATGAAAGACGTGCATGGAAACTTCTTGTAGGAAAGCCAGAAGGAAAACGCCCAGTTGGTAGACCAAGAATGAGGTGGGAGAACAACATTAACTATGATTTGAGGGAAGTAGATTATACAGGGAATGATTGGAAAGCATTAGCTCAGGATAGGGATGTATGGAGAGCTTATGTCCGCGCGGCCATGAACCTACAGGTTCGATAGTGCCAGTGAGTAAACAGTAATTAATAATAATAAAATATTAATCCAATAATAATATTAATATTATTATTTATTATTATTATTGTTATTATTACTCATACTAGCCTACTGCTATTCTTTAATTTTATCATATTTGTTGTCATAATGCAAGCACAATATTTTTTCACGTTTTTTTATAGTTTATCCCATAAGTGAAACATCTTGATACGATTTAGTTCTGCGGACAACTCAAAATATTATTATTATTATTAATTATTATTATTATTATTATTATTATTATTATTATTATTATTATTACTATTGTTTATCGTAGTTGTTATTCTTACAGAAATTTTATAAAATATTAGTGAAATAATTTAATCCTACGGTAATAGTAAAGTTTAATACTGGTATTAGAACATTTATTCTGTTATAACTTTATTATTATTATTATTATTATTATTATTATTATTATTATTATTATTATTATTATTATTATTAAAAACAATATATATAAAGAAAAATGCATATAGTATTGAAAGAAATAAGGAAAGCAAAATATGACCACTGGGACAGAATATGTGCAGAAATAAACTGCCAAGTAGAATTTAAACAATTAACAGCAGCCTGGGGAACTTTAAATAAATTGAGAACAAATGTGCTACGTCGAACAAATATGGAACTAATTTCACTAAAAGAATGGGAACAATATTACAATATATTATTAAATGAGGAACGGCCGGAATACATGGAAAAAGCAAATTTATTCATGAGAATATAGTTTGGGAAATATCTGAGGATGAAGTGGCAGCATGTATCCATGAAGGAAAAAATGGGAAAGCCAGTGGACCCGATGGAATTAATCTAGAGTTATTAAAATATGGAGGGCGAAAAGTGATAAAATTGCTTATGAAATTTTATACAAATATTCTTACAGGAGGAACTATACCCACAGAAATGAAATGGGGGTTTATAAGCTCGATATATAAGAAGGGAGAGAGACGAAACTGCAGCAATTATAGACGGATATGTGTGAATAACTCAATTATGAAAATATTCACTCGCATTTTAAAACATATATTAGACAGAGAATATAAATATATCGAAGAACAAAGTGGGTTCGCTGCAGGAAAATCATGCACTGACAATATGTTCATACTGAGACAGGTGTTAAGAGAAATGCCGAGAGAAATCGCAACCAGTAAATTTGATCTTTATTGATTTGTTAAAGGCGTATGATAGTGTACCCAGAATATTGCTCTGGAAAGCCCTAGAAGAGGCGAATATAAATGACAAAGCAATTAGTATTATAAGATCATTGTACTCAGAGAAAAAATGCCAAATTAAGATGGGAAACAGACGTTCAGAAAAATTTCAAACATCAAAAGCTCTACATACTTACTTACTTACTTACTTACTTACTTACTTACTTACTTACTTACTTACTTACTTACTTACTTACTTACTTACTTACTTACTTACTTACTTACTTACTTACTTACTTACTTAGTTACTTACTTACTTACTTACTTACTTACTTACTTACTTACTTACTTACTTACTTACTTACTTACTTACTTACTTACTTACTTACTTACTTACTTACTTACTCACTGGCACTATCGAACCCGTAGGTTAATGGCCGAGCGGACACAAGCCTCCCATATATCCCTATCCTGAGCTAGTGCTTTCCAATCATTCCGTGTATAATCAACTTCCCTCAAATCATAGTTAATGTTATTCTCCCACATCATCCTTGGTCTACCAACTGGGCTTTTTCCCTCTGGCTTTCCTACAAGAAGCTTCCATTCAAGTATTTCATTCTCCATACGTGCAACATGTCCTGCCCATCGAAGTCTACGAGACTTAATTGCTCTTATTATATCTGGCTTCCTATAAAGACCATGAGAGTTCATTGTTAATTAGCCTTCTCCCTTCACCTGTCTGTTCATCTCTCTTTGGTCCAAAAATGTTCCTAAGTACTCTATTCTCGAATATTTGTAATCTCCATTCCTCCCTTAAAGTAAGAGTCCATGTTACGCACCCATATAATATAACTGGTAGAATAATAGTTTTATATATTATCAGTTTAACGTTTTTTGAAAGGAGCTGGGACATCAAGAGTCTCTGCAGTGCATAATAGCATGCATTTCCTGAATTGAGCCTATGTTTAATTTCTTTGTGCATCTCGTTCCATTTCTGATTATTGTTCCTAGGTATTTGAATTCAGTCACTTCCTCAAAATTTCCCTCATCAAAAGCTCTACTACAAGGATATTGCTTATAACCAACGTTGTTTAAAATATATATTGATAATTGTACGAATAGATAATTATTACCTCCATCATTTACTATACGCAGATGATCAGGTGGTGATTTCTCAGGATTCAGATGATGCATCTTTCATGTTAAGTAAATTCGAGGTAGAATACAAAAAAAATAGGGATTACAGATAATTTGAAGTGGTCCGGCAAGAACGTGCCAAGCCACATTTTTGGTCAAATTTAACTAGTAATGCCATCTTTTAGGTAGTATTATTTTGAATAACCTAGTGTTAAGTGTGTCTACTGAAAACTCAACATTTGCTATTAAATTAATTTTTTTTTCTTGCCCTAAATACATCTTCCATAACTGCAAGAGAGTGTCAAGCAACAAAGGGAATTTGTGGAAAATTGCTTGAAGAAAGAAAACTGAAGTTTTCTCTCGAATTAAATGATGAAGGTAGTGATAATAGGTCTGATTTAAATATTTAATAATAATAATAATAATAATAATAATAATAATAATAATAATAATAATAATAATAATAGCTTTATTTTACCTGGCAGAGTTAAGGCCTTAAGGCCTTGTCTACCACTCAACCAGGTTTAAAAAAAATACAAACAAAAAAAATAGTCTTGAATCTAAAATATATATGTATATATATATATATATATATATATATAAACGATTACAAGTTATGAATACAATACAATTAATATTTATAATGTAATTTGATTTAATCTAAATTTAACGAATTAAATATATAATATGTACAAGATATATAAAAAACGAGGAAAATATTTGCCATGCTCTGAGGAATAGTAAACTTCAGAAACTGAAATACTAGCATTTTGTGTTGCTTGGCATTACATTGCCCTTATAGGATTTTATGTAGATTTGTTGGTTAGAGAAATTATGAATTTATTTATATAAAACATCTTTCTGATCAGTTTTTCATTTTCTATTATAAGTAATGATGCTGACCTATAATGTCTAATGTAATGTTTATTTTATTATTTTATATGATCTAAATTATCACTTAACTAATAATTGTTGCTTGGGATTTTATTGCCCCAAAAGTTCAATATACATATGTGTGGATTAGCAAATAATTGAAATTACCATTAAGAAATAATTTTGTGTTAGTATAAACATAATGTACTACTGTTATGATATTATAATACTGGAATTGAAAGTTTTTTTTCTGATTTTAAAAGTGTAATATACTAATACCAATAATATATATATGGACATATGCGTTTGTGGGATGAGAGTATTGCAGGACGAGGCAGCGATGATATTGGAAGCTGCATCCTGAAACACATAAAAACTAAATGCATTTGTACAAAGAAACTGGTTATAATTACTGACAACTGTAGGGGTCGGAATACAAATTGGAATATATTGGCATTTTGCAATTATCTATCCACACAAAGCAGATTTAATAAATTTAACATTGTTTTCTAATTTCTGGACACACATAACCTCTGATAGAGATTTTACTACAATGAAAAATATCAGAGGGGACAACCCATCGTGTACTCATCACATTGGAGAAAAATAATAATCTTGTAGTCGAAATGAAAAGCATTGATTTTATCCACATAACTGCTTTAAAAAGTGGGCTAATTAATACGAATAACAAAGTGTGTATTAGCGGTGTGGAGCTCAGTTTCTCAGAAGCTATATACTTCGGATTTGAAAATACCAAACCCTGGACCAATGAATTAAGAAACAAGATTGATATGGAGCTTCAACAGGTTTTAACAAGAAAGTATCATGACACTAAAGAAGAAAAATGAAATATCACTTAAGATAAAAATGAGCAAACTTACAATTTTGATGGGGGTATGTCCCCCCATCTATCACGGCTTTACCAGAACATGATACCAGGTGATATTGATATTGATCGAATTAATGATGCGGAAGACTTGTGTCTTTAGACTACTATGGAGAATGAAGACGTGCATTGAAGCCTCTTATAGGAAAACCGAAGGAAAATCGCTACGGTCGTACACCAAGAATGAGATGGGGGAATAAAATTAACTATGATTTCAGGGAAGTAGATTATACAGGAAATGACTGAAAAGCATTAGCATTAACGTAGGACTGGGATGTATGGAGAGCTTATGTCCGCGCGGCCATGAACTTACTGATTCGACAGTGCCAGTGAGATAGTTAGTTAGTTAGGGCAAATAATAGTTAACTGTAACCATGCCTTATATTAATAAATATTTATTATTTTTTTTAATGGTGGAATATGTGATGAAATATTTTCCTGCGCACTCTTTGTCTTTTGTGGATTATATATTACTTTGTTTTATTAAATAGGCCAAATATAGTTAAATGTAAACATTTATTATGTTGATAAATATTTATTCCATATTTTATAGGATTTTTTTTGGTGAAGGTAGCGTCAAGGCACACAACATATTTTTAAATTTAACTTTCGGATATAAAAAATAAAAATATGTATAATATATTATATCACTAACCCATTAAAACATTATAAAAAATATTTCATTGCTAGAATCAAAATTTAATATTGTCTGTTATTTGAGGACTTATAATAATAGTAATAATAATAATAATAATAGTAATAATAATAATAATAGTAATAATAATAATAATAATAATAATAATAATAATAATGATAATGATAATGATAATCATAACGATAATGATAACGATAATGATAATGATAATGTGATGATATTGATAATGATAATAATAATGATAATGATAATGATAATAATGATGATAATAATAATAATAATAATAATAATAATAATAATGTTTTATTTATTCTGGCATAGTTTATGTCATAAGGCCTTCTCTTCCACTCAACCAGCACAAATACAAATAAATATTTGACAAATATAAATATACACTATACTAATTATAAACAGTTAAGATACATTGAATGTAGCAATGTAAATTTCATATACAAACAACGTTTTATACGATAATAACAATAATAATACTTACGATAACAATAATAATAATAATAATATAATTATAATAGTATAATAATGATAATAATAATGATTATAATAATAATAATAATATAATTATAATAGTATAATAATGATAATAATAATAATTATAATAATAATAGTATGAATATGATAAATTATACGAGTAACACCAATTAATATATATACCTTACACTGGGTAATGATGAAGACGAGGTTAGAGCAAATATATGACGTAATAGACAGCACTGGTTCGAGCCCTCATGAGAGAATAAATTATCTCATTGAATTTCGGCCACAATGGGATAGTTGCCCGCCCACAATCGTGGAGAAGTTTGGTAGCTATAATATTTAGCGATTGCAGTCCGGAAAACCAGTCATAACGGCAGGAGTATCCAACATGCTGACCACATGTCAACCTATATATTGGTTACATGATTGTCCCCATCTGTGATTGATATATTTGGATGTGAGATCAGCAGTCAAGGACTTTTGAGCTTGTCGCGCCATTCTGTTTTTTTTTTCACACGAACTTATCAATTTATTGCGCTGATTGTTTGTTTGACAGTTGTGTAGACTCTATAACATATGGGTCCAACGTTCTCATGTTGTGTACGCAATGAGCGCGTGATAGCTGCAAGATGTTCAAATTGTCTTTCTAGAAATTTCTTTCCGTCTTCTATATCATTTTGCGAACTCTCTTGAATAGTTATTTGGTTAGCTTTACAGCTCACATTACAGAATTCTGCACAATTTTGTAACTTCTTTCCCGATTTTTCATATATCCGTGCCATCCTTTTTACTTGGCCGCCAAACGAATGTATAGCCCCCTTTCCATGGTACGATTCAAAGAAGTTCCATTTTATGTCAAAATCCAAATATACAAATAATAATCAGTGTCACATTGCTAAATATACAAGCATATTTATATAACCTGCTGCTCCAGCTGAAAACTTTTATCACTTCAAATTTTGGAAGGAATCCCTATAGTTCAGAAAACACTTCTCTTAAGCAAACATCTATAGAACACTTGCTATGTGTCTCATAAGCTGATACTATAACAAACTATTTCTTCTGAACTTCTCTGTCACCTTCCATCTAAACTAGGCAACAGCAGTCAATATTGAGATATGCTAATTTTTCCAATGAACTGCCTGGATCTTATTTTGTTCTTTGCATGTATAATTTTCTAAGAAATAAACAAGTATGGCATCTTTAGTTAGTGCAATATATTCCTTAATATATTTAAATGCTTATGCAAATGCTTGGCTCAAATTGGCATAGAAGAAGGGCCAGTAATTATTTTCTGGAATAGCTGAGCCGAACAGTCAACCAGATTTCCAAAACCATGTTTATGTTAATCCTCAGCGGAATGCACCGAGCAACTGACTGCGCCATGCGTGTTAGAAATATAAAGGAGAGGACGAAAAGTCAGTCAGTCACGAGATTCTAGTGGGAACAATAATGACTTTACAAGAAAATGTCATCAATACGGTTTTGTTATTTCTGTACCGATAACGTAGAATCCAAAAGGAAATTTAAATCATTTAATTATTATGTTGTGTACAGTAATTCTTATACGTTTTCCGTGACTGGCTGACCATAGCTTACAGTTAGCAATTATAGGAAACATTTAAGGTATATAGAACATTAGAATGCAATTAATATCATTACATTTAAGACTAAGGAGGACCAATAATTGTTTAACAAAAGAGTTTATGAAATAAAACGAATTAACACGACCAAATCATTAAACATCAAATTGGGAAAATTTTGCGTGTTTTTACAGGCTTGGAAGATGACAAGTTCTACCCCTAACATTAGATTAAAATAATACAAATTTCAAACATTATCTTATAGAATCAGAAAATGTGTTCTTTAATATGTATATTACGTCATCAAAATTATTTCTCCGACAATACCAAAATTTTCACCTTGGTATTACATTTTCACGGAATCGCTCTATACTAATTTGCTATCTAACTTCTCTATGTAAACAATGTACTTTTATTAGCGAGAATAATAATCACAATGATGATGAAAATATACCGATAAGAATAACAATTGTAAAACTTATAATAATTGACACTAATGGAGAATGAAATATGGTCATGGAAATCCCTTCTAGGGAAACCAGAGGGAAAGCTCCCAGCAGGTATGCCAAGACAAAACGGGGATAATAATATTAACCATGATTTGAGGGAAGAAATTACATAGGAATTAAATATTAGCTCGGGATAGGTATGTTTTAGAGTATATCACCTCGCGGCCAGGAACTGGTGTTTGATATTGCTAATGTGTTGGTATAATAAAAACAATAACGATAATAATAATAATTTTTATTATTATTGTGATGATGATGCAGATTGTGATGATGATAATGGTAATGGTAATGATAATGATAATTATGATAGTGGCAATTATAATGATGATAAAGGTACTACTACTACTGCTACTACTACTAATACTACTACTACTACAACTACTAATAATAATAATAATAATAATAATAATAATAATCCATCCATAGTAATTTTACCCGAGGGCAAGTCTTTCACTGCAGTCATAGCATGTTCATGCTATGCTTTGCAGCTTTACTAGGGATGTATGTATGATAGCTTCCCGTTGCTTTTCACACCGGTGAAGGATGATGATGATGATGATGATAATGACAAAGGTGATAATGATGGCCATATGATTTCGGGGACCGTTTGGGCCTTAAAGTTTTCCTGGCATTTGTTTCACAGGTGTTGAAAAACCCCGATAAAAACCTCACCCAGAAAAATTATCCGACGGGGGATCGAACCCGGGTCCGCTGCGTGACAAGGCAGCACGCTACCTCGAGACCACAGCGGTGGACAATAATAATAATGATGATGATAATAATAATAATAATAATAATAATAATAATAATGATGATGATTATTATTATTATTATTATTATTATTATAACAATAATAATGATAATAACAACGAAACTGATGATGATTATAATAATGATGATAATAATAATAATAATAATTATAATAATGACAATGATAATAATAATATTAATGCTAATAATGAGAATAATGTTAATAATGATAATGATAATAATAATATCAATGATAATATTAATGATGATGATGTTGTAACTAAATTTTTGTGTGTCGAGAAATCATTTGTTTTATTTAGAATGCAGAGTTATCAGACTGTAACTATACTTCAAAACATGTTTTGAATAATAGCCATAAAATGGTATAATTTTATTAATGTTAATGGACTGTAAGAGGGATGGTTACTTATATGTTTTCATAACTCAATTGAAAATAAAATCCAGCTTTGATTACCAAAGAACTTTACTAACCAAGAAAGCTCCTAATACAAACTTTCAGTACAAAACTTCAATTCCAAATGCTATTGAACTACAACTACAATTAATAGATATCACATACTAAAGAGAACAAAATCTAGGAACTTCAACCACAGGGATACATGCGTTAAACTTAATTTTAAATACAGGAGCAACCAATTTTCATTGTTATGAAATGGTGCTTTTGTGTAACACGAGCAAGAAGATTTGGAAAAAACTAATATGAAAAATTGTGAATTCCTATTACAATGAACCTAAATAT
The DNA here is from genome assembly GCA_030220185.1 of Diploptera punctata. Classification (NCBI taxonomy): domain Eukaryota; kingdom Metazoa; phylum Arthropoda; class Insecta; order Blattodea; family Blaberidae; genus Diploptera; species Diploptera punctata. Next base: position 318,702 of record JASPKZ010008081.1, read on the forward strand.
TAAGCTAAAATTTGAATAGAGCAGCTGCTTTTTTATGTTATTTCTAAATTATGATAATGTAAAACAATTGCTAGAAAGAATGGCTGAAACTACTGTCAAACAAATTATAAATTATGTTACTCATAAAAATCTTCATAAAATTTAATTGCATGTATACAATGTATCAAGCTCAAATTTAAGCAGAAAAGTAGTGAATATTTATTACAAAATTCTCCCAATGTAACTCATAAAAAATAATGGGTAAAAGAAGAATGAAATACTTTCAAAATTATAATATTAAAAATTGTAAGAATATTGAAAGATATACAAATCAGTCTTAAATTATAGCAATGAACATCAAACATCATTAGCACACTATACTGCTAATGTAAAAGAACTAAAGAAAAAACGTGGTTGAAACCACAACTAATATTCCAAGAAATTACATATACAAACAAAGTTATGAATTACAATTGTGTGGATACATCCATCAGTCTAAGAATGTTGTACAGTTGCAGTGAATTTCTATTATAGAATTTCTGTTAATGTAGAACAATTAAAAATAAATCATAACCGAAACCAAAATTAAATCCTTCCTGAATTTAAGCTATTCAAAAATGTTAGAATTTTATTTGAGTGGATCAAGCGTGAGTACAGAACACTGAGTTTATATGGTGGAAACATGCAACAATCTCAAATTTGAATAAGGAATTGGAAATATATAATATAATACAATTTTGACGATGAATCAGTGTTAAAAGCATATGCAGATTATCAATAAAGTAATTTCAGAAATTAAGATATCCATTGAAATGTCTATGATTCTTAATTACATAGAGCAAACTTAAATTTGAGTAAACAAGAGTGTATTTATAAAATGACACAATTTTGGTAATGTAAATGTTAATCAGCAAACATATCTAAAATTCCAGTGAATTTATTTATAAAATGTTTATGAATCTTACTCTCCTGGATGTATCTATCAAAATTGAATTTGAGATTAGAACAGTGAATTTTTAATACAGAACGTTAATTGATAATGAAAACATTAACAAAGAACATATGAAAATGTTCAAAGAATTACTTTAATAAATAAAATGTATACCTATATAAAAAGTTATGTAGGGTCCACTTTAATCATATGGATACATGTACAAAACCCAGAATGATGAATATATATTAACATACAATGCATCCTTCAAAAGCATGAAAATAATTGACTTTCTACAATCATTTATTTTCATTAATCATGATATTGAAAAGAATTGGTAACTTGCACACATACATGCTTCGAACTGATATTGCGTAGAAAACATTTAGTATCATTAACAGTCAATACCGTTAATACAAAACACTAACACAAAAAATGACTAAAACTATGATTATTATTTCAAGAAATAATTAACACAAAACAAATGTGCAGAATTCTAACTGTGCGAATATATCAATCAAACTCAACATTTTGTACCATTATTTCAACTATTTTTTCTAATAAATGTATTCTGATGTTTCAAAACCAATGACAATATATCTTGAATAAAACCAGATTTTTTTCGGAATTTAAGTTGTAAAAAAGTTATGAAACTCAAATCTGAGTTCTGATATAAGAGTAAATCTTGATAAAATTAGCATTCACAAAGAACAAATTTATATTTTCAAAGAAGTACTTCTAGAAATTAAAATAATTATATTTATAGAAAAAAATTTATGAATTTAAATCACATGGAAACATGTATTGAACTTAAATATGAGTAGAGAATGATGGATATAATACTAACACACAATGCTTATAATATAAAACTATGACAAAATTGATAAACCACAGTCAAACTCTTTTTATAGACTAGGTTGATACAAAATTCAAAAAGAAATTTAATAGCACCGATATGTGCATAAGACTTAAATGTCAGTAGAAGGCAATGACAAATATCAATACATTACACTGCTAATATAAAAAGTTGCTGGAAATTCTAGCTACAACCTCAATTAATACGTCCTGGATTACCCAAAAAGATATAAGAACTATATCTTTGTTGATGCACCCATTAAATTTAAAATTTTGTACAGTTGTATAAATGTCTATTATAGAAATCAAGCTAACATTCAACCAAAATCAATAAATCATGACTCAATGGAAGATAATTTCTTTACAAAATTTCTGATTTAAAAGGTTATGAAATTTAATTGAATAAAAGTTTTCAAATAATTAAATCAGAAATTAAGATATTTATAGAAAAAAAAACTATAAATATTAATCTGTAAATGCATGTATCAAATTCAAATTTGAGTGGAGAACAATGAATGTGTATCAACACAAAATACAGTTAATGTGAAATAATGGCAAGTAACCATAAATAAAATAAAAGTGGATTGTTTTCAGATGTTTGTGTGTTCAGAAAAATGTTAGAAATTATAATTGTTTGAATTCATGCTTCAATTCTCAATTTGGGTGAAATTACATTTAATTTCTATTAATAAATAATATTCATAATGTAATAAAATTATATGAAAATATGGATAACTCTCCAATTAATTATTTTTTGGGAATTATTAGTATTTTTATTACATATCTCAAACATAATTTTCAGTAAAATTTCAGTTTATTTTTTACTATCAGGATTTGTTGTTTAAGTAAATTATGAAGAGAAACTTGTCTCAGTCTTCAATTATTTTATTTTAAAAAAGGTGTTAAAAATTTAAGAATTTTAATTGTATTGATACACGTAACTCAAATTTGAATGGAGAATACAAGAATAGGGTTGAATATAAACATTGAATCAATTAATGAATAAGAAAATAACCAAAAAAATAAAACTGACACTTCACTGTAAGACATTAACATAATTGTAGAAATACTGAGTTGACAGGTATAAGTATCAATCACTAACTTGATTGGAAAATCAGTTAATCAGTATGAGCACATAATATTGCTAATGTAACACAATGACAGAAAATATTTTTAAATCTAGGTTATTTTTTTATTATAAGTGTTCACAATGTTTTAAGAATTTTAATTCCATTCCTACATGAATCGATGTGCAAATTTTCTATTCATTTAATTACATTTTGTGTAACTGCAAATTGAGGGAAAAAAACTTAATTTGTGAATAATTGTAACTAAAGTTACAAGACATTTTTAATTTTTTCCCCCTTGTGATATATTTCTGAATTGTACAATTATGAATAATTGGTTTTAAAATGTTTACAGTTATTTAGAAAATATAACACTTGTAACATATCACCTATGTTACAAATTACATTCGAAATTTTTTTTAGTAATATTTCAGAACAGCAATATAAATAGATGTATTTTGAAGCAATGAAAACAAAACAAATGAGTGAAAAATAAAATATTTAAATAACGTTTTGAAGTATATAAAATACAGACAAAGTATGGTTAATAGAAGGAATTAAAAAGGAAATCAAATTTGAATTATTAAACAAGTGAAATATGTATTGAAGATATTACATTTATGTAATATTAAACTGTTTTGAACAGTATGAATTTTTACACGTAGTAATGCCAATATCCTCTCAAAGTTTTATGCATATATATTTTAACATAGGCAAAAATAGGTAGTAAGAGATAATGTGATGACAGAGAGAAAATTGAAAATATATGGAGAGAGAGATAGAGAGAATGTGGAGAGAGAGAAGAGAAATGTTTTTCTTTATGGATAAGATGCTGGGCAAAATAAGAAATGAAGATATTTGAACGAATTAATTTTAAAGATAGAAGAATGAAATGGTATCGACATGTTAAGAGAATGAGGGGAGAAAGGTTACCATGTATGAAACAAGAAAAGAAGATATGAAATATGGCACAGTGCATGTGGCTCTTTAAACTGAATTTGTAATAACTGACATTAGCGAAAACATTTCCTACTTAACACAGTGTGAAGTTAAACATTAATGTTCGAATAGTAAACACTGTACTGTTGCTTATTTATGTCACAATTTTTCACAAAAATAATAACCAAGAATTTATCATAAAATGCCCGTCACAAGTTTCAACAAATAATTATATGGAAATCAACATTGGCATAGATAAGAAAAACTTGAAAAAGGTCTATGCCCATATGGTCCCTTATTATTATTACTGGTGTATTTTGTGAAAAATATATATGTCTCATCAGACAACATGTATAAAAATATCTTGTATTATTAGTGAGAATATTGAGAGTCATTATTTGTGAATGGTCAAGTTCAGGAAGTGACAAGATTGGGAAAAGAAAGAGCTGCTGATAAGAAAATAAAAACTTTGCTTAGCATATTATTTTCCTTTAGAACTCAATTTATCATGATTGATAATTAGTCAAAATCTGGGTATTCGTTATGTTCATACAAAGATAAGTTGGCTGAGCAAATAAAGTCATCTTCACATCACTTGTATAGTCCAGATCTTTTTACCATATCATTATCTTGGGATGAAGATCCTTCCTCACTTGGAAGACTCTCGTTCTGCAAATAGAAAAGTCAGTATTTAATATTGTTCAAAACATTCTATAAAATACAGATTAAACACATGTTTCTATAATCTTAAAAAATAAAACATATACTGAAAATTTTAACACAATCATGAATTGTATACATCTCCACAGAACAGGCTCTATGATAATGAATATTTGTACCATAAAATTGTGAAAATAAAGAGCAACATATTTTTTTTTTAATTCAAAGATTGTGAGATTATGAAATTACAAGATTGAGATCATTTTGATTATATGAGGGGATAGCTGAAACAAGGTAATTTGAACACACAGAAATGAGTAATATTTTTTCTTATGATTAGAGAAATAATGAGATTTTCTACAACACAAAAACTACTACTCGTGTCAAGTAACATACCTATTTGATTATCTAAGAGTTTATTTAGAATTTATTGACAAAGAACGTTTTTTAAGTTAACGATTTATAACATTTGACTGAAACCTTCCTTTGTTGAACATCACCAGCTTAGCGTTGAAAAATATTAAAAGAAATAAAGAGAACACAACACTTAATGGGGTTCAAATCCCTCATTGTGGGACAGTAAAGAAATATACGAGTATTTATGTACAAAAATCTAAAATGCACTCTATAAATAAGCAACACATGCACAGCAGACATCTCAATAATACATTCATTAAACTGTATAAGAAACTCTTTGCCATTCGCTCTAAAGAAAGTGTCAACGGAAACACTTGCAATGCCCCATTTTGATTATTGTTATACTCTTTTTATGGACTTGAATACTATTTTCACTTAAATACGTCAAGATGCTCATAATTATTGCGCACGTTTTATTTGTGATATTCGCAAATTTGATCACGTAACACCGCCCTTGGAATAAATATCGTGATTTTACTAAAGAGTAAAAAAGAGGGAATATTTGAGAGACGAGCTTAGTGATCTTGAAATGGATGCAAAAAATACGATCATTAGATAATTATATCAGGGAATTAGGAAAGAGAAAAAAGGGTTTCAGTCTAGAAAAAACATAATTCGGCATGAAAATGGGGATATAATTGAAGATTCCAGTAGTAGGCCTATATTAAATTGATGGAAAAGTTTCTTTAATCTGCTATTAAAGATATTGAAGACGATAATTAACAGACAGCAGAAATGCCAGTCTGAACCAAGCGCATTAGAGGTTGAAATGGCGACAGAAAAATTGATGATGTATAAAGTATCAGGTTTTTAGATGAGATCCCAGCAGAGTTGGTAAAATCAGGGGGAAAAATTGGAGAGAATACGCCAGTTGCTTAGCATTGTTTAGGAAAAAGAAGCTCTTCCAGATGAACTGAAAGAATCGATTATTGTACCTGTTTATAAGAAATGAAATAAAACTGATTGCAACAACTACAGGGGCATCACATTACAACCAACTTCGTACAAAATTCTAACAAATAAATTAGTAAGCAGACTTACTCCTTATATGATGACATTCTAGGAAATTATCAATGTGGATTTAGAAGAAACAGGTCTACAACAGATCGGATTTTTAGTATAAGACAGATTTTAGAATTTAAATAGGAATGTAATGGTACTGTACATCAACTATACGTAGATTTCTAAAAGGCATGCGATTCAATTAAGAGGGAGAAGTTATATAGTATCCTGCTGGAATTAGGAATTCCTAGAAAGTTAGACTTCCTCTCCCAGGATAATTTTCCAAGATTTCTAAGCTTGCTGCTCCAGGTAATTACTTCACTATAGTGTATTTCAAAGTATTAATCTAAAATAATAAATTGAATCGCATACCACTTTGTATAATTATTTCATGGATTAGTTATTTAAAAATGGTAGGGGACAATATGTTATACAAATAGTTTATTATAAAGAAAATGAATGAGATATCTATATTTTAAGATATATAAATATTATTTTTAGCTTGTTGATTGCAATGATTTAATTATAATAATATATTAATACATAATTCTGTTAATTATTTCTCAATCAGAACTCAGATTAACTCAACAATAAAAAATAACAGGCCTAAACTCCAAATAAAGCATTCAATATGGTGCTGAACATTTAATAATTGTATTTGGATTTATCTCTCTATCTGGGATGAAAAGGATATCCCTGAAAAAAATACTAGTTAAATAAAAGTAACAGGCAGTGGCCTAATACTTGGAAGGAAGAAGAAGAAGAAGGACCAATAAATGTAGAGAAATACAGAAGACCAGTGATTAAAAAAAATCACTTCAGGCAAACTTTGTAGAATTTAGTAATATTGTATTCTATATTTTCTAACATATTTTAATAGAAATAAGTTATTTTTTACTCACTGGTTGTTGGTGTCTTGAAGGGGTATTATTTTAGCTCTTTCTCTTTCTGAAACAAAAATGAAAGTAATATTAAATATAAACAGTTTATTAATTTTTTATTCGTTTCTCTTACATCGAAGTACGTTAGATCAATCATTTCTCTGTGTTTTTTGCCTTTTTTTTTAACTGCCCAGTATTTCGTCACTCTTTCTGATCTTGTTTTCCTCTCTTCTTCCGTCATAATATGCTTGGATTTTTGTGTACATTTATCGTGTATCCTCGTAGTGTATTTTATTGTAACATTAGATTTACTTTGTGAATTTTATTATTTCACACTTAATCCACATGGTTTCAACATTAATACTCCAAAACGTGATGCAGTAACTTAAGATCTATGCTAATAATCTTCCAACCTACACTTAAATGTTTTTCCCAATAAGATTTCTGGAAGTGTTATTACTCGGGCTTTATATCTACTGAATCACTAGTAATATAAAACCTGTAGTTCATGCACACGCGGACATAACTGTATACACATTCCTATCCTGAGCTAATGTTTTCCAATCATTCCTTGTATAATTTACATTCTTGAAATCATCGTTAAATTTATTCACCTATCTCATTCTTAGCCTATTTACAGGGTGGCCTCCCGCAGGTTTCTTTACACCTCATTTACTCCTCATTCGTGTCACATGTCCTACCAATTTCAGACTTCGGGATTTAGTTGTTATTTACTTAGTCTGGTTTCCTGTAAATATCATGTAGCTCTATGTTGCGCAGTATTCTCTATTCACCTATCTGTTCGTCTCTTTTTAGTACAACAGTTTTCCTAAGAACTTTATTCTCAAATACTTGTATTGTACTCTCTTTCATTAAATTAAGATTACAAAAGGAGATATTACAGATAATAATCAAAACTCTAAGGAACCTTACTGTACTGCACTTGTGATGTACATATTTTATATTTTTATTGCATATACAAGTAAACACGCAGTTAATTATACATTTTCGTAGATTTCACAATAATCAGTTTAAAAAATTAAAACGGTTATTTGTGAACTCACCTTGCGTGAGGCGAAGTTGTTCCTTTTTCCAATCCTCGATCGGCATCAGCTGAAAAAAAAAAAAACATACGGTACTATTATAAATCATGCCACATGTTTCTCTATGAAGACAATACAAATTTATATTTCATTTAAAGATAAATAATAGTCTTCAGATAATCTATAATCTCAATCGTACATGTATGTATCTTAACATACCGTAGTTATTTGGATATACAATATAATAATAATAATATAATAATAATATAATAATAATAATAATAATAATAATAATACTTTATTTATTCTGGCAGAGTTAAGGTCATAAGGCACACTCTTCCACTCAACCAGCACAAATACAAATAAATATTTGACATATATAGATATACACTATACTAATTATAAACAGTTAAAGATACAATAATGTAGCAATGTATATTTCATGTACAAACAACATTTTATAGGGTAATAACAATAATGATACAATAATAATAATAATAATAATAATAATAATAATAATAATAATAATAATAATAATAATAATAGTTATAATAATATAAATATGATACATTATACGAGAAACACCAATTGGGTATATATACCTTACACTGGATAATAACGAAGTCGAGTTTAGAGCAAATATAAATTTAGATTTCTTTTAAAAGATGTCAATGTCCGGCAGCCCCTTATTTCTTGTGGTAGGGAATTCCAGTTGTGATAAGTGAAGATGGTATATGACATGGAGTGATGTGATGTCCTATGTTGCGGTATATTAAGCAAGAGACTATGTTGTGATCTTATCGCACAAAAAAAACATATTTCCCATTCTTAGATGAAATTTTAGCCAATATACGGAAACTTTAATCTTCGAGTCTAAAACAGCAAAAAATTATATATCACGATAATTCTATTTTTCTCGTGTATGGTAGCACCTTCTAATATTTTCCTCTCTCATTTTTGTCATCAAAAGACGCACAACAGCGAAAACCCAAGATTAAGAATACACAATTTAAGAAACAATTTGATTGCTGGGAAATTCTTAAATTCTCATGTATTTTAAGTTAGTGTCCAAAAGTAAACTGGAATGCAGGATTCAAGAAATTATTTAGATATACAAAACATTTACTCACAGGTGGGGCTCTCCTAGGAGTAGGAGTTGAAGACGGCGGAATTGGGTTCAATGAACCTGAAATAAAAGAAAAACATATTTTCAGAAAAACAATTTAGGATATCAAAATATGTTATATATGAGATAAAACGTGTGTTTATATGTATCTCTGTATTTATAAACAAACAGACAGGTATCGTTATATATATATATATATATATATATATATATCTTCGGGTTTTTACAGCTGCTGCCGTCTTCCCGTGCCAAACCTCCAAAGCCTACGGTCTTGGGCATCTTCGATGCTTAGCCCTCTAGCTTGCATTACTGTCTTCATGTTTTCCTTCCATGTTAACCTTGTTCTTCCTCTTTTCTTCTTTCTGTTCGGATGTCATTCATATAGTTGCTTCGGCCATCGCTCATCTTCCATTCTTAAAACATGTCCTAACCACTTTAATTCCTTCTCCTCAATTCTTTCAATTATGCTTTCTTCTGCTTCCATTTTGTTTCTAATTTCCTTATTTGTGACACGTTCTAAATTAGACTTTCTGGCACTTCTTCGTAAATAATCCATTTCTAGAGCTATTAGTCTATTCTTGTAGTACTTATTGATTGTCCATACCTCACTTCCGTACATTGCAACAGATTCCACCAATGTTTTACCAATATATTTTTTGTGTATTTCCAAATATGCTTATCCCACCATATGGAATTTAATGATGATATTATTTTGCTACTCAATTCAATTCTATGTTCTCTTTGCCTATCCCTTCGATGTTATCCATCATCATTCCCAAATATTTAGTTTGTTTCACTTGCTTTATTTGGATTCCTTCTTCCAATATTAAATTTTCTCTTTCATTGCTATTTATTGCCAGATATTCTGTTTTTTGTAAATTTACTGTGAGACCCCATGATTCGTATGTGGTCTTCGACCTTTTATCATGAATTCCATATCAAATTTGTCTTGCACTAAAACCAGTTGATCATCGGCAAATTGTAATGTCAGCAAAAATCTGTTGCCTATTGGGATCCCCATTCCTTTACAGCTTTGTTTCCATTTCGTTAATATAAATTCTACATAAATATTAAATAAAATTGGTGATAGACTGCACCCTTGTTTCAATCCCTTTGAGGTTTTTATAGGATTAGACATTATATTTCCCATTTTAACATAAGCGGAGTTATCTTTATAGATTTGTTTATTAATTTCTATTAAGTTTCTGTCAATATTGTATTTCTCCAATACTTCCCATAATTTGTTCCTCGGAATTGAGTCATAAGCTTTCTCTAAATATATCATTGTCAAATGGGTTTCTTCTCCAACTGCAGTCCGTTTTTCAATTAACTGTTGTATTGCAAATATATTGTCAACACATGACCTTCCTGGTCTGAATCCATTTTGATCTTCACCTAATTTGCCTTTAATATCTTTTTGTAACTTTGTCTTTAATAACTTCGTAAATATTCTATGTAATGTGTTATTTATACTTAGTCCTCTGTAGTTTTTTGCGTCTCTTCTATCGCTTCTTGTATATTGGTACAATGTAGCTTATTTTCCATTCATCAGGAATCTTCTGTATTGCAATGCACTTATTAAACAAGTCCCTCAATCTACCTATTAAATTATATATATATATATATATATATATATATATATATATATATATATATATATATATATATATATACGCAGTCCACCGCTGTGGTCTCGAAGTAGCGTGCTGCCTTGTCACGCAGCGGGCCCGGCTTCGATCCCCGGTCGTTGCAGTTTTTCTGGGTGAGGTTTTTGTCGGGGTTTTTCCACACCTGTACGACAAATGTCAGGAAAACTTTAACGTCCAAACGGTCCCCGATATCATATGGCCATCATCATAATCTTCATCGGTGTGGAACGCAACGGGAAGCTAACACACCTACAATTCCCTAGTAAAGCTGCAAGCATAACATGGAAAAAATGCTATGATTGCAATGAAGGACCTGCCTTCGGGCAGAATTACGATGGATATATATATATATATATATATATATATATACATATATACATATATATATATATATATATATATATATATGACCAACAAGTTGTGATACATTATGTAGGTGTTAAAATTCACGCTCGATTTTTATATCTTTAAATTATTAATAAGAAATTATTCTTGAAACCTGTGAAACCAGGTAATATTAATCAAGCTCACAGAAATGCAGAGTACTATATCTGATGATTGTTTAATTCAATGTCAAAAGCCCTAGTAAGTCATTTATTTGAAAATCAAATGTTATTGCCTTTTTGTAATAATTGTTTTAAAATTAACTCCGCGGTTTAATTAAATTACACAAACAACTTTGTCAAGTTCATTGACTATTCGTCTGACATTAAACTGACAAAATTTGTCAATGGATATCAATCAATGAACCTACCATCGATTGAGAACTGACCAAACACTAATTTGAGTGGTACATATGTTACGATATTTTGGATTGAAATCTCTGTCTACATGGACTATTTCTATTGGACCAAATCTAAGGGAAGCTAATACTCTTCTGTACGATATTTTTATATTTAAACTGTACAATTGGATCCCAAAGATCTCTACATAATGCATGCTTAAAATTTAAGTATTTATATATCACACTGTATGACAAAGAAATGGAAGATTGTCATGACAGTTGCAAAATACATCAAATTTGAAATTTAATAATGCGTAATTGCTTTACTTACTGAATGAATCAACACCTGAATTTCCAATCTGGGTCTGAAAAAATAAAAGAATAAATATTAAATGTAGTTAAGTAGGTAAACAAAATGCTATATTTGAACCCTACTCCTTCAATATTCATCAAATAATAGCATCTTCATGTTTTCGAAATGTCATAAAATGAGGATATTCAGGTAAAATGATATTAACATTTGAAAAACAGGATACACTTTATAGTGATGTGCCTTCAAACGTTGCTTATCAGCTTTATTTTAACATGTGTTTTACTGTTCAATAATAGTATAATGTTTGAAATGTAGCTTAGTATGTTGTTTCAAAATCTTCATTTTTATAAATTACAATAAATAAATATATATATATATATATATATATATATATATTTATATATATATACATATATATTCTGTACTGTAATTAAAAATGAAATACATCCCATGCTTTTTCATTAAAATAGTCAATGAACTGGGGACCCTTAATTTCAGTGAATACATTTTAATTTGAATTTCCTTACCTCTGGAAGTAGGCCAAATTCTGGATTCATATACATCCGAAAAAAACATGAAATTATCTTAGCTTTATTCATATTGTACATTACCTTATTTATATATATATATATATATATACGTAGAGAGAGTTTTTAAATTTAAATTTGTAAATACTTGGGATTGTAAGAAAGGACTGAAAATAGATATATGAATTGTAGAAATGTCCAGAAAAACATGTATCTGTGCTACAAATAATAAAGTTCCTAACTAGTGTTGGAATCTTCTACTTTCGTTTGACTAGCTTAAAACTATGTGCAAATATTTGAATGCACTTGAAGATAATGATAGAAATGTATACTACATTTGAATCAGTATTAATGGTAACAATATGGAAGGAAACAATTATTAATTCATGTTTCAAGGGAACTGTCAACCAGTACAGCAAATTAGCCTCAACTCCTCATGAGGTCTCATTACATAACATATTGAATGTAGATGAATGCACAACGTATGTTTACTTCTTAGAAAGTAACCAAGTTATGAGGAACGTAAGAGATATATCTGTTACTGATAAGTAAATGTTAAATAAAAGCACGACGACAATTTGTAGTTGATATTAGAATATAATTAGTCACTCTAGAAAACCTGAATTAATAATATTGTATAACAGCATAATGTAGAGTGATTCCGGGTCATGTGGCCGTAGTCCATTACTGGTGTTTCTACCAGACATTTCTCCTTCAATCAACTGCGAAGGGCATCTTCAGTGGCGAGTACTTCTAGGTGTGTTTCCTGGTCGGAGGCTAACAGTCGTGTCACACTGGTGTTCCTATCAGACGTTTCTCCCTCAACTGCGGAGGGAATCTTCAGTGGCGAGTACTTCTAGGTGTGTTTCCTGGTCGGAGGCTAACAGTCGTGTCACACTTGTGTTCCTATAAGACGTTTCTCCCTCAACTGCGGAGGGAATCTTCAGTGGCGAGTACTTCTAGGCGCGTTGCCTGGTCGGAGGCTAACAGTCGTGTCACACTGGTGTTCCTATCAGACGTTTCTCCCTCAACTGCGGAGAGAAACTTCAGTGGCGAGTACTTCTAGGTGTGTTTCCTGGTCGGAGGCTAACAGTCGTGTCACACTGGTGTTCCTATCAGACGTTTCTCCCTCAACTGCGGAGGGGATCTTCAGTGGCGAGTACTTCTAGGTGTGTTTCCTGGTCGCACGCTATCAGTCGTGTCACACTGGTGTTCGTATCAGACGTTTCTCCCTCAACTGCGGAGGTAATCTTCGGTGGCGAGAACTTCTAGGTGTGTTTCCTGGTCCGAGGCTCGACTGTATGATCCTCCGACCAGGAAACAGACCTAGACGTACTCGCCACTGTACTGGTAGGAACACCAGTAATGGACCACTGCCATATAACCCGGAATCACTCGCAATTATGATTACCGGCCGTGAAAGCCTGCATTCAACTATTGTACAGCATTTTTAAGAAAATTGGAATTTTAGTAACACACTGACTTCTTTCACAAACTCACGGATACTGGAGAACCAAATTAAGAAAATGCGGTCACTAATATTGTATGATCACTAATAAAATTTGAAATCAATCAATTTCTAATTAAGTAAATACTTTAAATTACTTCCACATTAATTGTTGACCTATACATATAACGAATTACATTTAAGAATAATTTTGTATTCCAGCCTCAGTACAATGTTTCTTAATGAGGAAATTGTACATGATATATACAAGGCATATATAAAGAATAACTACCGGTAAATAACTGATAAAAACCTGTATATACTGAATTTTATTAATAAGTCTGATAATAATTAACATTCTTATTTATGTAATGTCCTGTACATTTTAATTTAAATTTCATACTTAATTTACGACTGCTCCCAGGAGCACGTGGTTAGACACTCGCCCTCCAGATTATGGGTCCCGGGTTCGCGCCTAGGTTACTACATGTGGGGTGTGATTGGTGGATGCATCGATCGTATTTCTCTGGCTTTCTCACATTTCCCCCAGCTAAAAATTGTTTCCACCATCTTCTATATACATGCCATTCATTTCGTTCATGTCATTCAGCCGTAATCCATGTACATCATTGGCATACAATAATAGGGGCTGCATTTCGTCTCATACCTAGACCTACCATTACGACGTCACGAGTAGAGCATTTCATTATAACTTAATTAACGTAATTTCTTTTACTTCTTTACAAATTCGCAATTTCAACATATTACTAATAGGTCTAAACTTAAACACAATGAGAGAGAGAGGGAGGAGAGAAGAGAGAGAGAGAGAGAGAGAGAGAGAGAGAGAGAAAGAGAGAGAGAGAGTGTGTGTGTATGTGTGTGTGTGTGTGTTGAAGAAGAAGACGTACGAGAAGTTTAAGAAACACATTCGTTGCTTGGAAAAATCCAATCCATATATATATATATACAGAGAAGTTACGTGTCTGAAAGTAGACAACACAGAACGACTGAAGAGATTATTTAAATACATAAAACATGTATTTTACTCACATGTGGGGGACTCTTCGGGCGTGGAGTTCGCATCGGTGGAATAGTGTTCAATGAAACTGAAAAAAAAATATAGGGAAAAAGTATTTAAGTTACAAATTGTATAATTGAGAAAAAAGTGATTAGTTTGTGTTTATATACTTTTTATAGGCTAATCTGTAAGTTGAGAGATGGTAGAACATATATGTTTTATTCCCACGGCCAATTGTCATATTTTTCAGGTTATTAATATGCAGATTTCCTTCAGTGCAGGTTATTTCACTCATACGTACACGCCATACAGATTGCTATCTCATATGCTATATTTCATGTTGATAATGATGATTTCATATTGCAATGTCATACGCTTAGTTTATTTAATCATCTAGAAAACCAATCTTTGTGTTTAAATAACATTAAGAGTAACTTCATGATAAGATATTAAATATAAAATTGGTACCTGATAAGTCAGTCGTCCGAAACTAAATTATTAAACGTTATCAAATAATTTCAACATGGAGGCCTTTCAAAATCAATTTTTCATCTTCTGAATTTTAACTGGTACCAATTTCATATTTTGTATCTTATGGCAGTTAAAATGCAGAAGATGAAATAATGATTTTGAAAGGCCTCTATATTGGAATTACTCGATGAAGTTTAATAATTTAGTTGAGGACGACTGACTTGCCAGGTACCAATTTTATATTTAATATCTTATTTCATAACCTCAACGGTGCTTTAATATGCATTTTAAAAGTGTTAACTTTATGATTTAGTCCAATGATACAGAAACGTTGTACGTTTATTGATTACTGGTCTGATATAAACACTAAGAAAAATTGTCGAGTAAAATAAAGTAAGGAAACTAGGACTGTTGTTGCTTTGAAAGAGTGACTCAAAATGCATTTGAGTATGTGTATATCATAATAAAATTCTTAAAATCTCTCCTGATTCCATTAAGTATAGTGAATGGCACTTTATGCTACAACATTATTACTGTATCTTGATTATAGTGTATCCACAACATTTAAAATTATATTTATTTTACGAGTCTTTCTATTTAATCAAATGCCCCATGTATATTTTTTTTAATCTATTAATTCGTGTAAGTTGTAAGTTTGACAATTTTTATTTTCATACAGAAATTTAATAATTGTGGATATGTAGGTACCATTTTTAATATTGATGCATTAGTATTGTGGTTTAAGGCAGCGAATATTATCATAAGTAATACCACGAGTGATTTCCAATTTATCTAGATAATTTGGAATAAAGAGTTGCATTTGTTAGGACCATTTAACGAATAAAATTAAGGTGTTTACTCACAAATCATTGTTCAAATATAGTTATTATAAAATATGTATATATTTAATGTAAACGGCGATGTTTGAAAACAAATGAGAAACGATTGTTATGTTTTACTAGTTCATCACTGCAACCAGATCATATTTATTGCCAAAGGATCGCAATATTTAAGAATGCACCCTAATGGAGAAAACAATGAGATACATAAAACCGTATATTAAGTAATTTTTGATGTCCTATGATGTAAATACGTCAATTATATTTTTCTGAACATTATTATCTGGGAAACAGTAGTTTATTTTTTTGTGGTATAATCAATTGCTACAAATGTTTTATATTATATCCCTCATGCACTATCAGTTTACATCCGCGCACTATATATACAATCAGGTAGCATTATTTCTTAGGGAGTAAATCACTGCAAAATAATGCTCTGTGCTGTTCAGAATGTTATAAAAGGAGGAACTGTCTTTAATATGACTATTTAACTCATGCCCCAAATGGGAGTCAATGACCAATCACGTTTCAATTATTTCTGTTTTACAACCAATCAGAGTCGTGTTTCACTAAATATTTATCAGTGTTATAATTACCATATTAAAGAAAGCTCCTCCTTACAATATTGCGTTCCTTTGGCAATAAATAGTATGATCTCGTTGCAGTGATAAACAAAAGAAGCAGTAGAAGCGTACCTATCCTTTCTCATTTGTTATCAAACATCGCCGTTTACATTGAATATATAAATATTTTAAAATAACTATAGTTAAATAATGATTTGTGAGTAAACATCTTAATTTTATTCGTTAAATAGTCCTAACAAATGCCACTGTTGATTTCCAAATTCTCTAGATAAATTGGAAATCACTCGTGGCATTACTTATGATAAACTCATTTGATAGATTCCAGTTGAAACACGACTGTGATTGGTTGAAAATAAAAATTCATTCATATGTGATTAGTCATTCACTTCCATTTGGGACATTAGCTAAATACTTACTCACTGGCACTATCGAACCCGTAGGTTCATGGCCGCACGGACATAAATTCTCCATACATCCCTATCCTGAGCTAATGCTTACCAATCATTCCCTGTATAATCTACTTCCCTCAAATCATAGTTAATGTTATTCTCCCACCTCATTCTTGGTCTACCAACTGGGCGTTTTCCCTCTGGCTTTCCTACAAGAAGCTTCCATGCAAGTCTTTCATTCCCCATACGTGCAACTTGTCCTGCCCATCGCAGTCTACGAGACTTAACTGTTCTTATTATATCTGGCTTCCTATAAAGACCATGTAGTTAATTGTTACGAAGTCTTCTCCATTCACCTGTCTGTTCATCTCTTTTTGGTCCAAAAATTTTCCTAAGTACTTTATTTTCAAATACTTGTAATCTCCTTTCCTACCTTAAATTAAGAGTCCATGTTTCGCACCTATATAATATAACTGGCGAATGAGTTAAATAGTCTTCGAAAATAATTACTTCCAGTGAATTACCACTAATCTACATGAATACATACTTCGATCAGCAACTGAGATCAGCATAAATGACCTGATATTATTTAATCAACAAATGATAGATATATAGCATTACCTCTTGACCCAGTTTGTCAGACATTCATGTAACGTACGTGCCAATACGTATCTCTCAAACTATGTACTTTCTTTTCCTTTTTGCACGTGTTCTTAGCAGAATTAATACTTGTTGACTGTGTTTTTTCACTCATGTTGTGCTGTTGCAATTCGATCCGTTTTTCTTTTCCCCTTCTCAACTAGCATAATACGTGGGTTATTACGTTACAGATTTTTGCGTTATCAGCTGCAATAAAAATAATAATACGTTACGACCACTCATAATCTTTTATTAGAATGAATATAATCATCACCATCATTTTCATGGTAGGCCGTCGGCCTGTTCCGCTCTCAAAATTCATCTTCCCATCGTCGTCTAGGACGTCCCACATATCTATAGCCTTGAGATTGGCACAACAGTGCTTGTTTTTTTAGCCTAGAAGAGTCCATTTTTAAAATATGTTCATGCCATTTTTTGTTTATAGTTTTGAATTTATGCATCTAGATTAAAAATGTTGAGTTCTTGCCTAATTGTTTCACTAGGAATGTGGACTCTTAGAGTATATCCTGCAACATATCTGAGGAACCATCATCTCTGATGTTTCCGGTAATATTTTGTCTGAACTCTTCATGGCCCAATTCTCTGATCCATATGTCACAATGGAAACTGCCATTGCCTTATAAAACTTTAGCATTGTTAATTTTTTTGTAGTGTTCTTTTAATAGTCCCACACATACTTTGAAATTTATAATTTTTTTCATGTATATAATTTTCCCAATTGTAAGATATGTGATATCCTAAATATTTAAAGTTTTGTACTTGTTCGATAACTTCATCGTTCAAAACTATTTTCGATCGAACTGCATATTTTCCCCGAAAGTACATTGTTTTTGTTTTCTTCGTTGAAATCTTGAGATTTATTTCTCCATGGTTTTCTTGAGCATTGTGTGGCTTTTTGTAATTGATTTTCTGATTCAGCACATATGACCTGATCGTCTGCAAGCATAGTTATGTCTACAATGGTAGTTCCTATTTAAAAAAAAATATTTAGCTGTGTTTGCCATTCTGTGTCAGCTGTGTCCAAATATATATTAAATAAAGTCGGCCAAACTGGACAACCCTGTCTTACTTCTAAATTTATTTTTTTTCTATTTTGAAATTAGTGTAATCACCATTGTCTCACGCTATAAATTGATTAGAAAATGTTTAAATAAAAATGAAAAGTTTTATCGCTCCCAGGAAAAGTTGATAATTAGCATATTACATGGTTTCGAACACTTTAGAATGTGTTTATTGTCATGAAAACCTGAATCATTGGTCTACAGCCGTGGTCTCGGGGTAGTGTCGCTCTTTCGTACGCAGCGGCCGCGGGTTTGATCTCCGGTCGGGACAAGTTTCTTGGGTGATAGTTTTTCAAAGCTTCTTCTCACCTCTAAGACAAATGGCAGGTAACAATAAGGCCCAAACGGTTCCCGAACATCAACTAACATAAATATCATTATAATATTCGCCATGTTTAGTATGAATGTGTGTGTGTGTGTGTGTGTGTGTGTGCAAGTGGCGTGCTTCATCTTAATGCTGTGTTGTCTCGGAGGAGGCCCTAACATTGAGCTGATTACTTATTTGGGGAGGCACTCCATGTCCGTATATGGTCAAAGAAGTATGTGTTGAATTAAATCAAACAGCGTTACTATACTTATGTACCACTGTCACGTTTTCCATAATATCATTATAATATTATAATATGATCCATTATTGGAACTGTGTTAAAATAACAGTATTAGAATATCTTAAATTACATCGTTTACTGCTTATAAAAGTACTGGTGTAAAATTCCCAAATATAGATACTTATAAACGAAGCCCGCCGTTGGCGATGGTAGTGTCACCTACCTGAGAGCGGACGAAACGAGAATTATAGATTTGTATATGTGGAAAGAATTGTTAATGTTTGTGCCAGGTCTAAAATGGTGTAGTGGGCTGCACACTAGTCTGGAGAACTAGAGGCCCACGGTTCGATTCCTGGTTCAGACATTAATTTTTCTTTTCACAATATCATTATAATATTACAATATGATCCATTATTGGAACTGTGTTAAAATAA
The DNA here is from genome assembly GCA_030220185.1 of Diploptera punctata. Lineage (NCBI taxonomy): Eukaryota > Metazoa > Arthropoda > Insecta > Blattodea > Blaberidae > Diploptera > Diploptera punctata. The sequence continues at coordinate 338,266 of JASPKZ010008081.1, forward strand.
CAGTATCGGAAATTGTTAAATATTCAAATAAGTTGTGATTCATATTTTAACCATAATTCATTGCTGTATCTGCACGATCCATAATGTTCTAATTACCTCTCTCTCTCTCTCTTTATTTCTTGTCCACCTTTAATTAAATTATTATTTCTCGAATTTCCGTCCGTCCAAAAACTTCATATATTATATATTCATCAAGTCGCTAATCATATTTTATAGCATTTAGTACGTTTATGAAATTTTTGAATCGTTGTGCACATCTCTGCAGCAGTCGTCACAAAATGGCGTGCAAGTAATTAACACAATTCTGACAACGTTAATAACGCATCTTTAATGGTAAGAAATACATGAAATTGACGAATCGGTGACATTGTTAATAAGTTAACACAAGGAAATACAATGGTTTACATTATATGACACAAAGTACTGTATTTGTAGGATAAATATTGGAAATTAGCCTGAATAGTCTTTATTAAACACAATATTTTAACAGGTAGGATAATGTTATGGGCATTTCTGATGATTGTTTTTTCCTGAAAAACCCGAAAGGACAACACGCCTATGTGTTAGGGCATTTGAAACGAAATTCTTTGTATATGTACTATTTCCATTAGAACAAATCTCTGCGCCCTCAATAAACTTCCATGCGGTATTCTCCTATGAACAATACATTTGCGGGCCAATTACTATAAGATGACAATTTTAATGTATTTAGGACTATGAATTCTTACTTAAAATCTACGCACCAAATATTCTTCACTGCATGCCTATGTTAAAGATCTAATACATGACTCATGCAAAGTAAAATTAAAGTTTTGAGAATAATGAAATTAAGGATTACTTACTGAAAGAAGGTCCTCCACTGCAAACAGACGGAATCTGAAAATAATAATTAAAAGTACTTTGAATATAAAATGAAATATGAGTTAGAGAATTCTCGATTATTATTTATAATGGCATTTTCATACTTAAAAAATGTCATAAATTAATTGAACAAAATAGAGGAAACATAATGAAAAGCTACACAAAATCATGGTATGTTTATAGTACTGCACCTTATTTTCAGAGGACTGAAATGTTGTATAACAGATTTGTCGTATTAAACTTTTTTTCATAAATGCTAGATTGATTTTTTAAATAAATGTCCGAAATGTGTGTTTTTAGTATGCATGTTACAAACTCTTCAGTTTTGTAAATCGGAGACAAATACGTTCTATGTTCGATAATAATAAAATGCATGATATCACCAGCTGGTTCTCTTACATTTTTAGTAAAATGGAGGAAAAATTATATTAGACCCTATATAATATCAAAGAAAATAGCTGGATATCAAGATGCGAAATAAAAAAGTTTGTTACATTTTAATATTTTAACTGTTAATTTTTAATTTCGTACGACGCAAAGATTAATTCGCGTTTTCCTGTATATTTTATAAATGTTTATTATGGTTTATCTACATATCCCTAAATTCCAGTGAACGTCTACGTTTTAATTTGTAATTTCTTAACTTTGGATTTCGGCCATATTTTGAGCTCAAATCCATGTGGAAACAAATCTGATATTATGATAATAGCTTTATTCGCTTTTATAATTTCATGTTTCAAATATTTAGTTTACAGTGTGTTTTAAAATTTATATTTGGAAACACTAGGGATTATAAATGACTGAAAATAAAAATTTGATTTCTAACAAATATCCAGAAATGTACTTTTTCCCAAGCAAAAATAATTAAGTTGAAAACTATGTTTAAATCATATGCATATGTTTCGCCAAACCAATGGTAATTGCAGATATATTAACAGAATATATATATATATATATATATATATATATATACACTAGACGTTCCGGCCACGCTTTGCTGTGGCTAAGGTATACGTTAAAATTTTAAATTAAGTTGCTGTCTTTCAGCTAGATTACTTAAAACTAATACCTACACACGAAATTAATAATATTGAAAATAAAATAAACACTGAACACAATTAAATTATGAAATAACAATGTTTGTAATTCAATTGAAATTCGCGGTTGCAACAAAAAGCACAGACATCCGGATCTCTCTTTGTTAAATAATAAACCAATTACCTTACCAAATTAATAAACAAATAATTTGCAATAAAAAAAATGCGACTATAAATTGAGTTAAAACGACCCTAAGTCTCAAGTTGGATCAAACTGCACACAGTGTGCAATATTTTATGAAAATCGGTTCAGTAGTTTAGGATTCCATCGCGGACAAACAAGGTGACACGAAATTTTTATATATTAAGATTTGCAACAGAACTGATGATAACCTTATCGAAGGAAACTTATACTGACTAATGATGTAACGAAAACTATTAGTAGAGCAAATCACTATAAGTTGTTCCACGTCCTCAAATATCATCTCACAGTTTTAACTTTGTAGAATATAGCCTAGTTATATAGAACATACGTAGAGTCCGAGCCAAATAGGTAAATATGAAAGTGAAGGAATAACATAATTACATTAATTTAATATGTCATTAGAGATCTTGTGAAACTTTATAGTAAATGTGCGAATTATATATATATATATATATATATATATATCCGCCGCAGTGGACTCGAGGTAGCGTGCTGCCTTCTCACGCAGTGGGCCCGGGTTCGATCCCCGGTCGGGGCAAATTTTCTGGGTGAGGTTTTTGTCGGGGTTTTTCCTTAACTGTAAGACAAATGTCAGGAACATTTTAAGCCACAAACGGTCCCCGAAATCATATGGCCATCATCATCATCATCATCATCCTTCACCGGTGTGGAAAGTAACGGGAAGCTACCACACCTACAATTCCCCAGTAAAGCTGCAAAACATAGCATGAAAATGCTATGATTGCAGTGAAAGACCTGCCCTCGAGCAGAATTACTATGGATATATATAGGGTGTAACAGGACCTCACCGACAAAATGATAGGGAGGACAGGTCATGCAGATACGATATTTTTTGTGAAGGAACATATAGTCGCAAACAAGTCGTTCATGAGTTATGCGTAGATGAAAGTGTTCACCCGTAAGGGTCGGAATTGAATACAAAAAATTGTACACATGTAATTTTATAGAAAAAAGACATGTTTTACAATAAGCGTTCAAACAATAAGTGGTTTGTCGACGCCAAAAATAATCCTGCCATGATCGGTCCTGCTGGCCGATCGTTGCTGCGACGATATCAAACATGCAATGATGCAGAGGGTCGAGTATCAGTAATTCAATTTATTCAAATTTTGCACATAATTAAGAATTCATATGAATTAATTGAATAATAAAAAATGGCTTTGGCTCTAAATAATAGTTTGTTTAAGACCCGGTATTAAATAATCAATTAAACACGATTTGTTTAATTCATCTTCTATAAGACTGTGAAAAGTCTAGAAAATAATGAACACTTTTGAAAGAGGTAAATCTTTAATTCAAGGTTGATTATTTATTAATACTTGGATTTCATTCAGTTCATATTGAGACTTGAAACCGCACCATACCATTCCATTATTTTTCTTTAATTTCAGTACTATGTTCTAACTAACTAAGTAACTAACTCACTGGCACTATCGAACACGAAGCTTCATGGCAGCGCGGACATACGCTTTCCATACACCCCTATCCTGAGCTGATGTTTTCCAATCATCCCCTGTATAATCTACTTTACTCATATCATAGTTAATGTTATTCTCCCACCTTATTCTTGGTATACCAACTTCGCGTTTTACTCTGGTTTTCCTACATGAAAATTCCATGCACGTCTTTCATTCCCCATTCGTGCCACATATCCTGCCCATCGCAGTCTACGAGACTTAACTGTTCTCATTATATCTGGCTTCCTATAAAGACCATGTCTTCAAACCTAACAAATATAACAAATGGTAATTCAGATATTATACTTTTGAGACATTGATTTGTAGACCTTGCATGTTCTTTCAGGTAACACTTCAGGAACAAGATATCTCTATGGGATTCTGAATCTATTCCTACACAGTGTTTACCAATTAAATCGATGGGAGTTGCCTGGTTATAAAATCGTTGCGAAGAACGTCATATAAAGAACCTAAATTTTCTGATGTTTTAGTTAACACTTAGTATTTTTTTTTTAATTTGATGATCATAATAAATATATTGAAATAAAAGTGTGGAATGATATGATATACCCGACCTTCATTAAGGATTAGATTTTTCCTAACTATTAAGATTTGATTAACTACTTTTTAAAAAAATTCCCTTACACAGAATTTCTAAAATTGCCGACAGTCAATGAGTATTTTTGTAAAGATACATTTTGGAATAGATTTAATAATTATATCCTAAAATGGAGTTTAATACGCGAAATGATTAAGGTCAGAATCCAAGATTCTTGATTATCTACTCTTACATAATTTAAATTCTGGGTCTATAAGTATCAAATACAGACAAATTTTTCTTCTGGAACCCTTATTTTCTTATCAAAAAACGCTTGTACTGAAACCCTCCATTATATGGTAAATATATTCGGGTTCATTCTTTTAAACTCATTATACATAAGGTTACGTTAACTCTAAAAATAGGGTTAAACATACTATTTCCCTTCAGTGATATTTCGGGAATTGTATATTAATTGTTCATACATACAGCAATCACTGAAACCCATGATCGAGAGAAAATTTAACTGGAGCTGTTCCTCTACAGAGAACATCTAACCATTCCTCATCCTTCCCATTATCAGCACCCGACTCTGGAATTCCCTCCCCTCGTATATCAAGGGCTGTCCGACTCAAAAACAGTTAAAAATAAAGCTCACTAAATATTTCCTTAGAAAATATAACATATAACCGTAGTTAATATATACTTACATTATTCTTTAATGTTTTACATTTTCTTTACTATGCCAATTATTTAAATTATAGATTATTATTATTAGTATTATCATCATCATCATCATCATCATTGTTAATGTTTTCCTTGTCAACAATATAATAATAATAAAAATGATAATAATATAATAATAATAACAATAATAATAATAATAATAATAATAATAATGCTTTACTTTAGCTGGCAGAGTTAAGGCCATAAGGCCTTCTCCTCCATTCAACCATCGAATAGCAGAATTATGAAAAAATTACATAGTTATTACAATTTTTAGATATTATTAAATACGGACAAAATAAAATGGAATGGTGATGTGATCTAATACTAGCTAATACTAACAAATTCGTGGAATATAATAAAATTAATATAACATGATGAGTGGAATCTGTTGCAATGTATGGAAGTGAGGTATGGACAATCAATAAGTACTACAAGAATAGACTAATAGCTCTAGAAATGGATTATTTACGGAGAAGTGCCAGAAAGTCTAGATTAGAACATGTCACAAATAAGGAAAGTAGAAACATAATGGAAGCACAAGAAAGCATAATTGAAAGAATTGAGGAGAAGGAATTAAAGTGGTTAGGACATGTCTTAAAAATGGAAGATGAGCGATGGCCAAAGCAACTATATGAATGGCATCCGAACAGAAAGAAGAAAAGAGGGAGACCAAGGTTAACATGGAAGGAAAACATGAAGACAGTAATGCAAGCTAGAGGGCTAAGCATCGAAGATGCCCAAGACCGTAGGCTTTGGAGGTTTGGCACGGGAAGACGGCAGCAGCTGTAAAAACCCGAAGATAGAGATAGATGATTATTTACATAATGCTGTATATATGCTGTATGCAGTTAACGTTTTCATTGTGTCGACTTAAGATATCAGTTAATTTGGATTTAAATAATGATAGTTATTCACAGTCCCTGATATGACTGGGAAGTGAGTTCCATGTTCTAGTCATAGATATTGTGTAAGATTCAGAGTATAGACAGGTCCTATCTTGTGGTATCAAAAGTAAAGAAGAGTCTTGCGATCTTCTTAATAAATTGTAATGCGCCGATAAATTTTGAAATCGTGTTGATAAATCACTTGGTAAATATGTATGCAGGATTTGGAATAGTAAGGTATGTGAATGTATATATTGTGTAGCATATGCCTCCTAAATAAAATTAATCAACATATGGGCAAATCATAATGGTTATTATATGTATAATTGTAACCCTGGTTAAGTGGAAGAGAAGAATTAATAAGGTCTAAACTCCATCAGGTAAAATAATAAATAAATAAATAAAATGATGTGAAAATATTAACCTGATAAACCGATAAATTGTATTTATTTGCATATAATTGTATTGCATTAATTATTTCGAAAAATAAAAATAAATTAAAATTTGAACGCTCCATAAACCATAGAATTCGTAACATTGGATTGGAAATTTAAGAAAAACACTTGTATGTAAATTAAATTCATAACCCTCTCACAGTCACCATTTCCGGGACACAATCAATGATCAGAATTAAAATATAAAATTATGGAATATTCACCTGAAAGGTCCGTCTCCTCAACTTAATTAATTATTTAACTGTGGCGGTATCGGGACTTGTCCCATCATCGGCAAGTGAATATTCCATAATTTTATATTTTTTTTAACAATACCTGAACGGAACACATCATGAATCTTATAAAAGTTAATCAATGATCAGTAATATTACGGTACATCATTTAGAATTATACTTTATATCATTTACTAAATAATGTATTATTCTGCACCACCATTCATTAGTCTCTCTAATTTTATTTAAAAATGTTATTCGGTAAGTATAATAGAGTTGAAGAGAATAAAATATGGGAATTTATGTGGATAAATTTAAATTCAGATGTCAATATTCTTTCAGGATATTTTGAACCAAGTAAATATTCATAAAAATATTTTGAAAAGCATTGCAATCTATTAATGTCGTTTTGACTAAAGACTCTTCTTAACAGAATTGCTTACTTTCGTAAAATTAATATACATAAATTTTGCTTTTAAGTTACTCGGAAATACTGAATGAGTTCCTTGGCTTTACTTTCCTATTGAAGAACCTACATTCAGTGATTTTACGTCTTCTAACGTCCAAATACCCCAAGCCGGCTGAATTAAAAAACACTGAATTTCATATACAGAAGAGAAAATATTAATTTTTCCATTACCTGAAATTCTGTCCTTCCATACCTTATTTATTTTCGTATAATTAAAAAAGTTATTTCTGTTCTTCTGGAAAATTACACATTTTAAAAAAGCTGATAATACTTTTATTTTTCATCATCATAATCGTCCGGTATCATGGCAGCTGCCATGGAAACCGAACGTCATTCCTCCTGCCCATCCATTGATCTTCCTCCAATCCTCATATATTCATATCCGCCTGTACTCTTTCTATCCAAGTCTTCTTCGGCCTTCCTCCCTTCCTCCTTTCCATTGGGATCCATTCCATAACAATTTTAGATAAAATTTGCTCTGGCATTCTTTTGACATGACCATACCACTGTAATCTTCTCTTTTCTATAATATCTATGATGCCGGCTTCTCTTGTACACCCGTAATTTCCCTTATTTCATTATTTGGTATTCTATCCAAACCAAACATTTATTTTTATGTACTATAAATTTGATGGAGAGGTTCTATCCCTTGCTTCTAGTCCCGTGGGTCAGTTGGAATGTAACTGATTTGCAATTTGATGGATTGCATACTGAAAGTTTGGATCAATTAATCCTAAATTAATATTAATAAAAAATTAGTTATCCCTGTTATCCCTATATGGTTCAAAACCGGCCGGGTCGGTTGATTTTTAGAATTGAAAAATCCAAGTGACAAGTTTTCCGGGAGGGACATTAAACCTTGGATGCCGAGTCTGAAAATTAATTTTAGGGCTCCTGCAATAACCTCAATTTAATTAGACACTTTGGGCAATTTTTAAACGGTCTTCCCTGTCCAAGTTACACCGGTACCTCAGTTGCCTACTCGATGTCTTACTGAGGCACTGTGCTGCCCACAGGTCTCCATCGACATCTATTGTGAAATAAGCGTAAAAGTAATTTGGTTTCTCAAGAAACTCTCACTAGGGGAGCACCTATGTTTCCACAAGAAATAATGGTATATATATATATATATATATATATATATATCATACATACTATAATTTATTTTTCAACATATTTTAAATGCTTTAAGTCTTATTTTTGCATTTTGTATTCGTAATTTCCATTTTGAATCTTAGTCTTATCTGTTCCTGATTAGATATTTTGTATTATTGTACATTAATCTCGCTAACATCATTAGACAAGTATTCCTAACTAATTAGATTGTTTAATAAAATACCGGGGCACGCCGTATCGTAGTGGTTAAGGCACTGAGCTACAAGCCGGAGGGTCGAGGGTTCAAGTCCCGTTGGGGTCAGGATTTTTAAACTGACCCAAACCCTCTGGCGGCACCATGGCCCTGGGGTCGACTCAGCCTCTAACGGAAATGAGTACCAGACGCTTGTTCTGGGGGTAAAGGCGGCCGTCACGCAGGGCTGACAACCCGGCTGACATAAAGTGCCGATTGTCTAGAAAAAGTGGGAGCCTTAACCTCCTCCTACCCCAAGGGCCTCCGGGCCTGTTGTGGGATCACTTTACTTTTTAATAAAATACCCCTAGGGAGCTCTCGTGCCCCGTAGCAGGAAGTATGGGATATATCTTAATATAATTTTACAAACTTGCAGAATCCATTCCATGTGACATTAATATATAATTTGAACACATGAATATCCAAAGACTATATAGTCAGAATAAAAACTACATTTAAAAGAAGACATTAGTTGGAATACGATTTAAAAATATTTATTAAGAAACATTTCTCCTATTTAGAGCGAATCAAAATATACGCAGTTTCATCAACTAGAACCAGAGACTAAATCACAATATCATTCAAAGTTCTTTGCAGTTCAAAATATACAACGTAACAACTAGTATAAAATACCAATGTTTTAATCATGCAAATTTAGATCTTACAATATTAAAATTCGATCGGCATATACTGGAATATTTATTCCATTATAAACCTTCCAATTGTAAATTTAAATTGTGCTATGTATAGTAAATAAAATGCAAATAGGGAATATGGTGACTAAAAATGCTGAAAAATGTAAGATTGGCGAGGTTTTAAGAGTGTTGGAAAACTGAGGAGCTCCTCAAATATGAAATGCAAATTCAGTGTAACTTATATGTTATATTGATAACACTGTTCTGCATGGATTTCTTAAGAAGTAAACGTTTCGGAATCACAATTTCACATTAATTGCAAAAATGATACCACTTTTTTTCGCGTACCACGTCGGAATTTTTTTAAATTCAAATTTGTATATTTTGAATATTTTTCGTAATGTACGTACTGTAGTAATATTATAGTGTTAGAAAGACCCAACAGTTTATAATTTCAACCTTATTACTTAAAATGTGACATAATAAAACTATTATTTTGTTTATATTTTAAATTATGTTTATATTTGTTTAACTCTACCCTCTATATCCGCCCTAGTTCCGTACACAAATGTGTGGTTGTGTAAATGATCCACATTTGTTTTGCTATATATTAGGGTCATATACGTTAGTAAAACAATGAACATAACTGCTTTTGTAAAGAAAACTTCCTTTCAATACTTTGGCATTAAGTTAGGAGACCAGGATAGATCGTGGTGCCCTCACAAAGTGTGTCGTAATTTTCCTGCTGAGTTGAAAATTGGAAAAATGGAAAAAAGGAGTCACTGCCCTTTGGTATCCCTATGATTTGGAGGGAACCTACAAATCATGGAGACGATTGTTATTTTTGCACAGTTAAGGTAGCAGGATATAATGCTAGAAACAAGAAAGGTATTTTATATCCAGTCATTCCGTCTGCCATTCAACCTGTAACTCATGGTCCTGATATTCCGGTTCCCTTACAACCTGAATCATCAGAACTGAAACTGAATCTCTAGTGGATGATAAAGCATATAATTCTGATCATGATAGATGTTTTAATCAAGGTGAGCTTAATGATTTACTGAGTGATTTAAATTTGTCTAAAGAATAAGCAGAACTGTTAGACTCTAGATCAAGAGTAAAGGAAGTATTGACTGAGAGTACATATTTTTCAAGTTTCAGTCATCGTGAGAAGGAACTTGTCACTTATTTTTCTGAAGAAGGAAATTTAGTGTATTGCCAAGACATATTTGCTGTCATAAAATGCTATAACATAAACTATAATTCCAAAGAGTGGAGGTTTTTCATAGATTCTTCTCAAAAAAGTCTTAAAGGTGTTTTGCTTCGTAAGGGAAACATTCATCCTTCCATTCCTGTGGAACACTCTTTTGTTTTAAAGGAGACATGGAAATGTAAAATTTTTGTATTCACGTAGACTTTCACGGCCGGAGTTGCTATGATGATCTTGATGAAGGTTTTCGGGCTGTAGGCCGTGGTCGTGGTCGTGAGGCTTGTAGTTCCCCGACGTTTCGCCAAAGACTGCGTCTGGCATCCTCAAGGAACGTTGGGGAACTACAAGCCTCACGACCACGGCCTACAGCCCGAAAACCTTCATCAAGATCATGGTAAAATTTTTGTTATAAAAACTGCAGTGCATAAACCATCTATGCTAGTCTGTGGAGATTTTATGATTTTTGGACTATTAGTTGGTCAGCAAGCTAGTTTCACAAAACACCCTTGTTTCGTATGTGAATGGGATAGCAGAGCTAGGTCAGAACAGGGAAAGGGAACAGTGTAGTGGAAACGTAGGACTAATTTAATACCGGGCGAAAAAATATAAAAAGTGAACCTCTTATTAATCCCTCAGAAGTATTGTTACCACATCTCCATGTAAAATTTGGTTCAATTAAACGATTTGTGGAAACTCTAGATAAAGGTAGTGAGTGCTTTAAATACCTTTGCCCTACATTTCTTTCATTATCCAATGAAAAAATTTAAAATGTTGTAATCGTTGGCCAACAAATTCGAAAACTGATGATGGACAGTCAGTTTGAGAATACTATGAGTCTCAATGAATTAATATGATTTTAAAGCTGAGACATACTTTTTAATCACATGATATAACTTTTATTCAATATTGTTATTTGCATTTGTTGTAAAGTTTATTTACAGTTTTGAACACTTTCTGCTTTCATTCATTATTTTGATAGCTTAGAAACTTCAATATGCAAAATGTGGTCTCAACTTGGATAAAAAATTAGAAAAGAGATAAATATTAAGAAAAGTATGTTCTAATTTTACTCACATTCACTGGAGCAATGCTTGCATCACGTTCCTTTGACAGCCCTGAGGGTCCAGCAACTGAAAATAAAAAAGAATATATCCTTCAATAATGTTGTATATAGACATTGAAATATAAATATGTAATTGTTAAAAATATTATGATACTTCTGCCTCATTCTATATTAAAGACAAAGACACGTGTAAAACATTGAGTGCTAAAATCAAGAAATCAGATTTTTAATTAATTTTATGATCTTTCCTCATTAGATAGTTTTTAGATCTTTCAATTTCAGGAGTCCCTTGCTTTTGTTTTACGTCTAGAGTATTAGAAAATTTGACAAATTTCACCACACTTTCCTCAAGCATCAGTTTGCTGTCACCCAAAATCATCTCCTTTCTCTGAAGAGTACAACATGAAATTACATGGTATCTATTAATTAAAATTACATTTTATGTGTGAAGTAATCCAATTTCTTACTTTCATTATTAATATTATTGTAACATATATTGCTATGAACGTCATATTAAGAAGAGGACTTCTGACTATCGGGTCATATCTAATTAGATCTATGTTTCAACTTTTATTCACCTCACTATATCTGCGCTGTACTGAGTATTATTCCAATTATTGGTAATTTAGAGTTAAAGGTAATTCATCCCTTCTACACTTGAAGACCTCCCTAGAATAAGGAAACATCAAAAAATTTGTTGTGACATAATTTTGGGCATAAATCAATCTTGTAGACAAGTAAAATTGTGTGGGAAATGCAAATGTTTCTGTCCGTTATTCAAGTTTTCATATTATCTTAGAAGATGTTCTCATGCAGATTAGTCATTATTAATTACCTATAATGAACCTAGTACACAATAATTGGTTTTTACATCTTAACATAGGAGGTTAGTTATAAAATATGTTTAATTTTATTTATTTATTTCGCTTTGTGGAGTTTAGGCCATGTGATTTTCTTTTCCACTCATCAGAAGAAAATGTTATATTAGAATTCAGCAATAACAGTTACCTTTAATATTAGACGTAAATGTGACCACCAAAGTGATATCTATATGGGAAAGAGTGATAACATAGTAATGTTAATTAAAATGAAAATTAAGATAATAAAATGTACACAAATCAAATTAATATAAACTGTCCGACAGACAGTTCCTATCTAATGTACACGCAAAAATATATAAAAAAATGAGATATAAAAAACTGAATTTTTTGTTATACAATATCTTAATAAACTTAAAATATTTGTTAATCTCAGTACTATATTTATAAACAGAATAAACTATTATTAATGGGCACAAAATTACTCCCATTGAGGTGTATAAGTTAGTTTGGTTTTGGGCGTTGTTAAAATTTTATATTCTCTGACATGGGCGGAATGAAATTCCAAGCTATAGCATGTGAAACTGAAAAAGACAGTGAATAATGCAGAGTGTGATGATGAGTGATATAAAGCACATTTTGCTGATGGGATCGAGTGTCTACATTTTAGGTGTCAGAGAGTCTAATGAAGCGACGTTAAAAATAATTAGGCGATTATAAGTGTAGTATTTTCAAGAGAAGGATACGGAGTGGAGAGGTCTACGATCTCGTAGACGAAAACAACATATTTTTCTCAGGGACGGTACTACGTGATAAAATTTGTGAATACCACAAATAAAACTTGCGCAAAAATTATGAAGACTTTGAAGTATTTGAATGAAAATAGTATTTAAGTCTGTAAAAGAGTATTACAATAATAAAAATCAGCCATTTTAAGTATTGGTTATAAAATTTCCCTTAGAGCGAATGACAAAAAATTTCTTGTGAGATTTAATGAAAGTATTGACTGTAGAGAAGATCGTTTTGCGTGTGTGATTTATTTGTATATTCCAATTTTAATCATACGTACTCCTAGATTATTTATTGACTCGCCAAAATTTATATATATATACATATATATAAAGTTAAATGTATATACATACCTTGATCTGTAGGAAAGACATTCACAGATTCGGTTCCTCGCTCTTGATTCTGTAAAGGAATGCAAAAACTTACTTTTCATTCAACTATACATGAATTAAATATTAATAAAATATTTTATGTGCACCAAAATATATTTTGAAAGTTTGATAGAAGTAAAGCACATAACATGGAGCAGATTAATGTGCTATCTCCCTCTAGCCCTAATTATACCTTTCAATAAAACTAAATTTATATTTTTTGTTAGGATTAATTTTCTTAAACATTTGGTGTTTGCATACATTATTTAGTAGTTACTGTTTTATTCCTAGTACACTGCTCAAAACAATTAGAGGAACACTATGAAATATGCAAATATTTTTTTATTGGATAAAGGTACAAACATGAAATTAATAAAGTACATTATTTGTTGTTATTTATTTATTTACTTATTGCTCATGTCGGTTAAAACAAATGAATAACGCTGACAATTAACTTTTCAAATAATTCCGCTAAGTAAGCAATTGAATCTTGTGCTTATTTTTCAAAGTTAAACACTCGTTATATAGAGTTAGTATCGTGTATGGCCTCCACGACATTCGATGACAGTTTGGCACCTTCGTGGCATGCTGCCAATAAGATTCTGGATTTCCTCTTACGGGATATTCTCCCATTCCACCTTCAGAGCATCTCCAAGTTGCTGCAGAGTTTGTGGAGCTTGATGTCGGTTCCTGACCTTCCTGTCTAGAAGATCCCACAAGTGTTCAATAGGGTTGAGGTCTGGGCTGACCGCTGGCCACTCCATTACCTCAATTTCATTCCTCCTCAGAAATCCCTGGTGACAGCCGCAGAATGTGCCCTGGCATTATCCTGCATAAACAGAAATCCAGGGCCTACTCCAATGGCAGCAGGTACGACATGCTCTTCCAGAAGGTGCTCGATATACCGGACAGCATTCAGTCGCTGGGGAACAAGTAGAAGGTCCGTACGATTGTTGTACATAACTCCGGCCCACACCATTATGGAACCTCCTCCGAATCTATCAATTTCCTGTACAGTCTCTGCAGAAAATCTTTCCCTGGCCGTCCCCACACCCTCAATCGACCATCACAACGTGTAAGACAATACCTGGATTCGTCCGAGAAGAGCACAGACTCCCACTGGTTCAGGTTCCAATCACCATGGTTTTCAGCATACGTACGTCTTGCTGCCTTATGCCCATTTGTTAAGAGTGTTTTTTTAACGGGCCTTTTTAGACGAATATTCTCTTTCCTTAATCTGTTCCTTATGGTTTGGTCTGAAACCCGGATTCCGGAAGCCATATGAAGGTCATTCTGCAGGTCTTTTGCAGTTTTTGTACGCTGTCGAAGAGAAAAAAGAACAACGTATCTGCATCCTGGGAGCTTGTTTTAAATTTACAGCCCTGGCAACATTTTCTACAATACTGACCTGTCTCTCTGTGCCTGTTGCGTAACCTGGACACCACGGAAGGAGAAACACCAATCTCTCTAGCCACTTGTCACAGAGATTGACCTTGTCGTAAAAGATGTAGAGCATGATACACTTCAAACTCATTTAAATGCCTCATTTTGTCAGAGACTTCAATAAACAAGGCAATAATCAACATTCGTCACTATAGCAACATCAGGAAGCTTACCAATTGGAAGTGGCCAGTGCCTTCCAAAATACAAAATTCCTCTATATTTGTTATTTGAGGTAATTTCTCTGTATTTAGGCCATGGATCTTTAAAATTTGTATCCAATAATAAAATTAATATTTCAATTTACATATTGTCTAACGTTGAGCATCACAGCTTTAAAAAACAATTACTTATTCAATTTATTACAAGTGTTCCTCTAATTGTTTTGAGTAGTGTATTATTATTGGTATTATTATTATTACTATTATTATTATTATGATTACTACATCGCACTTATTATTATTATTATTATTATTATTATTATTATTATATTATTATTATTATTAGTTCTATATCACATTAATTATTATTTTAATATTAACATTATTAATATTATTATTATTATTATTATTATTATTATTATTATTATTATTATTATTATTATTATTGACATCATGAGAAATCAATTTGTTTGTATCATGATACAACCATTTTTTTCATAAGTCTTCATGAAAAAATAGAGCATGATTATATTTTTTACAAAACTATCTTTCAGGCTATTGTCCTCCCTTATATATTTCAAGCCCACTATCCTTTGAATGGTCATGTACGAAGTTATTTTTTCCAGTAAAAACTGTACAACATACGTATTTACAAATCTTAATTGTATGGAGATTGCAAAATATCAAATTTCATTCTTTAGGATTAATTTTCCCTGTTATTTAACGAATTTTATCTCTCAATTGAAAACTTAGTTTTGGTCTGAAAGAAACTCTATAGGTATATTTGCAAAATCATCTGTTCCTGTAACAATATTTAAAAAAACATATATTTGGGTAGAATTGTGTTTTTACGAAGGTGAATTTATTTTTATTTACCAACTTTATTTCAAAAGTTTCAAATCCTGATATTTATAATAAAAATAGCATCAATGGCATTGCATGGAACAGTGAACCTAAACATTTATGAATTTAACAAAATAACTGATGCCACAATTTTTCCATAATATAAGAACAGACTTCTCTTTTTAGTTTTGATATCACGAAAAAAATTTATGTGAATTATATTTAAAAATATTTTAAAGTTATATTATTATTGTCTGTGTAAGTATTTTTGTTTTGTTTAAAAAACTATGTCTAAATGTATTTTTTCTAAGCTTATGGTCAGTATGTGATCATGCAATATACGACCGATAATTTTTTTTAATCCTTAATTTGTGCTCAATAAAATTTGTTTTTACATTTAATTCGAATGTCTGTCTAACCTGGTATCCCCAGGTGGTGAATGCGTGCTCCATTATGGGATTTACGTATCTCAACTAATTTAGTTATGCTTACTTCCTAACAGATATTAACAATTGAATTGTATTTAGTTCATCGCCTAAAAACACACTTAATAAGCAATTGAGGTATTACGTCATGAGAAATATTGATAAAATATTTCACAGGGACTCTAATTTAGATCCGAAGTTCCTTTACGTCCCTGAAAATCTTGAGACTTGGGATCCACTCCTTATAGCCCCTCGCCGAGAACTCGTATCTCGGATTGTTCCATCGTAAATATTCATCGACCTCGGTCAACTTTAAGCCACAATTCTCGAGACCAGCGGCAAGAAACTTCATCCCTAGTCACCGATAAAAGTTTTTTCGTAACATTTTAAGAGTTAGTGAAAAACAATATTACGTTGCCCAAGAATATTCAATTTTAAGATAAGCTGTGCCTTAAAAGATTGTACAAAAGGTAATTAAACATTTACATTCCCTTTATAAAATAAGCTATTTTTGATCATATAAATCAGTTTCGTTGTAAAGAGTTGAATAAAGTAGGACTTTACAATTTTACAAGCGGGTGATATGTCTAATCCAAACATTTGGTTATTTTTGGAAGATATTTCATCGGCGATAACAGAAATGAGAGTAAAAATCGAATCCCTGTTATATGAATTATGTGAGCAATTTCTGTAAAAAGGCTAAGAAAATAAACTACAAATAGCGAGATGCCTGAATTGTACTTACTCCAGTAATTTCAGTTCCTCCTTTTCCAACCTCTGAACGTTTCTTCGGCACTTCCTCTTCTGCTTGTTGATATCCGGAATATTTTCTTTTCATTTCGGATTTTTCTTTTAGACCATGAATTGCTTGAATAGCTTTGTACCCTTCGCCTGGTATATATAACAGTTGTAAACCTGCCCAGGAAATGATACGACCATCGAGAGGAACATTTTCACGACCACTTCTGCGGCCGCCACTTGCGGCGCCACCACCACCACCTCCTCCTCCACCTCCTCCTCCACCTCCTCCTCCCTCCGGCTCCACCGCCTCGACCACCACCTCCACGTCCACCTCCTGGAGGGATTTCGTCTCTATCTCCACGTCCTGGGTCTCGGCAATAATCAAATACCCGCCCATGGTCTCTGGCGAGTCCAGGCGCATTGTTGAAAGAGTGACAGTATTCATTGTAGGCACCGATATTGTAATTTCCATGCCCAGGTAGAAGTCCAAGACCTGCAAATGTATATAACTTTAAATTATTCACGTTCGCGCACAGACACACACACACACACGAATGAGAGTGAATGAGAATCGGTAAAACGTAAAAATATGAAGCAGGACAAGGAGGATGCTCTTCTGAACAACAAAAGTTAGAAAATGTATGGTCTGCGAAACCAGCTTAAGGAGATGCTTATGTTAATTCTGTATCCCATTACTCTCAATTAATATGGTTTTATAGCTCACGTACAAAAATTGGGAGTCCAGAAAAATTTTGTACACCGGTATCCTGCTTTGATTTGAGTATTCTGGCTGGCAGTTTAGCAGTTGTTGTGAGGTACAATCATCATCATATTTGGCATAATCCGGTCGAGTCATAGCCTCTCTATGCATTCGTCTCCAGATCTCTCTATTCCTGGCTACTGCCCACCAATTTCGAATTTTAAATCTTTAGACGTCTTCCAAAACTCCATCCATCCGCCTTGCTTAAGGTACTCCAACATTTCTTCTTCCATACGGATGGTCTATCATTATGTTTTAAACAGTTTCTTTACTATCCATTCTGTGGATATGCCCTGCCCATCTTCATCTAGCTGTTTTAATGTCTGTACCAATGTCTGGTGACTTATACAAATTATGTAATTCTTCATTATATCGTATCGCCATTCTCCCCTTTCCTGATTGGGGACGTATATTCTTAATGGAAATTTTCTTTCAAAAACTCCGAGCCTAGCAACAGTATTTTCAGTCAATAAGCAAGTCTCACTTTCATACGTTAGTACAGGCTGTATTATTGTGAGATACAAGATTATATGTTAATTCACATTTTTGAATATTCTATTTGCAATTACCTGTAAAGAATTTGAATATTAACATGTACAGCCTTTGAATAAAGTTGATGCACAGTTGAAGTATTGAAGAGCGATTCACACCAGTAAGTTGTTAGGTGTGCTGCTCCCAGTGTTCAAATAGAGCAGCGTATATCTCTCTTCATGCAATAATTGTATCGTTCGCTTCAGTGGAGAAGTCAGAAAGTTGCTCTCTTACGATGACGCGAGCCCAAGTTCGATACTGTTCAGGGAGACCTTCGCAAAAATAACGTCGTCAATTTTCTTAATGCATACACGTTACGAAGCTTCCTTAAATAAATAAATTTGTATGAATAGGGAAATAGATTAATTTAAGGAAACTGGTCATATATAATATGAATGACGATTGTAATATATAATTACTTCGTTTACAAACACAAGGCAAAATAATATTGTCTATTTCTACAAGTAATGCAAAACGCGTCTCATTAATTTAAACAAAGTCACGTTAATATATAATTTCAATGTACAAGTAAGTCCTGGAGAACTGCATCGCTTCATACAGACTGTTTGTAGTAGGAAAGGTTGTGGTTAGCAGGGGGAACGTCTATTTCCCCATGCATGAGGTCGCGTGTTCGATCCCATTGTCATTCATTTGTTATCTCTCTCGTCCTTATTCTAATTAGTTTGTTCCATTTAACTTGTTTTCCTCTGTTTTATTAACATGATTTTCCGCACTACTTATTTACGCGAAATTTTTTTCCTTGGACGACATACAACGAAATAGAACGGATTTTAGCTTCTCAAATATTTGTGCACTTATGGACGAGGTTGCTAACTTCTGATCATGTCCTGGCTTCATCCTGGGACAAAAATTATCTGTGCGCCATCATTTGTTACAAAGGCTTTACATAGTTGAAAGTAACAAGGTACATGTAACGAAAGAGTACACTTCGTGAAAACATTTACATCGTTGTTAATAAGGCGAGGAACAGTAATTATGAAGACTAAATTTTAGACGAAACAAGTTTACTTCAATGTTAACTTAATCTGGATTTGCTAACTACAAGTTCCTAACTGAAACATTTCAGTAGAGCAACCCTTCTACGTGTTCTATTTGCAAGCATTTAATAAAAAACGCATATTATTAATTTTAAATTAATAATTAATATTCTTAACCGAGTAAAGACACCGATAGCGAATTCTGTGCAAACATTTAATAGCTAACTAACTCAATAGAGCTCGCAAACCCGAAGGTTCTTTCCCCTGATGATATGAGCTTTCCTTGCATCCCAAAATTTAACTAATATTTAGAACCATCCCATATATGATTCACCTTTTTCAAATCATTGTTAATATTATTCTTCTACCGCATTGTTATTACCTACTGCGCGCTTTCCTTCAGGTTTTCCTACGAGAAGTTTCCATGCCCCCACTTCAATCCCCATTCGTACTTCATCTCCTGCCCATTTGAGTGAATACGACTTTACTGTCCTTATCACATCTGGTTTCCCTAAATATCCTGTAGCTTTCTATAGAGAAGTCTGATCCATTCACCTGTCTCTTCGTCTCTCTTTGGTCCAAAATTACTCCTATGAAACTTCATTATCAAATATTCATTATTTTCCCACTGTTTAAGCAAGAGACACTTTTTCACATATATAAAACATAACTAGAAGGATAAGCGTTTTATATTTTTAATTGAAATAATTTTGACACAACTAAGGATGTCAAGAATGCCCGTAATATATAATAGCATGCGTCCCCAGAGTTAAGCCAATGTATAATTTATTTTTGCTAGAAATGAAAATCAGATTCAAATACAAAATTATGTATTTACATTTCCTTTCTTATTATGAGCCTCTTTCGAGTTTTCATCCATATATACCCATTATAAATACCTACACTATCTACTTCAATATGACTTAAACAGGACTGAGTCATTCTATAAAGAATATGGTAGTTTATTTATTATTACTATTATTATTATTATTATTATTATTTATTTATTTATTTATTTATTTATAATCAGGTTCACAATATAATAAAACATCTCCCAGGGCCCATAGCTTTTTAAATTTTTATCTTCTTACTCCATTCTTCTCTATCTTCCCATTGCAGTTCTTCCAGACCAAGTTCCCTCATACCTTTTCTTACATCATTCATCCATTTAAATCAATATCGACCTCTCTTTCGTAGGTGGAATCCGTTCCAACGTTTGTCTGGGCAATCTTTTCTATGGCATTCTACGTATAGTTGTCTGTATCTCACAAAATGGAATATTTAATTTTGGACTTTGATTTGTTGTCTGATGATTGTATTTCTGATTTTGTTTTCAACTTAGAGTGTCTAGTTATCATTATTATTATTATTATTATTATTATTATTATTATTATTATTATTATTATTATTATTATTATTATTATTATTATTATTATTATTATTATTATTGGGACATGTTCCTAGTAACATGGAATGTAAGGACTTTATACAATAGGGGAGCACTGGAGATATTAACGCAAGAATTAGGTAAATCGCCCTTGGATATAGTCGCTTTACAGGAAGTTAGATGGCCAGGAGAAGGTAGTCAGGAATCAGGAAGCTTTGCATTATACTACGGGGGTGCAGAAAGACATGCATTTGGAACGGGTTTTTTAGTCAGAAGGAGGATCCTATCCACTATCCGAGTTATTAAGTTTGTCAGTGATAGGATACCATACATAATTATAAAGGGTAAACAACATGATTTTATAATTGTAAATGTACATGACCCACAGAAGATAAAGATGACAAGATCAAGGATGAGTTCTATGAAGAATTTGAATGCTTATTTGATATCTTTTCACGACATCATATGAAAATTATCTTAGGAGGTCTTAATGGAAAAGTGGGCGGGAGGATATATTCAAACCAACAATAGGCAAATTCAGTCTTCATGAAGACAGTAACAACAATGGAGTTAGATTAGTCAACTTTCGCCGCATCAAAGAATCTCATTGTTAAGAGCACAACATTTCAGCATAAGGATATTCATAAATACACCTGGACGTCTCAGGATGGCGAAAATCGGAACCAAATAGATCACGTATTAGCCGACAAACGCTGGCACAGTAGCATCATCGATGTCAGATCAGTTAGAGGAACAGACTGCAATTCGTATCATATTCTGATCAAGGTGAAAATCAGACAACGGCTATCGCGTATGAGAGGAACAAACGTTAAAGATGATTCTGTAAAATTTGAATTAAAGAACTTGAAAAATGATGAAATGCGGCAAGAATACCACATCAAAATTGCTAATAAATTTGAAGTACTGGAATCTTCAAATGACAATGTGGCAAACGAAGAGGAAACTGATATAAATGAAGAATGGGAGGCTATAAGAGATACTATTAAATTGTCAGCATCAGAAAGCATTGGTTATTTAAAAAAGAGGCAAATCAAGAAATGTTTTGATGAGGAATGTGCCGACATTGTAAAGAAAAGAAAGCTAGCAAAATTGAAATAGTCATACGAGCCAAATGAGGTAAATTTAGAGCAATTGGATGGTAGTAGAAGGGAAATCACCACATTACTATAGAGTAAAAAGAGGGAATATTTGAGAGAGAAGGTTCATGATCTTGAAATGAACGCAAAAAATAGTAACATTAGAGAATTTTATCAGGGTATTACTATAGAGAAGAAAGGTTTCAGGCTAGAACAAACATAATTCGGAATGAAAATGGGGATATATTTGCAGATTCCAGGAGTATATTAAATAGATGGAAAAGTTACTTTAATCAGCTATTAAATGTACATACAGAACAGGACATTGGGTAGGATAATTTACAGACAGCAGAAATGCTAGTCGCAGAACCAAGTACATTCGAGGTAGAAATGGCGATTGAAAAATTGAAGATGTATAAAGCATCAGGTTCAGATGAGATCCCAGCAGAACTGATAAATTCAGGGGAGAAAAAATGATGGACAAGATACGCTCATTGCTTAGTATGACTTGGGAAAAATAAACTCTTCCAGATGAATGGAAAGAATCAATTATCGTACCAATTTATAAGAAAGGAGATAACACTGATTGCAACAACTACAGGGGCATCTCATTACTTTCAACTTCCTACAAAATTCTAACAAATATATTAGTCAGCAGACTTGCTCTCTATAATGACGACATTCTAGGAGATCATCAATGTGGATTTAGAAGAAACAGGTCTACAACAAATCAGATTTTTTTGTATAAGACAGATTTTAGAAAAGAAACGGGAATATAATGGTACTGAACATCAACTATATGTAGACTGCAAAAAGGCATATGATTCAATTAAGTGGGAAAAGTTATATAGTATCCTGCTGGAGTTCAGAATTCCTAAAAAGTTAGTTAGACTCACACGAACATGTCTAAATGACACAAAGAGTAGGGTGCGTGTAGGCAAACCGTTTTCGGGTACTTTTGAAATCCAGAATGGGCTAAAGCAAGGAGATGCACTATCTCCTATACTATTTAATTTTGTACTAGAGCATGCCATTAAATCTTTAGAGAATAAGGAAGGCTCTCAACTCAATAGAATTAATAAGCTGTTAGTTTATGCTGGTGATGTAGTACTATTGGCCGATAGCGAGGAGATACTAAAGGAAAACATGCACACACTATTGAGTAACACTAAGAAATTAGGACTGGAATTAAGTATCAATAAAAATAAATATATGGTCACACGTAGAAATGCATTATATAATGGAAATGGACAGCTAATGAAAATGAGAGAAATTTTGAGCAAGTGGCTGAATTCGAATACCTAGGAACAATAATCATTAATAGGAATGAGATGCACAAAGAAATTAAACATAGGCTCAATTTTGGAAATCCGTGCTATTATGCATTGCAGAGACTTTTGATGTCCCAACTCCTTTAAAAAACTTTAAACTGAAAGTATATAAAACTATTATCCTACCAGTTATATTATATGGGTGCGAAATATGGACTCTTACTTTAAGGGAGGAAAGGAGATTACAAAATCACAAATAGGAATGAGATGCACTAAGAAATTAAACATAGGCTCAATTTTGGAAATGCGTGCTATTATGCATTGCAGAGACTCTTGATGTCCCAACTCCTTTCAAAAAAAGTAAAACTGAAATTATATAAAACTATTATTCTACCAGTTATATTATATGGGTGCGAAACATTGACTCTTGCTTTAAGGGAGGAAAGGAGATTACTTAGGAAGATTTTTGGACCAAAGAGAGATGAACAGACAGGTGAATGGAGAAGACTACATAACAATGAACTACATGGTCTTTATAGGAAGCCAGAATTAACAAGAACATTTAAGTCTCGTAGACTAAGATGGGTAGGACAAGTTGCACGTATGGGAAATGAAAGACTTGCATGGAAGCTGCTTGTAGGAAAGTCAGAGGGGAAACGCCCAGTTGGTAGACCAAGAATGAGGTGGGAGAATAATATTAATTATGATTTCAAGGAAGTAGATTATACAGGGAATGATTGGAAAGCATTAGCTCAGGATAGTTATGTATGTAGAGCTTATGTCCGCGCGGCCATGAACCTACGGGTTTGATAGTGCCTGTGAGTAAGTATTATTATTATTATTATTGTTATCATCATTATTATTATTATTATTATTATTATTATTATTATTATAATTCTTATTATCATCCTTATTATCATTATTATTATTATCATTATTATCATCATTATTATTATCATCATTATTATTTTCATTATTATTATCATCATTATTATTATTATCATCATTATTATTATATCATCATTATTATTATTATTATCATCATTATTATCATTATTATCATTATTATATTATTATTATTAATATTATTTTATTATTATTATTATTATTATTATTACTACTATTATAAATCACTTTCATGTTCACATTTCAAAATTGTTAGTTGACTTCAAGAAATCCATTAGCTTCAATATAATTCCGAAATAGCTCTATCACGGTTAAAACATGGTTATTCACATATATTGCAAAAATGCGTATAACCTTGGAGAGAAAATAATACTTTAACACATTTAACTTTTATTCTTTTGTTTTTATCATATTGATGCGAACGTAGTTCCTTATTTTAAGGGAGGAGAAGAGATTATTAGTATTTGAGAATAAAGTTCTTAGAAAACAATTAGATTAAAGGGGTATTAACTAAGTGTTGAATAGAAAGGACTTCATAACAGTGAGCTGCGTGATCTTTATGGTAAACCAGATGTAATAAGAACAGTTAACTCTCGATGGGTAGGACATGTGATACGAAAGAAGAATGAAAGAGGGGCATGCGAACGATTTATAGAAGATCAGGGGAAATGAGCCTTGTAGGTAGGCCAAGAATGAAGTGGCGAAAAAAATATTAACCATGATTTTTGTGAAGTGAATTAAGCTGATAATGATAGGAAAAAATTACCTTCGTATAGGGTTATATGGATAGGTCATATGTGCGGCCATGTATCTCCTATTTCAGTACTGCAAGTGAGTTATTTAGTTTATATTACACGGTTGTGAACGACATGAAATTTGTATCGCTTCTCACATTTCGATTACACATATTTTTTGTATTTTCATAGTTAATTATATTATTTAATTTGTATTTATGTTAGTTTATTGTTTTACATTACAGTTTCATAAGTTCACTGGCCTAGTTTATACGGG
Organism: Diploptera punctata; assembly: GCA_030220185.1. Lineage (NCBI taxonomy): Eukaryota > Metazoa > Arthropoda > Insecta > Blattodea > Blaberidae > Diploptera > Diploptera punctata. The sequence goes on from JASPKZ010008081.1 coordinate 362,939, forward strand.
GTATGTTTATAATACAGGGTGTCCACAAAGTCCTGCTACCAAAACAATGTAACTTGGCTCTTAAACGATTCGAGATAGACACATGCGGTTCTTTGCAACGAATTCTACGTCCCCCAAAATTTTGTTTACATTTGTTGCAGATTGTGATTTAAACGACAATTAACACCACAGGAAAAGACCCAATGTTTAAGGTGTTATGCTGTGTCTGATAAATAACCAATGTAAGATTCACGATTCATGATTCATGTTCTCATACCTGAATGTTATGGTAGGTTAACATGTCCAGGCACAAAGAAAGTCGCTTCATCAGAGAACATCACCCTCTGCAGGTACTCGTTGTCTTCATCAATTGCTTTCAGCATGGAATCAGGAAATTCAGCACGCCGCGGCGCGCCGAGGGAAGTCAGTTGGCAGCAACGCTTCCGTCATTTGCACTTTATAGGCCTCAAAATGTAGCCGCCTATGGAGGACTTTATGAATGGTTGATTTCGGTAAATGCAGTTCCCTTGAAGCACGAAGAACCTATTTTTGAGGTCTGAGTTGAAATGCAATTTGCACATTGTCGATAGTTTCCTGGCTCACACCTGGTCGTCCACTCCGTGGCAAATTCATTACACTGCTAGTCGCTAGAAATATCTTGGCCCATCTAATTATGGATGATTTGGATGGAGGATCTCTTCCATATTGCCGGCGGAAATTTCGTTGAACAGTAACTGGTGGTTTACCAGACTCAGCATACGATCATACACATTGGGCTTTTTACTGTGATGTCATTGTCGTTTAAATGACAATCTGCAGCAAATGTAAACAAAACTTTGGGAGACGTAGAATAATTTGCATAAACCGCATGTGTCTACCGCAAATAGTTTGCTAAGTTGCATTGTTTTGGTAGTAGGACTTTGTGGACACCCTGTATTTTTTATTTCCGCTAGACTTCTTTCCTTCTTTGTGGCTGACTCGCTCGCACGTTTGGAAGCACTATATTACACATGCAGTGTAGAATTCGAGTCATAATTATTGCGCGCAGGTAGTCGCACCCATAAATAGTGATTATGTGAGGTGAAATACTTGAATAAAAATAGTATTTTCTGCCAAATATTCTCCTTGCATCTTTGATACCAACAATTAATATTGGGGAATTGATCGGGCAGTTTAGCGAAATTACAGACCCTTTTCATCATATAGGCTAAAGTATACGAACCCTGCTTGATCCGACTACACGTACAGTCTAACAAAGCATATAATGAGGTTTGATTCAGTTTATTGATAATACTCGTCTACTTATTTGAATTAATTTATGATTTGTTGTGAAAATTTGGCTCCAACTAAAAACGGAAAGATAGAATACGGTGGAGATGAGGGTTCCTCAGACAAGTTAAAGAATGTATCAAAAGTTGAGAGAATTCGAAATGAGGATATAAGTGAAGAATTAAAAGTGCAGCATTTATTGAATAAAGTCACTAATTACAGACAAAGTAGATTGATAACATGATGGAATGAGTAAGGAGATTTAGCCATTATTTGCATGAAATTATCAAGCAAGAAGGCGTGAGGCCGGGTGACATAGAAAAGTTAGGCTGATTCATTATGAAGTCGGAACGAGCACTTGCCTAATCTTACTCAACCTAGGATTTTAAGAGAGATCCGTGCTTGCTTGGTTAAGGCTAGGAGCATGCAAAATTCTAAAAATTAGTGACGATCACGAAATGCGAATATGTCCAATGTGCGGGATTTTTGAAGACGAGATACATATAACTTATTAGGAAACTGTAACGATTTAGAATGTTAGAGGCGTCAGTTATTACCGGAAGGCTTTCTAAATTCAAATAGTGAAAGATTGGCATGCTACGAGTTAATGTTAAATCCAGAAAATTGAATAAACTTGGGTAAATTTCTAGACAAAACGCGGAAAATGAGAACAACACTCATTCATAAATAAATACATGTTATCAAAATGCAACACCATTAATTCTTAATAATTCTATATAATTATTGTATAATGTTATTGTATTATTATGTAATTGTAATATTATTGTATTTTCTTTATGTAATTGTAATATTAATGTTCTCTTTTTGTTTTTTTCTTTATACTATTTCCAAATATTACTTTATTGTAATGGACTGTCAACAGCACGCATGGCTTATTGCCCGTGAGACCCATATTTGTAAATAACATTGTATACATCTTACTTGTAGTCTAATAAATTCCTATTACTACATTGCCTAATCCTTGGAGTGACGATGATGACTAATTGATCCAATTATTTTGATTAAATGTCTAGATTTCTTAAATAATTGCTATTATGTGCCACCTGTGAATATTGGATCGAAGAAAAACGACTGCTAACGTCATGTTGGTCAATGTGATAACACACGTTCCCACTATTGAAAATGACCAATGTGTTTATTCATACATAAGTGGAATCAATCCCAGAATTCGACCTACATTAATGGGCAAGTTAGGGTGAGAAAATTGGCATGTTAGTGTAGGAAAATGGGCAAGTTGATGTTAGTTTGAGCAAGTTGGGATAGGAAAATGGACGAGTTAGCGTACATTAGATTAGTTTAGCATTAACCTGTTTGTTAGCTGTTTTTTTGTGATACGTTGTCTACAGTGTCGAAACAATGACTGATACATATTACACATTGCAAGTATGGCGAAGATAGGTTACTTTGGGCTTAAGTTCTCGCATAATTTAAAGCCAATTCTCACATTTTTGCAACAGTAAAATGTGTATTATTACTTGTTTTATTTGAATTTTTGTAGGTGGCGCGATGACATAAAATCCTCAAGTAATTAAATAAGTAATAATAATATGCATTCTCAGAACACGAGTGGCTAATTGTAGTTTACCTAAATTAAGTATAGATACCTTGATCAATATTAATCTGTAATTATTTATAAGTTTGTCAGCAATACGTTTATTATGTGATATAATTTACATTACAATAAAAATATATTTTGGAACTTGATGCACACGTGTAATCGATTAAAATAAAACTAATCCTTATTTTGTAACTGGGACAAATTTTTTGTTCAACCAACAGAAATCAGGTCCTGTGATATTTCCATGAATTTAGAAAGGAGTATACTTTTATTTAACCAATCATGTATTTGATATTTTAAATAAATCCTCGCCCAAATTTATTACTCTTTCTCAATTAACTTGAAAATATTTTGTAAAAGTTATAGTGAAATTATTTATACACATACCTGTTGGGATTTGATTGTAATTGGAAATGCTACCACCAGCAGGAGGAGCATTTGAAAAACAAGGTCCAAAACCATCAACACCACCGCCGCCTCCCCAGCCGCCTCTTCCGCCTTCCCAGCCGCCTCTTCCGCCTTCCCAGCCGCCTCTTCCGCCTTCCCAGCCGCCTCTTCCGCCTTCCCAGCCGCCTCTTCCGCCTTCCCAGCCGCCTCTTCCGCCTTCCCAGCCGCCTCTTCCGCCTTCCCAGCCGCCTCTTCCGCCTTCCCAGCCGTCTCTTCCGCCTTCCCAGCCGTCTCTTCCGCCTCCCCAGCCGTCTCTTCCGCCTCCCCAGCCGCCTCTTCCGCCTCTCCAGCCGCCTCCCCAGCTGCCTCTTCCGCCTCCATTCACACCTCCGTTACCATTTGCGCCTCCTCCGACTTCACCGCCTCCTCCACCTCCTCTGCCACCACGTCCACCTCCAGGAGGTATTTCACCTCGATCTCTAAGTCTTGGGTCTCGGCGATAATCAGATGCACGTCCACGGCCTCGAGCGCCTTCGTGATTATTGACATAGTGATAGAAGTCATTGTAGGTACAGAATTCGCAGTTTCCTTGCTGAATCGGTTCATATACAATGCCTGGAAATACATATTCTCAATTATTCACGTGCGCACACACACGTATGTACAATCTCACTCTCCCTCTAATATATATATATATATATATATATATATATATAGGGAGAGAGAGAGGGGGGGAGAGGGAGGGTGGGAGCAAACTCGGCGAATTTTTTGATACTAAGCTTTTAGACTATTATAACTTGTAATGAAAATTTCTTGTTATAACCTTAAGACAATTAAAGTTAAGGATATATGAATGAAATACATATGCTAATTTCTCGAATAGAGGAACTTCGGGTAATTTGGACCCCTGTTTTGAATTTGTTGTTTTTCTTCTTTTAATTTTTTACGGGATTTGAATTTTGTTTAATTACAGTGAGTATCATTAGTGTTGTAACTATGAAATAGTGTTATTTTATTCAAATATGGAAACATTTTCATAATTTATAAACTCATTTTACATTACAAGAAAGGCCCACTTTAACCTCCATAATCGGATACAGTGGATCCCAGAATCCACCTTAGCTTTTAGTCTATTTTTAAGTATATTTACTCTATTAATTTATACAGAAGGCACAGATTAATCGGAAAAATTGTATGACTGATTATAATTAAAAAACGTTGATATTTATTTTCTCTACCTTCGGGTTTTTACAGTTGCTGCCGTCTTCCCGTGCCAAACCTCCAAAGACTACGATCAAGGGCAACTTCAATGTTTAGCCCTCTTGCTTGCATTACCATCCTCATGTTTTCCTTCCATGTTAACTTCGGTCTCCCTCTTTTTTTTTCTTTCTCGTCGGTTGCCATTGATACAGTAGTTTCGGCCATCGCTCATCTTATATTCTTAAAATAGGTCCTTACCATTTTAATTTCTCCTCCTCAATTCTTTCAATTACGTTTTCTTCTACTTCCATTATGTTTCTAAATCCCATATTTGTGACATGTTTTAATTTTGACTTTCAGGCATTTCTGCGTAAATAATCAATTTCTAGAGTAATTAGTCTATTCTTGTAGTACTTACTGATTGCCCATACCTCACTTCCGTACATTGCAATAGATTCCAGCAAAGTTTTATCTCTATATATTGTTGTGTCTTTCCAAATATGCTTATCCAACCATATGGAATTTAACGATAATGATACTTTGCTACACAGTTCAATTCTATCCTTTATGTTCTCTTTGCCTATACCTTCAATGTTACCCATAATTATTCCAAATATTTAGTTAGTTTCACTTGCTTTATTTTAATTCCTTCTTCCAATATCAAATTTTCTCTTTCATTGCTATTTATTGCAAAATATTCTGTTTTTTGTAAATTTACCGTGAGACACCATGATTCATATGTGTTTTTAAACATTTTTATCATGAATTCCATATCAAATTTGTCTTGTGCTAAAACCAGTTGATCATCATTGTAAAATCAGCAAAAACTATTGCCTATTGGGATAGCCATACCTTTGCAGCTTTATTTACATTTTCATTAATATTAATTATACAGAAATGTTTAAAAAAATGTGTGATAGACTGCACCCTTGTTTCAATCTCTTAGTGGTTTTTATATGATTAGATATTGTATTTTCAATGTTAACATAAGCCGTGTTATCTTTACAAACTTACTTAATTTCAATTAGGTTTCTATCAATATTGTATTTATCAAATTCTTCCCATAATTTGTTCATTGGAACTGAGTCGTAAGCTTTTTCTAAATCTATCATTGTCATGTGGGTTTCTTCTCTAACTGCAGTCGGTTTTTCGATTAACTGTTGGATTACAAATGTATTGTCAGCACATGATCTTCCTGATCTAAATCCATTTTGATCTTCTCCAATCTTGTCTTTGATATCTTTTTGTACCTTAGTTTTTATAACTTCATAAATATTCTATATAATGTGTTATTTATACCAAGACCTCTATAATTTATTGCTTCTCTTCTATCACCCTTCTTGTATACTGGTACAATGTAGCTTGTTTTCGTGCATTCTTGATATCTATTTAATGTTTTTAAAAATTGTCGATTATAACATTCACACATCATTCAACTGCAGAAAGCGACTGTCTTTGGGTTTAATAAAACTACAAGGATATTAAATATAATTAATTAAGTTTATGGTTTTTACAGATAGCATTCTCATCGATAAAATATACGTATTCGTGTAAAGTGTACCCAGGTTCTCGTGGAGGGTCCATATTAACCGAAATCCGTAATTATGTTTAATTGTTTTATATAGCCGCCATGTCACAAAATATCCAACCAAACCCGTCAGTATATTAAAACAGCATCTACGTAATATAATATATTTAGGAGTTTTTTCGATATTTGTAATATTCAATAGCGGAAATTATGAATTAATTCTTAGCTTGAACAACTTCTAAAGTAGTCATTTTCATAAATATCACAAATAAACTCTTCCTTGAACAAAGAAATTGCCTTGAACCCGTCAACGTTGGTGAGGAGAAGAAGTTGAAATACCATCTGTTCGAGGACAGCACCAGTTAAAGAAAGTATTAAAAGGGACCACTCAAACAGAAGGGTCCACATTACCCGAAATTCCCTATATTTATTTTTTTTATTTTATTACCAATGTGACATAAATTACGTATCTATTTTTCTGGAGGATTGAAGAACTCTCGTATTTTCGTGATAGAATTATAGTTAATTCATGACAAACATTTTAATCACTATCCATGTTACATCCAATGCCTATTAAATCCCATTTACAAAAAGTCAACATTTGACACCTTTCATTGGAACCATATATTACATTTCCGACATTGTATCCGTTCACCTTTAGTGTCGACGAATATCTACTCAAAAATGTTCCTCAAACACAGACAAGAATTTAACATAACAACTGCTATAATATGAATGAAAACACTTGCTCTAAAAATTAACATAAAATGCACCAAAGGAACGCTGTTATCGCAAATATGAAAGTACAGCAACAAATTAGACTTCCAGCTATCTACGAGTACGAGCAGAAAAATAATGTATTTTTGTTCCCAGTTCAACTTCGTTACAAAGGAAAGAAAAAATATAACGAAATTATCCGTGTTACGAAATTAAACGAGTTTGCATATATATCCCGTGTGGAGTTGCTAGTCTCCCATCGGGCGCCTCCCCAGGTGGCGGATAGGGGGAACGCTCACCAGATATGGCGGGTACTGGGAAAATAAAATTCCCAGGGCAGACCAAAACTAGCGCAGCTGCCTTGCAGTAAGATACTGTACTATCAAAGGCTAGAATTTTTCGTCCCCTAGGTTGGGGGTTGATGCATCGGCCCAGCTCATTGTTCATCATAAAAAGGAAAAAATGCTAAAAGACCAAACATCATGCCTCGGAAAAACACTCTAGGATGATTAAAGCTAAGAAAAAGGACTCCGAAAATTGGCACATGTAATATTCAAGGCTGCAGAAATAAAATGGAGGAAGTAATTAAAGAAGTAGAAGTAATTAAACTATATTTGGCAATATTAACAGAAACAAAGAAGAAAGGCAAATGAAACATTAGGCAATTATATACATCTCTACATTGGTGTGGATAAACATCAAAGAACCAAAAGAGGTGTTTCAATGTTGATTCATAAGAAATGGAAAGGCACTATAAGAAATTGGGAAGCAATTGGTGAGAGAATTTAAAATTAGATTTGAATATATTGGGCTATAAACTAATTTTTTTTTTAGTATACGCACCAATTAACGATAATGGAATGACAAATCTAGAAAAATGATTTAATTTTTGACAAAGTTAATGAAGAAATAGGAAATATTGATATTATTGGGAGACATGAATGGAAGGACAGGAAGTGAATTTGGAGTTCGAGTAGTTGGAAAGTTTGGAGAAAACATTTTTAAAGAGAATGGAGAAAGGTTAATTGAATTATGTAGACAATCATCTTTAAAAATATGGAATGGCTTTTCAATCATAAAGATATCCATATATACACGTGGGAACCTCCAGCACTAAATCAAAAATCCATTATCGATTACATAATTACAAAACAAAGTTCAAAAATGAAAATACAAGATGTCAGATCTTATGGATGACCAAGTTGTGGGACAGATCATAAATTAGTAATTGGAAAATTGTATTTCCTTATATTCTAATAAAGAAAACCATGCGAAAAAAGAAGAAAATGTTAGAACAAATGGAAAGAAAATATAATATAGAAAGCCTACAAAACGAAAGTGTAAAGCATTTACATCAGAAAAGATTGAATAAAAATTAACACAGAGTGAATACAGAGATACAGACGAGATGTATCAGTACCTAAAAAGGTGCATTTATGAAGCCGCCTATGAAGCATTGGGTGAGAAAGACGACAATAGAGGAAGGACAGCACTGTTTTGGAATGATGATATGGAGATAAAAATACAGAAAAACACAGTCATTTTTAAAAAGGCTTAGCACAAAGAACCAGAATGACAAAATATTCTCAAATATTTGTAATCTCCTTTCCTCCCTTAAAGTAAGAGTTCATGTTTCGCATCCATTAGTATAACTGGAAAAATAATAATTTTAAATACTTTCAGTTTAACGTTTTTTTGAAAGGAGTTGGGACGTCAGGAGTCTCTGTAATGCATAGTAACACGCATTTCCAGAATTGAGCCATTGTTTGATTTCTTTTTGCATCTCATTCCTATTTGTGATTATTGTTTCTAGGTATTTGAATTCAGCCACTTCCTCAAAATTTCCCTTATATATCATGAGCTGTCCATTCCCGTTATATGTATTTCTACGTGTGACCGTATATTTAGTTCTACTGATAATTACATCGAGTCCCAATTTCTAAGTGTTACACAACAATGTGTGCGTGTTAGCCTTTAGAATCTCTTCGCAATCGCTCAATAGTACTACATCATCAGCGTAAACTAACAGCTTACTAATACCATTGAGTCGTAGGCCTTCTTCATCTTCTAAAGATTTGATGACATGCTCTATTTTAAATTAAATAGTAGAGGAGATAGTGCATCTCCTTGCTTCAACCCATTCTGGATTTTAAAAGTATCCAAATACTGTAGCCTACACGCACCCTACTCTTTGTATCATTAGACAAATTCGTATAAGTCTAACTAACTTTTTTGGAATTCCGAACTCCAGCAGGATACTATTATCTTTTTCCCTCATAATTGAATCGTATGCCTTTTTGAAGGCTACATATAGTTGATGTACATTACCATTATTATCCCATTTATTTTCTAAAATCTGTCTCATACTAAAAAATCTGATATGTTGTAGAGCTGTTTCTTCTAAAACCACATTGATGATCTCCTAGATTGTCATCAATAGATGGAATAAGTCTGCTTACTAATATAATAGTGAAGCATTCCCACTACAGGCCACAGGAGGCCTTTGGGGTAGTGGGAGGTTAAGGCTCCCACTTTTTCTGGGCAATCGGCACTTGATGTCAGCCGGGTTGTCAGCCCTGCGTGACGGCCGCCTTTACCCCCAGAACAAGTGCCTGGTGCTCATTTTCGTTAGAGGCTGAGTCGACCCCAGGGCCATAGTGCCGCCAGAAGGTTTGGGTCAGTTTAAAAATCCTGATCCCACCGGGACTTGAACCGTCGACCTTCCGACTTGTAGCGCAGTGACTTACCCACTACGCTACGGTTTGCCCCCTGCTTACTAATATATTTGTTAGAATTTTGTACGAATTTGATTGTAATGAGATGCCCCTGTAGTTGTTGCAATCAGTTATATCTCCTTTCTTATAAATTGGTATGATAGTCGATTCTTTCCATTCATCTGGAAGAGCTTCTTTTTCATAAAAAATAATGCTAAGCAACTGGCGTATCCTGTCCATCAGTTGTTTCTCAACTTGTTTTTATCAGTTCAGCTGGGATCTCAACTGAACCGGATGCTTTACACATCTTTAAAAGTTCTCTCGCCATTTCAACTTCTAATGCTCTTGGTTCTGCGACTAGCATTTCTGCTGTCTGTAAATTATCCTCTTCAATGTCCTGTTCTGTATATACAGTTAATAGCTGATTAAAGTAACTTTTTCATCTATTTAATACACTCATGTAATTTGCAAGCATATCACCATATTCATTTCAAATGCTTGTTATAGCCTGAAAACTTTCTTCTCTATCCTAATTCCCTGATATAATTATCTATTGTTGCTATTTTTTTCATTCACTTCAAGATCATCATCATCTCTCTCAAATATTTCCTCATTTTACTCTTTAGTAACCTGATGGTTTACCCCTAATACCACCCAATTGCTCTAAGTTTACCTCATTTGGTTCGTGTAATCATTTCGAGGATAAATATATAAATTAAAAACGAACAGTTAAGTCACATAGACTGCCATGGACAGGACATGTGGCACGAGTGGAAAATGAAAGACGTAAATGGAAGCTTCTTGTAGGAAAACCAGAGGGAAAACGCCCAGTTGGTAGACCAAGAATGAGGTGTGAGAATGATATTAACCATGGTTTGAGGCATGTAGATTATACGGGGAATGATTGGAAAACTTTTCCTCAGGATGGGGATGTATGGAGAGGTTATGTCAGCGCGGCCATTAACCTACGGGTTCGATGGTGCCAGCGAGTTAGTTAGTTGAATATATTATTCACACTTCATTGATAACAACGCCTAATATTTTAGAATTGATCGGGCACTTCTGCAAAATTACAGTCCCTTTCCATTGTAAAATTATAAGTTTCACGAAACTTGCTTGACCCGACTGCACGTATATCAAATAATATTGTGAGGTTTAAGAAAATGTATTAAATAATACATGTCTACTTGTTACTTTAGTTAGTCTACATGTGTTCTTAAATAATTGTTATTCAATGCCACTGTACCACATGTGTTAGTTTGATCGGAGTAAAAATTACTCTTGGTGTCATTTTGATCAATGAGAAAACGCACGTGTAGCGATTAATACGATAGGAGGCATATAAACTAAGATACAACTCTAATATGCATGGATCTGAAACTAAAATGTTCCGAAATATATTAAATTGTTATTAAAATTAAATAAATCTATAAATAATGAAAATATAATATATTACTACTATCGCTATAAAATATGTATGTGGGAAAGTAGAAATATATCCAGGTAAAAATTCCACCTACATTTGTCTAGAATAAAATACTGTAAAACGCTACCTGCTATACAAATGACAAATAATAGAATAAAGAGGTTTTGTCAGAACTCTACCTACTACCCAAGTTACAAATAATATAGGAACACAAAAAGGGTATTGTCAAAAGAATATAACTAATTCCAATTAGCAGTCTATACAACTAATAAGAAATATGCATTCTTTAAGAAAACATAACATTAGTTATCTATTAAAAATATTAAAAATCTATTGACCCAATTCTTAGAAACCAATTAACGTTACTAAGCAATTCCAAGAAACGAGGATAAAGAATTACTACCTGGCTAGTATAGACAACAAAAGACATTCATTCACCTCTAGAAAAGATAATCTCTTAATATTGACAGTTTACGAAGAAATTGAAAAACATTTATCTATTAAATATCAAAGAACCAATTTACCCAGTTCTTAGAAACGTTATACATACTAGTAAATAAGATTATTGTAACATAAATATATATTCAATTGTAAGGAGTGGATTCGAGAAAAGTGGGAGGAGCCACCGCCTTTATAAGCGAGAACTTATATCAAAATATGCTCACTCTCAGTGACTCTGTGTTCAGTGTTGGAACATCGTAGACCTGCAGACCGCGATCTCCGATTCAGTTTAAATATTAGATTCGTCCGAGAAATAGTTAAATTTAAAGTTATAGTCCGTTAAGCATTTGGACTTTGAAAATATTGATTCGAGCACGTGGACCTCTAAGTATTTCATCGACTCCACTCATAGATAAAACTTTGTAACTGTATTATCAAAAGTGTATTTCTCCGTAAATAAACAGTTTCTTGGATTCGTTAAAATTGAGTGTACATTTGTACGTTGTTCTTTTGCTTATAAAGAGTTTATAACCCTGAGATCTCTTGCCTACCACCGAGCTCCGGTACACACGTTCTCACTAATTCCAATTGCCAACAAGCTTACTCACATATTCTCCCGCTTTGTAGCCGAGTGGTTAAGGCTAGATGCCGTGCCGCAGAGGTACGGGACTTGCGCTGGTTCGAGCCTCCATGGGGGAAGTTATATTTTCACGGAATTTCAGCCAGTATGGGAACGGTGCCCACCCTGCACCGTGAGGAATTTGGATTGCTACAAGAAGTACTGGTTCCAGGCGAAACTAACAGCTATAACGGCTGGGGAGCCAACATTTTGACCACATGTCATCCCTATACTAACTAGATCTACATCTCTGATTAGCACATGTGGATGTGAGGCCAGCAGCCGACTTGTAGGCTATGGGTCTTTTAGGCCTGTCGCGCCATGGAGTTAGATACACATAATTTTGGTAGATGAAATTTTGTTTATTATTTGGATTGTATAAGGAATAGAATGGAAATAGAATATCCCAAGAGTCCAACAACATTTTTGGACAAATTAGGGTGAGAAAATGGGTAAGTTAGTGTTAGTTTGTCAATTTAAGACGAAGTTAGCGAGGCAGTGTAGCGCTACACCAGAATAGTTCAGCGTTCACTTGTTTGTTAGAGGATGTTTTTGATAAGTTTGCTACACTGCCTGATCAATGACTAATAAATATTTTACATTGTAAATATGGTGATTTTAGGTTACTTTGAGCTCAACGTTTCACTTAATTTTAAGCCATTTCTCACATTTTTCAGCAATAAATTGTATACTTTTCCGTTTTCTCTGAATTTATGTAGCATGTGGCATGGTGGCATAGAATCCAAAATTATTCAATAATAGGCTAATTCTCCCAACATGAGTGACTAATAAAAGTAATTATTATACTGTATATAAACTAGAATATTGATTTCTGAATAAAGATTAACGTGTAATTTCTTTTTTACATTTTTAGTCAGTAATGCATTTATTACAGAACTTAATTTGCATTACAATAAAAATAGTATTTTGGAACTCCATACTAATACGGTACGCATGTATAATTGATCAAAATAAAATTGATTGTACATTTTGTAAACAGGACTACATTCTTATTCGACAGCCAGAAATCAGTTCCCATGAATTTAGATAGGAGTTCGATTTTAATTAACCACTTGAGGGTTCTAGTGAGGGAAGGAGCTATGCCACTTTCAGAAGATATCGAAGTAAATTGGGTTCTATAAAGCATTATATCTCTAAATTATTTGCAAGGTAAAGGGGTTACTTTTTTCTTATTTTACTTACTGTTATGTAAACAATGCAAAATGGAAAATATAAATTTTAATATAAATTGCATTGATTATTTTCCTTTCTTCTCAAATTAGCATAGCACCCTTTCTAACTAGACCCCTCAATTATGTATTTGATATTTTAGACCAATTCTGAATCCAATTTATCATTGCCTCCCATTTAACTAATATATATATATATATATATACAGTATATAGTGAATTAATTTATATACGTACCTTTGTTCATTAGGTTGTAGCTACTGAATTGATGTTGTACCTGAAAAAGTGCAAGGTAAGATACATTACTTGCATTGTATTACAACCACATCTGTGGGTTAAAGATTAACATGGTATTCAATAGGAGAGTTTGACTGCCGGATGTATAAGTACATTACTGCATTGTATATGGTTTCGAAGGGGGATCTTTCCACATCCCGATAAAAGAGAGTATTAATTTGTTATGAGAAATATTGCATGCCGGTCAGGAGAAATGAAAACAAGGTTTACGAACTCTTCTGAAGATGAAATAGTCGAGGTCTCATTAAGAAACAGAATATAATATTGTCAGCACGGTAAGGGAGAGTTGTTTAAATTTCTGCAGCCTTTATGATGGCATCCAGTTTTATCAACAGTTTCATTAGTTTTATATACATTATACAAATAAATTAAATCTAACAAATATACCTCGTTGTACAAAATAGGAGTTGCTGGATTTATGAAACCCAGAATCTGAGACAAAACAAATATCTCAATCGTCAGTAACTAAAGTTGTTTACTTTTAATACGCAAAGCAAAATGTCCGTCTATACCCGTAGATACCTACTCGGAGTGTGATCGTGCTATGTTGCGCGAGTTACTTAACGTAGCTAATTTAGTTGCGCATATTTCCCTACAAATTTCAGCGAGTGAATAGTGGTTGGCTCACCGCCTCAAAGAGACACCTAGTAGACATTTAAGTTATTAATCGGTTGCGAGAGGCTGATTCATATTTGGTTAGAGGCTATAACTTAGGCTTTAAATTATCCTACAATTCCGAAAATACTCAGATTCGGAACCCACAGCTGAAAGTATCTCCCGGAGGATGTTTCCTGGATTCTAGCATACTAAAAATACATCCACCTCGGCCGGGTTTCAAACCTCGACTCTCGGGACCAGAGGCAAGGAAAACATCTCTTAGAATACAAAGTCCGTTATTGCAAGTTTAGTACGTCCAATTTAAGTTTGTATGGCGTGATAAGTGTGTTTGATAGTATCAGTAGGGAAAGCTATAGTATAGGGTAATTGAACAATGATCACATTACCCATTTGATCTTAAATAGCTGAGGAATTTGGATCACTAAAAAACATAACTTTATTGCAGTTCTTCATTTCACTTGGTGCTCACTGTAGCACTCACTTTTTAATTAGAGAGATAGCGGTGCGATAGCATAGAAATAGGAATAAATAATTCACTACCTTCCCAGAGTTCCAGGAAATTATAGCATATTTTTCATATCCAGATTTAAATTTGACATTCCATAGAGTAGACTTTTTATTATATACGTTTATTATTAACTGGAACAACTGGTTTTCGTTTCTAATTTTTCTACCAGATATGTGTTGTCTTATAGTACTTCCATTACAGTCAAAATAGTTTCATTAAAAAAATTAAGGGTTTACAATAAATATTAAATTTGCTACTAACAGAGTTCTTCCTACATTCGAAAATTGGTACCATGACCTAGAAAAAATATAGTTGTGTAATTTATCAAGTCACCCTCCAAATCGACTAAGAATAAACCACAAGTAATTAATGCTGTACTGAAATGAGGAAGTAAAACGTTTAAATAAAGAAGAAGAGAAAATAAAAATAGACTTACCGGACGAACACATCTAGATGTAAATAATTCCTCTCGTAAAGTTCCATCTGAAAAACAGAATATTATTTCGAAATTTGAACTCTGTAAACTCCATGGCACGAGAGGCCTAGAATATCCTTGACCTACCAATTGGCTGCTGGCCTCACGTCTAAATGTTTTAAATAACACATCATCCACGCGGTGTAGGGGTGACATGTGGTCAAAATGTCGGTTCCCCATTCATTATAGATGATTTACTCAACCTGGAGCCGCTACTTGTTTTAGCTATTCAAATTCCTACGATGCTGCGTGGCATCGGTCCCATACGGACCGGATTTCCATTAGAAAATTCCATCAAACATGGAGACTCGAACCAACGCAAGTCCCGTAGTTCTGCTCCAAGGCATCTTGCCTTAACCATTCGGCTACGGCGCGGAATATTTAAACCATATAAGACTTGCCCTTTAAAGAATTTTATAGCTTCCTAGATTTTTGTTACAGTTTTGGAATGTGCCTTACATAATTTTTATAGTTTTCTAATATACTTACATTCATAAGTGAATATCTCAATGAACACAATATTTATTTTTTAAATTCTGTCAAATTTCCCTGAGCCGAATCGATGGATATTGTTAATTTTCGATACTTTCAAAATTCATAACGGAACACCGTTGAGGTTACTATGCAATATTTATAATATAAAGATAGAAGACCTGAGATCTCCGTCTTCCTGAACTTCGGATTTGGGGTGTGGAGTACTTTCGAAGCATAGGATTCATCTTCGGCTCGTAACTCGGTACTGGTTGTTTGTGAGAATTTTATAGATCGGGTTGACGTCACAGGGTGAGTTCTCATTCAGCAGGTGATCAGTTTTGGTTTCTTTTAGTATTTCGATTTCTTCTAGAATGTTAATTTTGAGTCTGTTATTTTCTGTATGGATGGCGGATAAAATGTTTTCGATGGTATTGAATAGGTAACCTGTTTCTATGACATGTTTTGCAAAGCAAAAACATGTCATAGAAACAGGTCACCAATTCAATGCCATCGACAGCAAAGCAGGTTACCAGTTCAATACCAACGGCAATATTTTATCCGTCATCCATAGAGAAAACAACAGACTCAAAATTAACATCCTCGAAGAAATCGAAATACTAAAACAAACGAAAAACGCTCACCTGCTGAATGAGAACTCATCCTGTGACGTCAACCCGCACTATAAAATTCTTAAGAACAAGCAGTACAGAGGTACTAGCTGAAGATGAAGCATATGCCCCGAAAGTACTCCACACCCCAAATCCAAAGTTGAGGAAGACTGAGATCTCAGGTATTCAATTTTTATATTATGAATAGTGTTAATTTTGTCCAAAAAGAATATGTCTAATATAAAATGGGTTGCTAAATTGAACTTTTATATCAAAACTTAATACATTTAAAATATTAATATTTTCGTAACTTCAATTCTCGTATCTGTAGTCAATATTTTTTTTTTGTTTCAAAACTTGATATAACCAGTTTTATTTAATATACAGTTTTACGTGTTTTGTGGTATTTATTTTTGATTTTACTTAACAGGTGTCACCTCTATACTATTTAAAAGCTATCAAAAATTTTCAAAAAGGAAGTGACTTTTTTCAAACTAATTTTTTAAACTAAATAAATACATCGTTTTATGTCAGAAATTAATATGTCCAATATTAATCCTATAATTACGCCCAAATGAAAGTATGTATACATTTCGTACGTGTACATTAATCTGAGGGTGAACACCTACAAGATTTTACTTTAGTTACGACAATAATGTATGTGGTTTACAAGGTAAATTGTGTATGTATATATATATATATATATATATATATATATACATACATATACATGTCCACCGCTATGGTCTCGAGGTAGCGTGCTGTCTTGTCTCGCAGCGGGCCCGGGTTCGATTCCCGGGTCGGGACAGGTTATTGGGTGAGATTTTTTCGGGGTTTTTTCTCACCAGCACGACAAATATCAGGAAGCTTCGGGCCCAACGTTCCCCGATCATTCGGCCCATAATCATCATCATCCTTATAATTATCACCATTCTTCAACTGTGTGGAAAGCAACGAGAAACTACCACACCTATGATTCCCTAGTAAAGCTGCAAAGATAGCAAGAAAATGCTATGACTGCAGTGAAAGACCTACCCTCGGCAGAATTACTATGGATGGATGGATAAATATTATGTTAAAGTTACATTATTTGGTTAAATACAATAAACATATTTTGGTAATGTTTTCGCAAATACAGGGCTACATTCTCGAAGAAAATATATAGATATGTATTGGTGCATTTATTTTATGTTCGTTAGTTTAATTTACCTATTTAGGGGATCGAAGAATATCAATGAAAAAAATACATATTGCTAATTTCCCCTATGAACTATATTGTGTGAATAACGAACCATTAGTCAAAATTGTATGAACTAATGCACAAATACATGTTTGTACTTAAAAGCTTTCTTACATATTTGACACAAAGAGTTTAATATATATATTTATCTAATTTATCCCCAAGGAAGTCGATATAGAAAGCAGCCTACCTGTGTTATTTTTAACCCTCAAAAGAAAAATTAGCTTATATCATTTGAGACACCTGGAAGTTGGATAAGTGCGTTTTGTACTATGTGTACTTGTCCCCTTTAGCATCTAGATATCTAAATTATACTAATGGTATAACCAAACAAATTAACATAAAATAGTCAATTAATCTACATTAGTTATCTTTACATGTTCTAAATGATTAGACATAGCACATTTATTTGTTTTCTATACACCTTTTAACTAAATTATTTCTTTGTATAGGTTGACCGGGTTCTTCACGTGCAGTATCTGGTAAATTTCATAAACAATATTGATATTAATATTACAAAGAAATAATACATATGAAGACTACAAAATCCAGTTTTTTACAAAAATTTAGATATGAGTTATTATCATTCCTGGCATAGAGTACTACTATTTTAAATGTCAATACATAGATATATAATTAATAGTCCACGTACAATTGTCTAAAATTAAAGTGTACAATGGAAGATCAATCAAAGTCCCACAGTTGTATGTTAAATCAATCAAGAGTCCACGCAGTTATAAATACGAAATATTATAGAGTATAAGTGATTTTCGCTATAAATTATTGTAAACTTGAATTTTAGTTATTGAAAAGGGACAACATTGTGTTACTTTGTAGAAGATGTCCATCTCAGTAACAAGACGATATATAACTACTTACAAGAACTGAAAAAGTTCTGGTCTCATACAGCCCAAGACTATTTCTCAAATTTAAAGTACGAAACGTAACATTTGTGGTGTATTTGCATTGAAACAGTACCGCATTTTTGTATGCGTATTTTCTAAACTGTCAGTGTTCATTACTATTCCCAATTTTGCAATTTAAAGAAAAAATAATTTGGACTATTATTGTTGTTTCATAAAAAAATTGCTGACAGTATTTCCATTGTTTTTTTCCTTGTAACTAATTTTCACAGGATGTCACAAGTATTAATTCCAACATAACAATAACTTGTTATACAAACGGTGTTTGATACAATTTCATGTTCATAATACTTTTATGGTAAGAGCGTTTTTAATTTCTGATTCAAATTTATTCAGAATGAGAAATGTGTGACTTTGATTGTTTTTCCTTTGTAGTCTTCATATGGTAGCATGTAGAGCAGTATTATGTAAATATATGCTTTTACTCACCAGCATATCTTGGTCTAACATTTCCTCCTTGGTTAAAGTATGGATCTGTAGGTGGAGGTGGAGGTGGAGATAGAGGTGGAGGTGGAGGTGGAGATAGAGGTGGAGGTGGAGGTGGAGTTGGAGATAGAGGTGGAGATGGTGGAGGTGGAGATAGAGGTGGAGGTGGAGGTGGAGGTGGAGATAGAGGTGGAGGTGGAGGTGGAGATAGAGGTGGAGGTGGAGGTGGAGGTGGAGATAGAGGTGGAGGTGGAGGTGGAGGAAGGAAAAATGACAACTCTGCAACATATCTTGAAGTCTGCAAAAAAAAAGTAACATAGATAAAATTATTCGACAAAAACTTGTTACTATAATTTCATTTCTAATACGTGTTACAATCTAATTGGATTAATTTCTTCTGCGATAACAAATAATTATTCAGTCATCTGAACGAAAGTTCTTCAACTGTTATCAACTGTTTTCGTGTCGATAAATGAAAGCAATTGATTGGGAAATTTTCTTTTATATGACTAAAATATTTGTATTTATTATAGAAACACAATTTGCTATATGGGAGCAAATTGAACCAGTGTGACTTTAGCACAATATTTGCAAATAAATTTAAGAAATACGCTTATTTTCAAATGTACGAACTCTGAAGATAAGGAAACTATAGGAACTATACCAAGCAACCTTTATGCAAGTTAAAAAAATCGCAGAACCAAGAGAATTCTCGCAGATGGTAGACTATGTGTCTTCTATCCGGATGGTTTCGAATTGAAAAACCCATAGCCGATAATCCAGACTGAGGCATTTGCCTGCCTATCCACAATCGTTAGAGACTCGAGGTAAGGTTCGTTCGAGAATTCATTACCGAAATGCTTCTTCACAATGAAAATTTAATTTGTAAATTTATCAGAACATGAAATATTATGTAATATTAAGTAAAAATAAAAGCTTGATACTGGAATATGGTCAATGTTTTTCGTTATCTGACGTCATGAGCATAACGACAATGAACTCAGTTCCATTAATAGTAGTTACGTCCTTAATATCCGGGATTTGACTCCTGAAATTGACATCAGTGCTGCTCTCAGGAATATTGTAACAGAGCATACTAGCCATGACCTAAATTTTATTTAAGAGGCTCCTAAATACCTAGCATCACTAATGTTAAAATGGGGTTAATTTAAATTCCATGTTGTTTTACAGTCTGTTGACATAAAGAGGTCCACCACTGTGGTCTCGAGGTAGCGTGCTG
The DNA here is from genome assembly GCA_030220185.1 of Diploptera punctata. NCBI lineage: Eukaryota > Metazoa > Arthropoda > Insecta > Blattodea > Blaberidae > Diploptera > Diploptera punctata. The sequence continues at coordinate 382,797 of JASPKZ010008081.1, forward strand.
CCTTGTCACGCAGCGGGCCCGGGTTCGATCCCGGTCGGGGCAGTATTTCTTGGTGAGGTTTTTATCGGGGGTTTTCCTCACCTGTAAGACAAATGTCAGGAAAACTTTAAGGCCCAAACGGTCCCCGAAATGGCCATCATCATCCTTATCATTATCATCATCATTATCACCATCCTTCACCGGTGTGGAAGGCAACGGGAAGCTACCACACCTACAATTCCCTAGTAATGCTGCAAGCGTAGCATGAAAATGCTATTATTGCAGGGAAAGACCTGCTTCGGGCAGAACTACTGTAAGACAAATGTCAGGAAAACTTTAAGGCCCAAACGGTCCCCGAAATGGCCATCATCATCCTTATCATTATCATCATCATTATCACCATCCTTCACCGGTGTGGAAGGCAACGGGAAGCTACCACACCTACAATTCCCTAGTAATGCTGCAAGCGTAGCATGAAAATGCTATTATTGCAGGGAAAGACCTGCTTCGGGCAGAACTACTATGGATGGATGGACATAAAGAGGATAAAAGTTTACGCGGCATTTACGAGACATTTGAATGTGACATACAACATAAATCCTGTCTATGGTCTCATTATATAATTGCTATGTTTGATTGCTACAAACAGTTTTGTTAAAGATTCCACAATGATTCTTTATGTAAATCTCATAAATTAATTTCCCTTTAAATTGTCCATGTCGAGTAGTTAAATATCCCCAAAAAGTTTCACAAGATAACGAGTAAATATGGACGTCATATTTCAATAGAAATATTAACTTATTAGAAATGAAGTCCCATAGCTAGTGGAGAGCGTTAGGTTGAGCATCTCAGTATTATCCTTTTTGACATAGTTTGAAACAGCAGTGGTGTAGTATCTCAGTCTTGTATACCCATGTAGCTACGACATTACAATCACACCTAAGGAAATACTGCTATAAGGAAATACTGTTAACTGCATCTCCTAACTCAATGGGCTAGGAAACCCTCAGGTTTAATGTTACAAAAACATAAATTGTTCCTTATTCACAACCAAATCAATCCAACCACATTACCGTTATCCAATACCTCAATATCCATTCACATATTAATATGCACCATATGCCTAGGTTTTCTTAATGTTATTTTTCCAAGGGTTTCGCGATAACAAATTTGTAAAAATTCGTATTGTCACCTATTCAAAAAACATGAAATGCCTTCTCATTCTCCTAAAGATAATACCCACAATAATTTTGGGATGAAGTTAAAAATTGTGGAGTTTGTGTTTCAGTTGCCACCAATTAAAATTTCATGACCTGCCCATCTAAATTTCTTAGACATAATAACCCTACAATATTAGCACAAAAATATATTCCGATTGAGGGTCTTTCCACTTTTCAGCGGTTGCCCTTTTACCAGCCGGCTGCTGGCCCTTCACATCCACATGTGTCAATCACAGAGGTAGATGATCAACAGCCAGTGTAGGGGTGACATGTGGTTAGCATGTCGAGTCCCCCAGCCGTTATAGCTGGTTCCTCAACCTGGAGCCGCTACTTATTGTAGCTACCCAATTGCCTCACGATGCTGGGTGGGCACCGGTCCCATACTGGCCGAAATACCATGAGAAAATTTCTTCCCCCATGGAGACTCGAACCAGCGCAAGTCCCGTAGTTCTGCGCCAAGGCTTCCTACCTTAACCGCTCGGCTACGGCGCGGGACACAAAAATATATACATTATGAAATTTCTCACAGTCAAACGTGCTCCATTTCCTTCCTTCTCACATAATTGACAGAATATTCACACCAGGATCCCTATATCAAAGACGTAACATTTTTCTTTCCTTAATGTAAATAATTTCGTCACATATTTCGGGCACAACATCAGAGATTATTCCTTTGTACTTCTAATTATTTAAGTGTATTCAGTTACAAATAAATATGATCAGCTATCTGTTCTTGTGTAAGCATAAAAATATGTTTGTAATGACAATGAGCATGTTATAATACCGCAATTTCACTTCTCAACCTTGATTAAAATCTGAAATAACTACCTAACTAGATCCATGGCCGCGCGGACATACGTTCTCCATATATCCCTATCCTGAGCTAGTTTTCAATCATTCCCTGTATAATCTATTTCCCTCATATCATGGCTAATGTTATTCTCCCACCTCTTTCTTTGTCTATCGGTTGGGCGTTTCCCTTCTGGTTTCCCTACAAGAAGCTTCCAGTCACGCCTTTCATTTCCCATTCGTGCCACATATCCCGCCCATCGCAGTCTACGAGACTTAAGTGTTCATATTATATCTGGCTTCCTATAAAGAACATGTAGTTCACTGTTATGTAGTCTTCTCCATTCACCCGTCTGTACATCTCTCTTTGGTCCACAAATTTTTCCTAAGAACTTTATTCTCAAATACTCGTAATCTCCTTTCCTTCATTAAAGTCAGAGTCCATGTTTCGCAACCATATAATATAATTGGAAGAATAATTTTCTTTATATTTCACTTTTACCCTTTTTTAAAGGAGATGGGGCGGCAAGAGTCTTCGGAATGCATAATAGCACGCATTTCCAGAATTGAGTCCATGTTTAATTTATTTGTACATCTCATTCCTATTTGTGATTAATTATTGTTCCTAAGTGTTTGAATTCAGTCACTTCCTAAAAATTTCCCTCATTTGTCATTTTTCCATTATATAATTTATTTCTATGTGTGGCCATATATTTACTTTTATTGATATTTACTTCCAGTCCCAATTTCTTAGTGTTAATAGTGTGTGTGCGTGTAGTTCATTAGTACTCCTCGGTAACTCCCAATAGTACTACGTCATCAGCAAAACTGACAGCATGTTAATACTATTGAGTAGTAGGCCTTATTCATCCTCTAAAGATTTCATTGCATGCTCTAGTACAATATTAAATAGTAGAGGAGATAGTGCATCTTCTAGCTTCAACCCATTGCGAAATTCAAATTTATTCGAAAACTGTTTTGAATACACGTACACTACTCATTGTGCCATTTAGACACATTTAGACTAAAGTCTAACTTTTTAGGAATTCCGAACTCCAGCAGGATACTATATAACTTCTCCCTCTTAATTGAATCGCATGCCTTTTTGAAATCTACGTTTAGCCGATGTACAGTACCATTATATTCCTATTTATTTTTTTTAATTTGTCATATACTAAAAATCGGATCTGTTGTAGAACTGTTACTTCTAAATCAACATTGATGATGTCTTTGAATTTCATCAATATAGAGAGAAAGTCTGCTTACTAACAAGTTTGTTAGAATTTTGTACGAAGTTGAAAGTAATGTATTGAACCAAATTAAATGTAACCACGAATAGAAAATTACTATATAATGGCAATCGACAGTTAATAATACATTAGAGAAAATAACTGGTAGTAATAATTAATGTAAGGAAGGAAACGTATTAGGTATATTTGAGAATAAAGGTCCCCAGAAAATGTTTTGACCACAGAGAGACCGAAAAGTAAATGGAGAACCCTACATAACAGTAAGCTATAAATAAGCATTATGGGAAACCTCATGTAAAGAGTTAAATCACGTAAACTGCGACGGTCATTACATGTGGCACGAATGGGGAATGGATGAAGGGACCAGCAAACTCTTAGTAGGAAAAACAGAGAGAGAGAGAGAGACAGAGAGAGAATGAGAGAGAGAGAGAGAGCCCAATAGACAGGGCAGGAATGAGATGGGAGAATAACATTAACCATGATATGAGGGAGGTAAATTATATAAGGGATGATTGGAAATTGTTGACTCGGAATATGGACCTATGGAGAGATTATATCCGCGAGTACATATACCTATGTGCTTGATAATGCCACTGAGTTAGTTAGTTATATAGTAAACTAAATTAAATTAATACAAGCCATTACGAAGTATTCTAGGGATAAAATATCAGATTAAAATTTTGACCTATTAATAATTTACTAAATACGCTAGCAACAACACATTACAAATATTTATGTTACTCCATGATCATGATTGAAATAGCACATATTTATTTAAGGCGGGAAAAACTATTTTCTCATTTCATGACCACTGAAGCATGATTTCCAAGATGTTTGAAACCTATCCTATCCAGGAAGGCCATGCAAGTGTGTATGTATGTATATATATATATATATATATATATATAGTACATGTACACATTTGCATGTATGTTTTGTATATCTTAGGCCATGAACTTCTTAGCCATAATAATCAATAAAGTCCAATCGATTTTATTCCCAACCGATAAAAATTCATTGTTGCAATTTAAACGAACTTATGAATTTTGGTTGGTTTCCACTTTACATATGTGATATTCACTAGCTGATGTATATCGTAGCTCATTAGAAATGAGAATATATGGATTCTGGTTAGATTGTAATCAAGGTCAGTGAACGTATTGAATCCAGATGAATCCCTGGATTCTGGTTAGATTGTAATCAAGGTCAGTGAACGTATTGAATCCAGATGAATCCCTGGATTCTGGTTAGATTGTAATCAAGGTCAGTGAACGTATTGAATCCAGATGAATCCCTGGATTCTGGTTAGATTGTAATCAAGGTCAGTGAACGTATTGAATCCAGATGAATCCCTGGATTCTGGAGATTTAAATGTGCCGTAATTCATCACATTTTCGTATCGTGTTCGGACGGTCTTGGCGCAAAGTTACGGAATCACGTGGTTCGAGTCTCCTTGGGGAAGGCATTTTTCGTGAAGTTTCGGTCAGTGTATGGGACCAGTGGCAACCCAGTATTCTGAGAAACGTGAGTAGCTGCAATAAGTAGTAGTTTCAGGATCATAATAACCGTTGCAATTGCTTGGAGACTCGATAACCAGGACATATGCCATCCATTTACAGGTTGGTAAATTGTCAACCTCTATCATTGACACAAAACCCTATTTACGCGAGTCCAATTGCAGGCTGATAATCCAGAGGCATTCTAGGAATTTTGAACCATTATTTTGTTTTCAGTAATGTAAAAGAAATACCTGTTGAATATTCGCATTCTGATGATTACGAAATTATCCAGAACAAGTATTTTACAGGTTATTCCGTAAAAAATGGCCACTTAACAGTGCATCCAGAGCAGTGCTTCCAATCCTGGACCAACACCGTGCGAACCATAATGATAACAGTTATGAGAGGAGAGGAACAGAGAACAACGTCGTAGTCTTAATGGAACGGGCTTTTGAATGCGGAGTGAGCATCTAAATCAGAGGGATTAGAAGATTCACATGTTAAAGAATTTATGGCTATGAGAATTATATCCTAGGAAAAGTTCTTACCCTCATAGAGCGGACAAACTACATGTTACATTTAATAAATAATCGAAAAAGTAGATAAACTTAATTGATACTATGAATTATATTTCCCTTATTGTAGCAATTTTGTTTCCATCATGCAATAATATTACTCCCTAGAACTGGAGAATTCCATGCAGTATTGAAATTATGACACTACTCTCTGATGGGAATAATCAAATTTCTCTGAATTTTTACAATATAATCAAGAAAGTTGACACCTATAGAAGGGAAAAAATACTATCCTTGAGGTTGATTGCAACGAGTTATTTATATATATTCTTGGCCGATCCACCATTGATCACATATTTAGTTTAAATCAAATAAGTGAGAAAAAGTTCACCTTCAGCTACCAGTTCACCTACTATTTATTGATTTTGAAAACTCTTATTATAATGTGCCACTGATTAAATTATGGGATGTTTTACGTACAGTAAAAATAAATAAATAACATTATTCAGGCATTGTGCACCGTTGTGGTCTCGAGGTGGCGTGCTGCCTTGTCACGCAGCGGGCTCGGTTTTGATTTCCGATCGGGACAAGCTCCTGGGTGAGGTTTTTTCGGGGTTATTCACCTGAAGCCAAATGTCTAAATGTCAGGAAACTTAGCGGTCCCCGAAAATAATCCGGCCATCATATCATCATCATCATTCTTATCATTATCTCCATCATCCTTCATAGGTGTGGAAAGCAACGGAATCTACCACACCTATAATTCCCTAGTAGAGCTGCAAAACGTAGCATGAAAATGCTATGAATTCAGTGAAAGACCTGTCCTCTGCCTGAATTACTATGAATCGATGGATCCAGGCATTAAAAGTAATATGACGATTCTTTGTCTAGAGTAAAAATGGGTAAAATAATTACGTCAGGTTTTGGAGTTACCAAGGATATTGTTTATCGCTGACCTTATTCAAAATATATCTACAAGACACCTTAACACATTGGAAAAACTAATGTTCACCTATGGGAATAGAGAGAGTAGACGATATAGTTTATTCGTTGCTATTTGCTGATCCACAGCAACTGATGCAGAAGATTACGAATATACAGTAAAACGTGTTTAATCCGGAACGTGAATAATGCGGAAATCTATCCAATGTGAACAAATTTATTGGTCCCATCATAATAATAGTAATTTTAACATGTATTTATTTGGTGTAAAACGGATTCTGTCCATCGCGGAAACGGAAGGACATTTTTACACAATTCAGGGAAACATGTTTATAAGGCGGAAAGATTGAGAGAGAAATAAATTACTTTCCACTTCATTGAATTCCCATAAGGTGAAATGACAATAAGGGATGATTTCAGCCGCCGGGTGAAGTAGAATTTCTACTTGTATCTGAAATTTTATTTCGGCCTCATTGCACACCCGTTATGCGAAGTACAGGTTCGTTTAACAAATATTTGGCTTGTGACATCTGTCTTACAAATTATCAGTGCACTGTAAAATTATAAATCAGTTAAAGATCTGAGACCGATTGTGTACGTATCTTTCACAGGTAGCGGTCTGAATTTTCGGAATCAGATGGCTAAATCATATGTATCATTGTCATTAAACGAAAAAGTGAAAGTGAATGAATAAATAGAAAAGCAATCTCTCAGTACGCGAAATAATGACTACATTTCTTCTTCTTCTTCCTTCCAAGTATTAGGCCAAGGACTGTTACGATCCTATAGAATATTTTCCCTTCCGGGAAATTCTCGTATAAGACTTGAAAGCATAATAATAGTCCCTTCGATTAAATGTGGAAATACTCAAGTTTGATATTTTAAAACGCAAAGAAGATATAATTAATAAATGGATGCAAGGAAATGATCAAACGAAGAGGAAAGCAACAAATAAACAAGTAAAGAAATATATAAAAACAAATAAAATGAATGAAGAAATCAGGGATGTAGTATGGGAATGTTTTTCAAGTGCACGATCAAAAAATCTCCAAATTTCCGGTCCAGTGCTCCAAAGTCAAACTGTAACTATTGCTATATCCCTAGAAAATAACGATTTCAAAGGCACCTTCAGATTAGCTGTACAGTTTTAAAAGACGAGTAATGAGGTGTGGAATGAAATTTGCGGGAAATCAAAGGATGTGGACGAAAGTGTAGTTAGTGAAGGGGAACCGAGACTGCATACTTGAATTTCAGGATATGTGTATAAGAGTAATTCTTAACGCTAACGAAACGGATTGTTTTTTTTACACGTTACCGTCGAAATCGTTGGAATATACTATACTTCACGTTTCAACGGCAATTGAAATACAATTAATCCAAGGCACGTAAAAAGACATACCGGTACTCTACAACCTAAGATAGGTTAACCATTGTTTTTTTATAATGCGGAATTTTTCCTAATGTGGAAAAATAAATTGGTCCCATGTGATTCCGCTTTGAACAAGTTTTACTGTATAAAGTACATGACACGAAAACTGAATGGGAAATACCAAAAATGGAAATTAAAGACAAATTATGAAATAGCGATGTGTATATTGATAGAAGATTAATCAAACGATCTGATTTTAGAATACGGACATGGGAAAACAAAAATATCTAACTAATATGTATATTTCAGGACAAAAAATAGTGCTGACGGAAGTCATGATGTTGAATGAGAGGAAAAATATGGTAAATCTGTTTCCATGCTTCTCTGCCATTCCCATTTGTACCACATGTCCTACCCATCACGGGTACAAGACTTAACTCTTCTACAAGACTTAACTCTTCTTATTACGTACATCCGGTTTCCCATAAAAATTATATGTAACTCACCGTTAAGAAGTTTTCTCCATTCACCTGTCTGTTCGTATCTCTTTGTTCCAAAAATGTATCTATGATCTTCATTCTCAAATACCAGTAATCGTTTCACCTCTCTTAAAGTAAGAGTCCGTGTTTCGCCCCCATATAATACAGAAAATAAAGGACAACACTGGTTGGTTATTCTCTGTGTAGAATAATTCGAAATTTTTAGAATCCTCTTTGGGATTCGAATTAAAGAGACATCTCTATATACTGATTTTACATTTTCCGAGAAAAAAACTGAAGGTACTTACCTCAGCTGGTATGTTGGGTTCAGGTCTTGCAGGAGTATAATTAGCTGGAAGCTCTGGAGAAATATCTGAAAGTAAGGAGATATCCTTGAAATCATCTTTTTCCCTTTTATTGTAAATTATATTTTAGTTCAGAAATCGTATTTTAGTCCTATACAATTGTAACAGTTTCAGAGGATGCTTAGTATATAACGTAGAATGTGAGGGCCTAATAGGCCAAACAATTTGTGATGGTGCAACCAATTTTTTTTAACAATGTTCAGAGGCACATCGACCAAGAGGACCAGTAGTACTCGTACATTTTGCAAGTAATTTAGGATATCGGTACACGTTAAATGGTATGAAAATATTTTTGTGAATATAAGACACGTGACATCAGGTAATTCAATAATTTCTCGTTGTTTGAAATTAATATTTAGAATTTTATTTAGCATATTTTATAATATTTGGGGAACAAATGCGAAATGTTTATGCTTTAAGAGCATACATTTGCACATTTATACTACTTAGTAAAAAAATTAAATGTTTATGTTTGAAAAATAAACCGCTAAATAATATTAAACTTTCCTCTATCCACTCGATAATGTCCCCTTCATTAGCACAATCTGTACCGTTAATTTCTTCACCGACTTTTTAATGTCACATTCTGGTCCTAATTAATTAATTTACATTTCAACAATAAGCACATTTTTGAGTGTTTTATTCAGTTTGTACATTTCGTTCAACGCTAACAATATAATTGTTAATCATACGTAGTTAACTTCTGGAAAAAAATGGTTTGACGGAGACAAGACTTCAGTACCAGATGAGAACAAATTAAGTTTGATCGAAGAAGGTACATTTTAGCACTTTTAAAAATGTATCCATAAACGTTTTCTTCGCTTTTATGCATATCGATAGTTAACTTTAACCAACTAACTCACTAAAACTATCGAACCCATAGGATCATGGCTGCGCGGACTCCATACATCCCTATCTTGAGCCAATGTTTTCCAGTCATCCCCTGTATAATCTACATCCCTCAAATCACAGTAAATGTTATTCTCTTGCCTCATTCGTGGTCTACCAACTGGGCGTTTTCCCTCAGGTTTTCCTACAAGATGCTTCCATGCACGTCTTTCATTCCCATTCGTGCCACATATCCTGCCCATTGCAGTCTACGAGACTTAACTGTTCTCATAGCTGGCTTCCTATAAAGACCATGCAGTTTACTGTTATGTAGTCTTCTCCATTCATCTGTCTGTTCATCTCTCTCTGGTCCAAATTTTTACCAAGATGTTTTCTCAAATACTTGTAATCTCCTTTCCCCCTTTAAGTCAGAGTCCATGTTTCGCATCCATATAATATTACAGTTTGAATATTATTTTTAAATATTTTCAGTTTAATGTTTTTGAAAGGAGTTGGGGCGTCAAAAGTCTCTTTAATGCATAAAAGCACGGATTTCCAGAAGTGAAGAAGTGAGCCTATATTTAATTTCTTTGTGCATCTCATTTCTGTTTGTGATTATTGTTTCTTGGTATTTGAATTAGGCTACTTCCTCAAAATTTCCCTCATTCTTCATTAGCTGTCCATTTCCATTACTTAATGAATTTATATGTTGTGACAATATATTTAGTTTTATTGGTACTTACTTCCAGTCCCAATTTCTTAGTTTTACTCAGTAGTGTGTGCATGTTGGCATTTATTGATAAACGGCATTAATATACATTTGCGTGTTAGCGAATTTCGAAGGAATTAATCTATTGCTGCTATTTTCATGAAAATATTTTTGAAAAGTCTAGAAATCTTCATCTATTTTAGAGGGTTATTCACTGCAATCATAGTATTTTAATGCTATGATTTGCAGCTTTGCTAGGGAATTATATGTGTGGTTGCTTTCCATTGCTTTCCACACTGGTGAAGGATGATGATAATAATAATAAGGAAGATGCTTATGATGGCCAGATGATTTTCAGGGACATTTGGGCCCTAAGCGTTCTGACATTTGTCTTAAAGGTGAGGAAAACCCCGAAAAATATCTCTCCAAGAGCCAGTCCCGACCGAGAATCGAACCAAGCCCGCTGAGTAACAAGGCAGCACGCTATCTCGAGGCCACAGCGGTGGACACATATATCACGAATCATGTTTCCAATCACTTTTTTCAAAGTATTTAATTTATCATGAATTGCTTTGTGCAGAAGTGTAAATGTTTAAATATTCTTTATGCACATATTCCTTTCACATTTTTACGTTTATTAATTTCAGAGACAAGACGTTCAACAGCATTTCTATAATGAACATACTCATTTGATTGCAATATTGAGTGCACTAATAGTGTGGTTTACAGTTCAGTTTGAACTGTTCAGTCATCTTTGATTTTTCATATGCTATGCATTAACTTTTATAAGATTCATGATGTGTTCCGTTGAGGTATTATTCAAAATTGATATAAAATTATAGAATATTCACCTGAAAGGTCCGTCTCCTCAACTTAAGTTGAGGAGACGGACGTTTCAGGTGAATATTCCATAATTTTACATTAATGTTATGAATTGACCAACATTCAGGAACGGACGCAGCCCGCACTACACGCGAGCTCCGTACGTAAGTGTTATTTTGTGTAAGCAACTATAATATATTGGGTAAAAAACGAAGCTAGTATACAGACGTTCCGTTCATAGGGGTACGAGAATCTTAATAATGTTGTTTACTTAATATTTTCTCCCCATCCGAACATACGATAATGAATCAAACATCCCTGTGACACCTGAAGAATAGTATTTCACTTCCCCTCCGAAATAACCTATATAATTCAATACTTTCTCATCTATCTTACTCGCTCCCTCACGTAATATCATTGACGCTGTCCGCCGGTTGATGGGTTTTAACTCTGGATCACATATATACTATTTTTGACCACACAAGGACGTTGTTGTCATCTCTTGATGAGAGATAATCTCAAGATCAGAGCTACATCTAAGACAACATTACATTTAAGACACTAAATACTTGCCATGACAATTTCGTCTTAAACTATAAATTATATGCAAAAATAATAAATAATAGATTGAAGAAGATATCTGACACATTCTTAGAAAAAGAACAAGCAGGGTTCAGAAAAGGAAGATCCTGTAGTGATAATGTGTTTATTATAAAGAGACTAATTGAAAAGAGAAGAGAATTTAGCTTGCCAACATATTTGTTGTTCATTGATTTTGAAAAGGCCTCTGACAGAGTAAATATATCTATACTATGGGAAATAATGAAGGAACGAGGATATCCACACCATCTAATAAAATCAGTCCAAGGCTTGTATGAAGAAACTAAAGTTGTGATAAAAACTGATGGAAAAAGGTCAGAAGAAATTTTAATAAATCAAGGAGTTAGACAAGGGTGTAGTCTATCGCCCACTCTTTTTAATGTATATATCGACGACATTATGAAACAATGGAATATTATAATGGACAATGGCCTTAGATTGAACAATAACTCAAGTATTAATAACTTACTTTTCGCCGGTGATTTAGTCTTACTACACCATGATGAAGATCTGTTACAATTGGCTGCTTACAAACTAAATACAATATGTAGCGATTATATTTTAAAATTTCAATAAGTAAAACAAAAGTAAGGGCATTTTGTGGAAGAAATACTCTGCGTGCAAAAATAGTAATTAGAGATGAAATTATTGAACAAGTATCCCACTTTAAATATTTAGGATGTGATATCAGCTATGGGTATGATAAAGATATTGAACACAAAAACACATCAGTTTCAAGCTATTTGTAGTACATTAAATAGAACATTGAATAATAAAGCCCATAAACAAACAAAATTAAAATTTTATAAAATAATGGATGTCCCTGTCCTTTTGTATGGGAGTGTATCTTGGATTACCACTACCAAACAAGAAAGTAAAATCCAAGCAGCCGAAATGAAATTTTTAAGACGAGCAAAGGACTGTACTGGAATGGACCAGATAAGAAACGAGGATATCCGTGAAGAACTGCAGATTTACTCGATAAAAGAAAAGATATTTAACAACAAGGTACAGTGGAAAGAACATGTAGAAAGAATGGAAGAAAGTAGATTACCAAATAAAATCTTCCATTTTTTCCAAGAGGAAGAAGATATGTCGGACGTCCTCGGAAGAGATGGCCTTAGATCTATTAGTGAAGACGGAACAGGCAACTCTTGCCTAAACCAGGAAGTGAAGAAAACAAATAGTATTTACATAAAATATTTCATTTTATTTTAAAGAAGTTTGGGTAAAGTGGATCCTTCTGTTTGAGTGGACCCTGTTAATATCTTCATTAATTGGTGCTGCCTTTCAATAGAAACTAAACTAACTCTTTCCCCTCATCAACTTTGACGGGTTCAAGGCCAGTTTCTTTTATTTTTTGTGTGAAGAAGAGTGTATTTGTGATATTTAAGAAAATGACTACTTTTCGAGCTAAGAATCAATTATTTTAATTTCTGCTACTGAATATTACAAATGTTAAAAAAACACCTACGTATATTATATTATGTAGATTCTGTTTTAATATACCGACGGGTTTGGTTTGATATTATGTGACATGGTGGCTGTATAAGATAATTAAACGTAACAAAGGAATCTGGCTAATGTGGACCCTCCATGAGAATCTGGGTCCACTTTACACGAATACGTATATTTTATCAATGAGGATGCTATCTTCACAAACCAATAACTTAATTAATTTTATTTAATATCCTTGTAATTTTACTAAACCCAAAGACCGTCGATTTCTGCAGTTGAATTAGGTGTCAATGTTATAATCAACAATTATTCAAAACATTAAATAAATATCAAAGCTTTTTTAACTATGATCAGTCTTAGAGATTTTCAGAATAATCTGTGCCTGTCTGTATAACTAAATACAGTAATTAAACTTAAAAATAGACTAAAAGCTAAGGTGGACTCTTGCGTGCACTTTATCCGAATATGGATGTAATAATTGACCTATCTTTTAATGTAAATACGTTTCTAATTGTGACAATATTTTCATATTTGAATAAAATAACAATGCTACTACATAGTTAAAATACTGCACAAAGAGTAGGGTGCGTGTAGGCAGACAGTTTTCAGACACTTTTGAAATCCAGAATGGGTTCAAGCAAGGAGATGCACTATCTCATCTACTATTTAATTTTGTACTAGAGCGTGCCATTAAATCTTTAGAGAATGAGGAAGGCTTACAACTCAATGGTATTAATAAGCTGTTAGTTTATGCTGATGATGTACTACTGGCCGATAGCGAGGAGATACTAAAGGCCAACACGCACACACTATTGAGTAACACTAAGAAATTAGGACTGGAAGTAAATATCAGTAAAACTAAATATATGGTCACACGTAGAAATTCAGTATATAATGGAAATGGACAGCTAATGACAAATGAGGGAAATTTTGAGGAAGTGGCTGAATTCAAATACCTAGGAACAATAATCAAAAATAGGAATGAGATGCACAAAGAAATTAAACATAGGCTCAATTCTGGAAATGCTATTATGCATTGCAGAGACTTTTGATGTCCCAACTCCTTTCAAAAAACGTTAAGCTGAAAATATATAAAACTATTATTCTCATCAGTTATATTATATGGGTGCGAAACATGGACTCTTACTTTAAGGGAGGAAAGGAGATTACGAGTATTTGAGAATAAAGTTCTTAGGAAAATTTCTGGACCAAAGAGAGATGAACAGACAGGTGAATGGAGAAGACTACATAACAATGAACTACATGGTCTTTATAGGAGGCCAGATATAATAAGAACAGTTAAGTCTCGTAGACTGGGATGGGCAGGACATGTTGCGCGTATGGGAAATCAAAGGCGTGCATGGAAGCTTTTTGTAGGAAAGCCAGAGGGAAAAACGCCCAGTTGGTAGGCCAAGAATGAGGTGGGAGAACAACATAACTATGATTTGAGGGGGGAAGTAGATTACACAGGGAATGATTGGAAAGCATTAGATCAGGATAGGGTTGTATGGAGAGCATATGTCCGCGCGGCCATGAACCTTCGGGTTCGAGAGTGCCAGTGAGTGAGTAAGTAAGTAAACAAAATTAAAATCACTTAATTAAAAGAAGAAACATCAAGTTCAAAAGAGGGGTCCAAATTACCCGACGTTCCTCTAGTAGTTAGATACAGTTTCGTTATTAAAATTATATTACTTACTAAGTGTTTGGTATTTTAATTGCAGGGTGATTAGATAATGTGGGCACACATTTTAGGAGCTGATTCGTGACCGGAAAAGTAACAAAGAAGTTCAAATCAACATATATCTAGAAATGGATATTTTCCAATACACTGATGATTTCTGTCATCAGTCCTCTTCACCGAAAAAGCGATGTTTCGTAGAGATAGCATAACATACCTTTACAATCTCTATCTGTGGGCTAGAGAAAATCTTCGGTGTTTGGTTGAATCGTCGTATCAGATAGGTTTAGCATCAATGTTTGCGCAGGGGTTATTGGTTAACACCTTCTTTGACCATTTGTTTGCCACAACGCCTTAATAGGCAGGCATATCTGATATTCCTGCAGAATATTCTCTATCTTTTGCAGGAGAATGTGCCTCTCGCAACATTATAGGGAATGTGGTTGATGCATGATGGAACACCAGCCCACTTCCGATAGATTTTCGTCTACACCTCCAGGAGATGGATAGGCGAGGAGACCATTGAATCTGGATAGCTCTATCTCCGGATCCAAACTCAGTGGCACTATCGAACCCGTAGGTTCATGGTCGCGCGGACATACGCTCTCCATACATCCCTATCCTGAGCTAATGATTTCCAATCATTCCCTGTATAATCTACTTCCCTCAAATCATAGTTAATGTTATTCTCCCACCTCATTCTTGGTCTACCAACTGGGCGTTTTTCCTCTGGCTTTCCTACAAGAAGCTTCCATGCAAGTCTTCGAATAGTTCGAACTTCCGAGGAATTCAATTTTACCCTATTAACCAAATTATATTCTGAACTATATTCCCCATACGTGCAACATGTCCTGCCCATCGTAGTCTACGAGACTTAACTGTTCTTATTATATCTGGCTTCCTATAAAGACCATGTAGTTAATTGTTATGTAGTCTTCTCCATTCACCTGTCTGTTCATCTCTCTTTGGTCCAAAAATTTTCCTAAGAACTTTATTCTCAAATACTTGTAATCTCCTTTCCTCCCTTAAAGTAAGAGTCCATGTTTCGCACCCATACAATATAACTGGTAGAATAATAGTTTTATAAATTTTCAGTTTAACATTTATATTTAATATGAAAATCAAATAAAAATACGTTTTATTTTTATTTAATTAATAAATATGGATTTTCATCAAGTAAACACCAACTCAAATGATTATTTCAGTTTAACGTTTTTTGAAAGGAGTTGGGATATCAAGAGTCTCTGCAATGCATAATAGCACGCATTTCCAGAATTGAGCCTATGTTTAATTTCCTTGTGCATCTCATTCCTATTTGTGATTATTGTTCCTAGGTATTTGAATTCAGCCACTTCCTCCAAATTTCCCTCATTTGTCATTAGCTGTCCATTTCCATTATATAATGGATTCCTACATGTGACCATATATTTAGTTTTATTGATATGTATCTAAACACAATTTATTTTTGTATCTGAAAAATATTGTATATGTTTATTCAGTTGATAATATATAGACCATTAAACAGCGTTACTATATTGCTTTAGAGAATATTCGGCTACAATCAGGTATATACGAAAATGTGAGACAATCTATGTTGCGACATGTGAACACTTACATTGAATCCCACGGAGGCCATATCGGATTTTTTTTTTATGACTTGGTAATATAATCTACCAGTACTTATTGTTTGCTTGTTGACCAATAGTCTATTTCCGGTAACACTCTGATAAGAACTTGTTTGTTATTTTCATGTCAGGAAACACCTTCCGAATCCTGGCTCCATGTTTCTTAATCCCCCAGTATACTTGTATTACATTTAGTGCTTTATTGTCAGAATATAAATATAAAACAGAAATAAAATAAAAATAGTAAGATACAAAATATAAATATAAAATCGAAATATGAAATCGTAATAAATCAAGGATTACGAAAAGGATGCCCTCTTTAACCCACTTTATTCAATTCATATATGGACGAAGTTGTTAAATATAAAATTGGTACCAGTTAAAATGCAGAAGATGAAACATTGATTTTGAAAGCCCTCCATATTGGTACTATTTAATAATTTAGTTGAAGACGATTGACTTACCAGGTACCAATTTTATATTTAACATCTTGACGAAGTTGTCAGAAAATGGCAAATGACTACAAATTCTAATAATAAAATCTGTGTTTACACACTCATATTTGTTGATGATGATGCTACAATGGCTTCTTCAGAGAATGTTTTACAAAAGAGCAATTTTAAATTAAATAATATTGTATAAGATTACAACCGAGAACATTTATTAAACAAAAACTAAAGTAGTTAGCCAAGTGTGGCAAAGAAATGGAAAGAACAAAAATTGTATTAAATGGCAAAACGCTAGAACAAGTAAAAGATTTCAATTATCTAGGTGTATCGTTAGGTTGTAATAGAGACAAAGACATGAATAATAAATTACATATAGGGCCTATTTCAATATTATTTTAGGTGGCATCCTTAAAAGAACACTGGAAAAGAAAGTAAAAAAAACACTTTAAAACATTTTAACGTATTGGCTGTACCTGCAATATTGTATGGCTCAGAAATATGGACTCTGAATAAACAGTCAATTAAAGAATGTAAGCAGCGGAAATGAAATATTTATGATTTGTGGCAGGTTATATTTTAATAGAATAAAACGGAGTGAAGATATCCGTACAGAACTACAAATATTCAGTTTGACAGATAAAATAGAAGAGTATAGGAGAAAATGGTATGAACATGTCTGCAGAATGAATACAAACAGATTGCCCAAGAAAAGTCTGAACTATCAACCAAGAGGAGGAAAACGCGGCGGCCGCGGCGGCGGCGGCGGCGGCTATAGCAGCAGCATTGAAATTAGCATTATATAGTTATATTTCTTTGCTACAGTAACGAAAACCAAAACGGATAATATTTTTTTTTTCTGAACTGTATGGATATATTATATTTCGGAACAAAAAAATATCAGCCTGGATTTTTAAATATTTATTTTAAATGTTTCAATTTCATTTTACTTATTGAAGATCTCGCTATGTAACTATCAATTCCGCGAAAGTAATTTTAAAATGAAGCAATGTTATCTGTTATTCTTATAATCTTCCCCAAATTAAGTAAAAAAGTAGTTAGTATACTGCCAAATACATGGCATTATTTACAACTCGATTAAGAATTGCTAAAAAAATACTGTTACATATGAAACAAGTGATGTTGATATCTGTATTCGAGATCGTTCTTCAGTTGTCCAATTCTCATATTTTTAACATACAGAATAATATGTTTTTTTTATTTCTGGTCGTTTTATGAAGTTCCTTATACATCTACATTATTTCTTTGTTTAATCTGTATTGCTTTTAATTTACTTACCTTCCGTATATTGGACCCTTGCCCAATTGTCGGGCTCCTCTCCTGACATGTCAGCTCCGAAACTTAAGAAAGTCTAAAAAAACGAGAAAAAAAGTATTAAACACTATGTAATACAATTAAACAAAAATAACACAAAGATTCACATCATATTCTGAGGGGGATACCCTCGCAGGACACAAAAATCTATTTGGATGTGGATGATCACGTTTTAGTGTCCTGAATTTTAACACTAGGTACGTGGTTTATACGGCAATATCATACGAATTAGAATTCGTCAATGATACATGAATTAAAATGTTAATTAGGTATCATTTTATCACTGTCTATAAACTGAATATTTCCATGACATTTGGTTCAATGACGCATTCGCTGAGGTCCTTTACTGGTCCCACCAACTCACCGATATTGAATACAGTTCATATATCCGATTGTCATAATATTGGTGGGTTTTTTGTGGAGCTCTAAATAGTGACAGTAGAAATACTTTGAAATTAATATTGGGAAACTATTGGTAAAAAGATAATTAGGAAAGACTTAACATGTATTCAAGGATAATGCGCCTATTAGGATGGATCTTAGAGAATTGGATATTGGAGATAGGAACTGCATTCACGTGGATCAGAATAATGGCTATATATATATATATATATATATATATATACATGTCCACCACCGTGGTCTCGAGGTAGCGTGCTGTCGTGTCACGCAGCGGGCCCGGGTTCGATCCACGGTCGGGGCAGTTTTTGTGTGTGAGGTTTTTATCGGAGTTTTTCTTCGCCTGTAAGACAAAAGTCAGGAAAACGTTAAGGCCCAAACGGTCCTCGAAATCATATGGCCATCATCATCATCATCATCCTTCACGAGGAAAGCAACGAGAAGCTACCACACCTACAATTCCCTAGTAAAGCTGCAAGCATAGCATGAAAATGCTATGATTGCAGTGAAAGACCTGCCTTCGGGCTGAATTACGATGTATATATATATATATATATATATATATAAATTTTCATTTTGTTTTTTGTGTCAAGCATCTTTACATCATAAGTCAAATTGTACGCATCTCAGTCAGGCCCATTGGACGAGTCGTTACATTGTTAGCGTCTGGTTCCGAGATTCGAAAGATCAATCCTAGTCGGATACTATGAATCCTTATCTATTTGTACTTATTTCATTTTACACAATATTAATTTAAATTCTGACTATATCATGGTCGGCCGCGGTGGACTAGTGGTTGTGCTCCTTGTCTCTGGCCCCGAGAGTCGCGGGTTCAAACACGGCCGGGGTCGATGAATTTTTTTAGGACGGAAAAATCCAAGGAGCAAGTCCTCCGGCAGGGACTTTAAGCCGTTGGTCCCGAATCTTCAGATTTTCAGGCTCGTAAAAAATCTTTAAGCCTGAATGAAAAGGGCTCTAAGCAAAATTTACCGAATTGTCCCGTGCTAGTACTACCTTGGTTTCCTAGATGTCAGTATGAGGCGGAACGCTGAGCACGGACCACTCAAAATGACATCTATATGAAAACAAGTGTATCTAAATTAGTGTGGTTCAAATTCTTCCCTGTATGGGGAGAGCGCCTAAATCTCTGTAAAGGGAAAACATAGGCTTACAATAAAATACAATACAATACTATATCATTACTCTGTCTTAGCATTATCTTTGTCAACTCAATTAGTATCGCATTAAAAAATCTGTCTGTGCAATTACAACATATATTTGTTAGAAAGAAATGTCATAAGCTTCGTGATTAAAATTTGGGCATGAAGGAACAGGTATTGTGACAAGTGATCTCTGAATTTACGCTTGTGGTTCTTTTATATGCTACAAATCTATGACTCGATTCCCACGGATCTACTTCCTTTCTAAAGGAAGGGATACTCGGGTAACCTAGGACGTTCGAAAACCATTGATCCACGTCGGGTTTATAACCCCAAAACTCGGACTAAGTTGAGCAAGGTAGCCGCTTGTCTTCAAGAATCGACTTAAGTACGTCATAAGCCTGTGCAGATTGCTGCTCCATTCTTTACAAAAATTCAATAACATGAAAAGTAAATAAAAACGTATATGTAATCATTGAGAATACTGATTAACTCCAGAAACTTTCTTTCGTTGATTCTTTCACGTGATTAATTCCAAAAGACAATACTAAAATTGTGTATGAATGAGTCACAAAGTAATTGTTTTAAGCCATAAAAGATTAAAAGAATATTTCCACATTTTCCGTCGAAAGTAGTATATAAATTGAATAGATTTATTTAGCCTGGTGGAGTTAAGGCCATATGGCCTTCTCTTCCACTCACCAGGGCAAACATATGTTACATTTAAATACAAACAAAATAAAAAAACAGTACATACTAGACAATTAATTATCTGGTTAAACTGAACAATAATGAAAATAATGTCTAATAATGCAATAAAATTAAATGCAATTAAAATTAAAACTAAGGGAAGAAGGTCTAACTCAAAGGAATAACAGCTCGAATCTCCTATACATGAAAAGAAAATTAAAGAATGTATACAAAGAAAGTAATCAACTCTAATCACTTTAATCTATCGCTTATATACAAGACATTAGGTAAATATGTTGATAAATCTTAATACGTTTTTTTATTACATAATAAAAAAATAATTCGGATTGCGTACGATTTCCTGTGTGGATGATTCGAATGCATAGTTTTGTTTATTGTTTTAATTGTTTATAAAACAAGTGTGATGAATCTTTAATTCCGATTTGATCCCTCAACATCACTTGCCCATCATAATTAACCATATTATATTGAAAATCATTCTAGTATGAATATTATACTGGGACTGGGAGACGGAGCGTGTTGTATTAAATGTTGGTGTTATGGGTCGGAGACGAACACCGCGTTCAGCTCATAAAGACTCATTCGGGGGAGGACCAGCTTGTCATTGCGTGGCCAAAAAAAAATTATGTAATAATCCAGAGTTATGATTGCTCTCCAGTTACCTCATGCCCCTTTAAGACCACGGAGGCAAGGTACATGTAAAAGTTTCTCCTTAGCAAAAATTAAAATATTTATTACATACTGAACAATTCTTTATATTTTTAATGTGCCCTCTAAACTTATGAAATTCAATTACAAACGCATTTTGTGCATCTATATGAAGAGAACTGAAATTTTATTTGTAATAATATGTAAGGCTCATTGTTAGAAGAGAGATTAAAATATTTCCTCCCACATCTCGCTGTTATTAATCATCTTTACATTGTATTGCATATTTGAAAAAAAAAAATGATACTGGACCTGATGACTCATAGTTCATAAGACGGTATTTCAGTTACAACGATTTGGTGTATAGCTTAAAGGTACACTGGTGTCCAAAAGTTAAGGATAATTAGTTCATTTGCCGACTTATTATAAAGCATTTGTCAGAATAATACAAAATTTGGTAAGGGTATGTCACAGATAATTAGAAAAATGGCACGAAAGAAACAATGGCATGAATACGTCATTAACTTGTCATTTTCACAACAAACGAAAACTGCATTTCAGAATTCGAACATAAAAGTTGAACAACAATGGTTCAAATGATCAGTATGGGGTGTTATTACCCCTGACAGCTACACAAGACTCACATCGACGTGGCATGCTAGTGATGAGGTTGTTCAGGAGTTCGATGCTCAGCAAATTCCACTCCTCATGAAGAGCAATGTGAAGGTCTTGAAGTGTCCTCGGAGGAGGCTGACGAGATGCAATTTGTCTCCCTAAGGCATCCCATGCATGCTCTATAGGATTCATATCCGGAGACCTCGCTGGCCACTCCATACGCTGGATATCTTCCTCCTGAAGAAACTCATCCACCAGTTGTGACCTGTGAGGTCGGGCATTGTCATCCATGAATATGAATTCTGGACCCACATCT
Source organism: Diploptera punctata (assembly GCA_030220185.1). Classification (NCBI taxonomy): domain Eukaryota; kingdom Metazoa; phylum Arthropoda; class Insecta; order Blattodea; family Blaberidae; genus Diploptera; species Diploptera punctata. Next base: position 404,554 of record JASPKZ010008081.1, read on the forward strand.
CCCCTGAAAAGTCTTACATGAGGTTCCAGGATCTCTTCTCTATACCGCTGAGCATTAACAGTGCCACCTGCGAAGATGTGAAGCTCTGTGCGTGCATTCATCATTATACCTCCCCATACCAGGAGACCACCGCCACCAAATGGATGTCTTTCCATGATGTTCATGGGGTTGTAACGAGTTCCTTGCTCCCTCCAGATAGTCACGCGATGCGAATCACAGTTCAAGCTGAATCTGGACTCGTCTGTAAATAGCACGCTGCTCCACTGATTTAGAGTCCAGTCGCGATGATCCTGACTCCACCGTAAACGTGCTCTCTTGTTATCAAGTGTGAGTGGGACGCACACTACAGGCCGTCTAGCATACAGACCAGCAGCTCTGAGTCTTCTATAGACAGTTTGTCTGGATACTCTGATACCTGAGGCGGCCGCAAGTTCTGAACTCAGTTGTCTGGCAGACATTGCTCGGTTTCTTCTTGCAGTTAACGCAAGATATCGATCCTGCTGAGGATTTGTAACTCTTGGACGACCTCCCACTGGTCTTCGCCTAACGTCTCCGGTCTCTTGGAACCGTCGCCATAACCTAGATATAACATTTTGTGGCACATTAAGTGCTATGGAGACCTCAGTTTGTGTCTGTCCTGTTTCTAGCCGCCCAATAATTCTACCCCGAAGCAGAGGGTCCAGATGTTGTCTTTGTGCCATTTTACTGCAATCTGTTCTTACACTACATCTGATTATATCATAACTCTCTTTAATAATGAAGATTTATGGAACAGGGCTTAACTGCAACAATGCAATTTTCATTTATAATTGCTATTAATTTTTTCATTGTTCAAGAGAGATTATAATTTAGTATGTATACTAAACTAAATGTACTGAGAAACGTTTTGATATATAATTTTTACTCTTTGCTCCTCTTTAAGCATTTTGATTTTCCGTTTTACAAATTATCCTAAACTTTTGGACACCAGTGTATTTACAGATATTTCCAACCAAACCACAACTGAGATCTTAATTTCGAATCGAATTCCTAAAAATGTCAGAACATTTAATTTTTAAAAAATGTTCATAATATGACTTTTTTATTTTTAATGAATAAATGCAATCATTACGTATTCAACAATCCACCAGTATATTAGACTCATTAAATATGCTTATAGTGAACTGACTCGCATTTAATAATGAACTACTTCAAGAAAAATATGTATATAAATATATGAAAATATGTGGAACAAAGTATTGTTCATTGCATAACTATACAGTTATTAACATATAGTCAGGCAGTACAATGCTAATTGCCATGTAGGACTAAGTTAAGACTACCAGGTGTCAAAATTAAATGCTATTTGTAACATAAAGAACATAACTAGGGAGAAAACTGCCCCTCCATATTTACGCACTTGACGCTCTACCATTGATCTACTCAGCCACACGTTCTGAAGCAAGCGAGTTTTTTAATCCACGAATCCCATGTAATTAGTGAAACGGTATTCATCAGATAATTGAGGCGTTTTTCCTGTGATAAACCTGTTTGATAGAATTTCACTTTACCGTTAGCTAATCACGAATGTGACATAAATTAAGTTTTGCAGACAAACACTCTGTAAGTTGTAGTTATATAAGTAGATAGATAAATGTTTTGTACCAAAACCGGACATTGATCCAAAGATACATATATTCCGATTTCGCGCTCTATCTTCCAGCTACTTGGGCATTTAGCTATTGAAGCCGAAGACCGTAGGTTCAAATCATGCCTGAAATGTAAATTATGTTTCTGTATTGTTACTTCGATATGACCTACAGGCGGCTTATTTGGGGACAAAATTATAAACAAGAATATGTGTCCCGCCTGATCTGCAGATCTCAAGACTTGTGATTATTTTTATTTATGAGTTGTGCTAAAAAATTAAGTGTATGTACAAAACTAATCCCCACACGCTATATGAAGTAAGCTAAAATATACGCCTACAAATAACAATTGGATCCATTACTATAGAACAAGTAGTGCGTGTGAATGAAAACTCCTTGAGAAAGTGTGAAAATATGCATAGGAGAAAATAATCTTCTGTGAGCAGGGCAAGTACTGGAATGTTTATAATGTAATATAATCGTATACCTGGGGTGAGCGCCTCTGCGCTCACACAACAGTAGTCGTACTCGCAACAGATAAGAGAAAATACAAACCAGTTCGGTACTGTGTTTTTCAAAACGCATATGCTGTAGTAGGTATATATAGGTGAAATAAAATTAATTTTACTCCACTGATCAGACTTCGTGTCGTTTATATATGCAACTAAGGGATAGATAACTTTATATGAAGAGAGGCGCACACACATTAGTATCCAGACTACCGGGTCCGATCTATACCTAAGTTTTAACAATTAACTTAAGATCGTGGGAGAGGGCGTGTTGGGATCTTTTAGGACGGATCGAGAGTGAATAAAAAACATGCAAATTTTTGGGTACAGTAAGGAAATTGAGATATTGCAAAATTGTAGATCAATAAGGATATATCTATTATCAATAAGAAGAATCTCAATATGGTCTTTGTTTTCGATCTTAAATTATATTATGTAATAACGAGGTTTTATAAATATATAAAACAATTATTCTACCAGTTATACTATCTGGATGCGAAACATGTACTCTTGCTTTAAGGGAAGAAAGGATATTACGAGTATTTGAGAATAAAGTACTTAGGAAAATTTTTGGACCAAAGAGAGATGAACAGACAGGTGAATAGAGAAGACTACTAAACAATGAACTACATGGTCATTATAGGAAGCCAGATATAATAAGAACTCCAATCTCTTATCTAATAAGTGTCATCTGCATATAAATTCCCATGTTAGAAACAAAATTATTAAATTTCTGTGCAATTTAGCACCTAATTGCGAAGAATGGGGAATAATTAGAGGGAGAATGATTCGTCCAGCAAATCTCCTCTCATATTTGTACTTCATTGCACGGATTACGTAATACTTGAATAGCAACATGTAATAATCAAGAGAGCAACAATTTATTTTCTCACGTAAAATGCCACCATTCTCGTAAGGTTAACGAATATTTCAAATTCATATTTTTGACCAGATTCTGAAGATATCTTTGAACTCACACTTGCAGAAATAGTGGTACTAATTTTGATAAATCATTTCGTGATTTGGAGAAAAATAGATCTTTCAATTTTTTAAATTAGGAATATTCCACATTACAGTGTTTCTCCTCCAACCCAAAATTCACTAAGTATAATTGAATAATAATAATAATAATAATAATAATAATAATAATAATAATGATAATAATAATAATGTTTTATTTTAGCTGGCAGAGTTAAGGCCATAAGGCCTTCTCTTCCACTCAACCAGCGAATAGTAAAATTATACAAAAAATTTCATACATATTACAATTTTAAGATATTAAAATACAGACTAAACAAAATACAAAGATGATGTGATCTAGTTATATTTAAGGAGAGAATGAAGACAAAAAATGTGAGAATTACTGTTTGTTCTCCAAAGTATCTCCAAACTTCACATGGGTGGTAAGAAGAAAGCAAAAACCAGTCACGAAAGGAAGAAATAGGGCCTCGAATTCAGTTGCGGTTTTGGATATATTTTAGAGCACAAAAATTATTTTAGATTTTCGCAGTCTTCATTCACAAACTTAATGCTGACGATTAAATTTCGAAACTTCAACTAATTCGTTATCAGTTGATAAATAATTACGTAGAACTATACCTCAAATGATCTAATGATAGACCAATCTACATTTAACACCGCCAACACTTTCGAATGACTGACGATTAGTGGTAACATTTCGGACGAAGAATCTACAGGAAGGGGCAATGGCGCTTCATTACCAATTTTCCACCGGAATTCAGCCTCGAGACCAACGGAAGTAAATATAATATAATAGCTAATAACCGGCGTGCGCTGCTAGGCCTACATAAATGAAAATGAATGTGCTTTTATGTTTAGTTAAATAAGTAAAAGGAAACATAACTATAAATTATGCTGGTGGGCACGCCGTAGCGTAGTGGTTAAGGCACTGAGCTACAAGCCGGAGGGTAGAGGCATCAAGTCCCATTGGGGTCAGAATTTTTAAACTGACCCAAACCCTCTGGCGGCACTATGGTCCTGGGGTGGACTCAGCCTCAAACGGAAATGAGTGCCAGACGCTTGTTCTGGAGGTAAAGGCTGCCGTCATGCAGGGCTGACAACCCGGCTGACGTAAAGTGCCGATTGTCTAGAAAAAGTGGGAGCCTTAACCTTCTACTACCCCAATTGCCTCCGTGCCTGTTGTGGGATCACTTTACTTTATTTGCTGATTATCCTATCCTGCGTTGCCCGGGAATCTACTTATCCCGATCTTATTTACATAAATGAGCTGAAATAAGAAAGGTAATGTGTTTTATGTTTGGTTAAATAAGGGAAGATTATATTGTAATTATTTTTAGATACCCCGTGCTGTTTACCTGGCGTTGCTGGCGAATCTACTCATCCCGATCTTCTTGGCATAAATGAGTTAAAAGACAATTATTGCTGTAATTCTTATGATTAGTTGAATAAGTAAAATTAAAAATAATTATAAATGTGTATCGTAATTATTTTAAGATTCCCCTTGCTGATTACCCGGTGTTGACCGGGAATTTAATTATCTCGATCTTCTTGGCATAAATGAGCTAAAAGACAAAATTCGTTATTATGAGTTATCCGTAAAGGAATACCCGCCATGTGCTGCTATGCTTGCATAGGTATCCACGTACTTGTCTCGATCTTCTTATAATCAATAGAATACAAAAATGGTTATTTTTGAGTTATCCCTAAGAGATAAACGTATGCTGTCGCGGACTCTATTGTAGAACCTTTTGCGATAATCAATTCTGTGTACAATAATTTTGTGTATCTGTTATGGTTTAGGCAGCATAAGCCATTTAAGCGTCCAAAGGGCTACTTCTTTCATGCTTTTAACTACAAAGGGCGATTTTTAAGGGTGTAGGAGTTGAGTATCACAACTCTCTTATAGCCTATGTTCATTCCGTGAATATCTTGAACATTTTGCAAAAAGCCCCATCACAATCGGATCAACGGTATGGCCGCCGATAAAGTACAAACAAACAATCATACAAATATACAAACAACCAAACAAACATTTTTTTTATATATTGGTTAATTTGTAGTTTTCAATTCTGCTGAATGGTATCGCTTCTACCACCACCAGCACCAGCAATAACAACAATTTAGGTTACATATTGCAGCACGTATTTTTATTAACGCATCACGATTAAGAACCTATTTCATTACTTCGATTAACGTCGATTACTGCCAACATAATGCGAGTTCAGTCATTACGTAAGGTGGAATATTTTTAGGTTAGAGAAGTTAATTTTTTCAGCTTTGCGTTTATATTATAATTGCAAAAGTTGCCAAAATTTCAATGTATGTTCATTGTTGTTTTTTTTCTCCATGACACAACCTTAAGATTGAGTTGCTCCTTCTACCAATTACTCGTGGCTTTATTTTAATATTGGATACTATTTATATTGCGTTTATTAAGTTATTTCCAACCTAAATTGTCATAACGTTTTCGCTACATTTCTTATGTTACTGTGACTATTTAACTCATGCCCCAAATGGGAGTCAATGACCAATCACGTTTCAATGATTTCTGTTTTGCAACTAATCAGAGTCGTGTTTCACGAAATATTTATCAGTGTTATATTTACCATATTAAAGAAAGCTCCTCCTTTTTAATATTCTGAACAGGTCTGACCATTATTTTGTAGTGACTGAGCCCATGAGAAATACGGCTACCAGATTGTATACATAGTGCATGAATGTCAACACATGCCGCATGCGGGATTTAATATAAAAACATTTGTAGCAATTGATTATACCACCAAAAAACGAAACCACTGTTTGCACTTTCTTAAATGTATTTTTTCCCAGATAACAATCCAGAAAAATATAATTGTCATATTTACATCATACGACATCAGAAATGAATTAATATACAGTTTGATGTGTTTCATTTTTTCTCCACTAGAGAGCATTCTTACAATATTGCGTTCCTATGGCATTAAATAGTATGATAAACAAAAATGCAGTGATAAAGAAAAGAAGCAGATGAAGCGTACCTATTGTTTCTCATTTGTTTTCAATCATCGCCGTTTACATTAAATATATAAATATTTTAAAATAACTATAGTTAAATAATGATTTGTGAGTAAACAGCTTAATTTTATTCGTTAAATAGTCCTAACAAATGCCACTCTTGATTTCCAAATTCTCTAGATAAATTCGAAATCACTCGTGGCATTACTTATGGTAACAACCCTAGGATATATATTTTCCATGTCAGTATTCAATTTACAGCAACATGTAGTGCTTTTTCTTTTAAATTAAATAGTGTTGGTCATGCACTACATACCACATACATTAATTTACTTATATTTCTGTTACTATCAATTCTATTACTAACAGTAACATTGTTGTTGTTACTGTTAACTTCAAAATTGATATTATTGCTTTATTAATGTTATTGTGGTGCATATATATACTCACTAACAGATACACTGTGTATATTTATACAAACATAAACACAAATGTACTCTATAATAACAGCAACTTGAATGTCCCGCGCTGTAGCTTAGCGGTCTAAGCAAACATGCGTTGGCACAGAGCTACATGATATGCAGGACTCGAGCCTAAATGGGGAAAGTTTTTCTCGTGGAATTTCGGCCAGTGTGCCACCGAGAATCATGTTAAGTTTGGGTAGATGCAAAAATTAGTGGTTCCATGTTGATATATTTAGCCATATCCGATGAGAGTCCCGATAATCTAGCACATGTAACCCCTGCACCTTATGAAAGGACATCCACCTACGTGAAAGACAAAAGTGGGCGTGAGAACAGAAACCGGCTGATAGGCCTAGGCCCTCTAAGCCGGTAGGACCACGGACCCATAACAATAAATTAATTAACAATTAAGAACTATATTAACAACTAACAATCAATGTTTATAAATTTTCTCCTGTAAGGAATATTGAAATGGTTTAAAAAATGAAAACGATGTGAAATTTTATTCTAGAGCACTGAAAAGTCACTAAATAGCGAATTAAATAAACTATCTAAATTCCCCTGAGTAATTAAAATTCGAACTAATGACTTACGTGAAAACAACTGCTAAAAGTTATAATCAACACTTCGATAATTTTAGTAATCTAGATTAACTCATAATCGCATGAATCACATTCGAATGACATGCAATCATCAGTATTTTGTCAGACAAAATATCTACAAAGAATTATAACTAACACTTCGATTATTTTAGTAATCTCATTATCATATCACATTCCAATGACATACAATCATCAGTATTAGTCAGACCAAAGGAACCTAGGAACGACAACGGCGTAGGAGGGATACGATTTGCAGGACCCCTTATCACTTCTTTGTTAAAGAGTTAAATTACGCTCTCTCTAGCAATTCGTTATTCAAAACTTCATTAACAATGTTTTTTTTTTATTCTTTTGGGTTAAGTAAACATTTTCTCCAATCCTCTAAAAGTAATAATATTTATTACTAATAATAATAATAATAATAATAATAATAATAATAATAATAATAATAATAATGATTATTATTATGATTATTATTATGATTATTATTATGATTATGATTATTATTATGATTATTATTATCATGATTATTATCATTATGATTATTATTGTGATTATTATTATGGTTATTATTATTATGATTATTATTATCATTATTATTATTATTATCATCATCATCGTCAATAAGTACATTGACACCACTGAATCCAGAGGTCCATGGCTGCATGTATATAAAGTAATCTCTCCATATAGCTGTACGTATTCTGAGATAATATTTATCAATCAGCCCCTGTAAAATTCAACTTCTGAAATCATTGATCATCTTGTTTTCCCACCTCTACACCTATCAACTGGGTGTTTTTCAACATGTTTTCCTAAAAGAAGTTTCCATGTATCTGTTTCATTTTCCACTCGTGCAACATAAAACGACGTACTCCGTATTAACAGACACAACATTTCTCATTACGTATGTTTCACCATAAAGATAATATATTTTTCACTTATGTAGGTTTATCCGTTTACCTGCCAGTTCGTATTTTCTACGATTTTATTTTATTGCACACCCGCTACATTGTTGTTTAAAATTTCGAAATTACATATTTTTATGATCTCTTATAACGGAAATCGCTTTGGATGTTAATATTAAAACAACAGAATCTAACCCAACATTTCTCAAACTAAGTTAACAAAAATCCCTCAACACAGAATTTATTAAATTATTTAAATATTCATCGTGATAATTAAAATGAAATAAAATAATTATTTACCTGTTCCCTTGATCGACAACTCAGTAGAGCACTATATGACACTTGGAAAATTATCACTAACCAACCTACGAGCTTAGCTACGCTTGCACACCATACGAAAGACTGGCAACAGTTGGTGACAAATCCCAACACAGCGTCTTCAGGACAGGCAATGGCGCTGCTGGGCTTCCGCCCTCCCTCCTTACACTTCCGGTGAACGAGTTTAATGGCGAACTCTGACAATTTTTCTTTTTAATATTTTAGACTGTGGATCCCCAAAATAGTACATTAAGCTAAATTATTGTAATTTTGTTAAATTTATTAATAATTAATTATTAAATCATAATGACTACATAAAGACAGTCCCGGTAGTTTATTACGGGCTAATGGAGCAGCTTTGTATATATATATATATATATATATATATATATATATATATATATGGGACGAAAAAAGCCATGTTTTGTTTTATTTCGAAGTTGTAATAGTTCGGTAACGTTGCGAATTTTGTACACAAAAAAAATCAAAATCGGTTGACATCTACCGGTCGCGCAAGGCTGTACATTTTGACAGAATTTGAAACAAAACTACATTTTTGTGATTATTTTTTTAATTAGATGTTTTCGTAATGTAATAGTTTGTAACGTCTTCAAATAGAGCCTAAAAACATTGTGTTTTAATTTGGCTTCGATCAGCTGATATCATTGAGTCGCGCATAGGGCCTAAATTTGCCAAAATATTGAACATTTCCCATTTCTAAGAGTTAATTTTTTATATCGCTAATAACGTTTTTAACATAATAGTTAGAGTATTTTTATTTTTGAACATAAGAACATTGCGTTTTATTATGGTGTGAATAATTTAACAACTTCCGATCGCGCAATGCCCCCAATGCTATATAAAAACACTACTTGAAAAGAGATAGGCATATGACTTGATGGGTGATTACAGTAACAAGGAGGATTGTAATTTTCTACTTGATCTATATTTAAAACGCTTCAATATTTAAGTTACAGTACAGTTTCTAACAATAAACTTAATTTTATAATAAATAATAGTTTAAAAAAACCAAAACAACACGCTTTGTTAGAAACCGAACTTAAAAATGAAAAATAATTTTAATTTACAACACGCTTGGGGTAAAATTAAAGTGATCAACAAAAAAATCATTTCCTACACATATAGAATAAAACTAGAGCTATCAACAAAAAGAAAATAATTTCACCATCAAAAGCGTGGGGTGGTTTTTATGATTTTTACATTTTCTTCTTAGAGACTTTACTTTCACCAATATCTGTTTCTTATCAAATATATTGAGATAGAGCACCCCACGCTTTTGATGGTGAAATTATTTTCTTTTTGTTGATTACTCTAGTTTTATTCTATATGTGTTGGAGATGATTTTTTTCTTGATCACTTTAATTTTATCCTAAGCGTGTTGGAAATTAAAATTATTTTTCATTTTTTAGTTCGGTATTCTAATAAAGCGTCTTGCTTTATTTTTTGAAAACAATTATTTATTTTTTAATTTTAGTTTTAATATTTTAAAGAATAAGATAAAAATGTAAATATCTTTAAATTCGATACTATTGTAGTATCAGCTAAAAGTAATACTCTTCTAAAAAATCCTCCCAGCCGGATTTGAACCAGCGACCTATGGATTACTGAAATTCACTGGCCAACAAAACTTGAACTTTTTTATATTACAAGGGAGAAAGTGTGTGTTTCTAACTTACTTGTTTGTGCTGATTTCAAATCTTTTTACGGAACGTTTCCATCACCCAGGATTTTCGAGTAATCACACGAAAAACATTTTTCGTGTCTATACATTACAATTTATTATATCTTAGCTGAAATTATATTTGCTCACCCAAAATGTATGTGAATTGGATTTTCGGCTGTACTTCACTTTAGGAATATCCCTCTTCAGTGTCCAGCAGTAGTCTACTAATATATTTGGACACCATTTACCCTGATAGCGCCTTTCCATTTCCGCGATGTCCTGGTGGAAGCGCTCCCCGTGTTCGTCGCTCACAGCCCCTAGATTTTCAGGGAAGAAATCAAGATGGGAGTGCAGAAAGTGAATTTTCAAAGACATATTACATCCTATTATCTTGTAGTTCTCAATCATCTCATTGACAAGTTCTCTGTAGTTATCAGACCTGAAGTTCCCCAGAATATTTGAGACAAAATTTTTGTAAGATTGCCATGCAGCTGTTTCTTTTATATTTAACTTGTTCTGAAACTGCGTATCTTTCATCAGTTCCTTTATTTGAGGGCCAACAAATATCTCTTCTTTCAATTTAGCTTCACTGATCCTTGGAAATTTATTTTTGAGGAAGAGAAATGCACTGCCATCACGATCCATTGCTTTCACAAAATTTTTAATCAAGCCTAGTTTAAGATGTAGTGGAGGCAATAATATTTTTTCAGAAAGTACAAGTGGTTGGTGAAGAACATTTTCTTGTCCTGGATTAAGTGACTCTCTCTTTGGCCAGTTCTTTTTAATATAATAATTACTTCTATCTCTGCTATTCCACTAACACAAGAAGCAGCAAAATTTAGTATAGCCAAGCTGTAACCCAAGTAAGATGACTATAACTTTCAAATCCCCACATATCTGCAAGAAAAATTGTCATACTTTGTATCAGATAGTAAGAGCTTCATATTCTCGTAATTTTCCGTCATACCAACTGCATGGGCTAAAGGAATGGATGGATATATGTTTCCATTATGCAGTAACACTCCTTTCAAACTTGTTTTCGAGGAGTCTATGAATAAACGCCAATCCTCAGATTTATGCTCAACACCCAGTGACTGGAACAAATTCTCAACATCATCGCAGAAAACTAGGTCCTTCTCTTTAGAAGAGAAATCCTCAAATTCCTTTTGGCGAAAAAAGTTACTTTGGTGTCATCCTACAGTAGCTTGCATTCTTTGAATCTTGAAGCAAGTAATTCTGCCTTGCTGTTACTTAAACCAAGATCCCGAACCAAATCATTTATATCCTCCTGTGTTAGAAAGTGAGTTTCATTTATAGCATCATCTTCCGCAAAATCTGAATCATTTTTCTAGAATTTTTCCAAGAACAGTTATTAAACTAATTGGTCTAAAATAATATATATGACTTTTATTTTTTGAAGTTGTCTTGGGTATTAACTTAATCGCAGCTAATTTCCAACAATGAGGGAAGACTCCCAATCTCAGGCGTTTATTATAAATTGTCGCCAAAAAGTTGGAATCATGGCGTGAATATGCTTAATTATATTGGCAGAAATATTATGTATGCCTGGAGATTTTTGATCAACTTGTCTTAAGATCACCCGTTCCACTTCTCTCTCGTTAAACTCTATATCGTCTTCAGTATCAGGAGGAGTAAGAACATTATTCCTAATTTCTTGCTGCTTTACATTGTCTTCTGTATCATTAAGGAAGACATTTGCATGAAACGTTCGAGCAGATTCTAGAGCTGTTTTCGTGAAGCCCTGTTCAGTTTTTATAGTTTGATTAATTGCATTACAATTTACAGGATTACGACATAATGTATATACTAAATTCCAGGGATTATGTTTAGTTTGGATGGGACAGAGTTCTTTCCAGTTATTTTTCTTAGCCACATATATTTCCTTTTTGTAAATATTCTTATATTTGTTATATTCTACTTCATATCATTACATTTGGTTCCTTCAAATCTTATCTGACATGCTTGCCAGCGTTTTCTTAGTATTTCTTGTTTGGTTGACCACCAGTAGTGTTTGAGTTGTTGTTTAGATAATTTAGGTAGATGTATATCGGAAATATTTTGTACTGTATCAGTGAGATCGCCAACTGTTCTGTTAAGAGATCCGATGTATCTGACTTAGCTATACGTTCAGAGAAATGATTAAGTCTTGACACAACACTTTTTCAAAATGATGCCATACAACATTATTTGTTTTTTATTTGCGTGTAAGATATAGGTGACGAGGAGAATTGTTTTGTATGTTAGCGATTAGCTTAATTTTAATTACTTATGGTCAGAAAGAGTAGGAGTGTCACTGACCAACCAGTCAGCAACGTACATCAGTAACGAAGCATTACAAACCCTGATGCCAAGGTGACTTTGTGAGTTTTTTTCGGTAGTATGTAAGAACATCACTATTATTGAGAATATTGAGATTGTGTGAGCAGAACAAATCATAAAATGTTGATCCTCATTCATCATTCACAGGGCTACGCAAACACTGTGTTTCGCATTTATATCACCAACTAGTAACATAGGTCTTGTTCCCACTTCATTACATAATTTATGTAGTGTTGAAAGTGCATTTTCGACATTGATGTCTCCATCTAAATATAAATTACAGAGCCATGCATTTATATCACCGAATTTCATGTTGATTACTACGCAGTCCGAAGTGCAGTATTGAGTTAGTTTCAACATATTTACATTGTTATAGCTAATTATTGCTGATCTCATTCATGAGTCCGTAAAATGTGAGTAGACGGTGCCTGCTTGAAATCCAAGTACCTTGTCTCCTCTTACATTAGGCTCTTCTATACATACATTTTTAAGGTCATCTAGAGAAGAATTATGATTTGAATTAAAACCTGCATTTGCTAATATTTCTTGTGCTCGAAGTAATGATTTGTGCATAGTTTGTTGAAAAATAGTAAGATTAGCCATAATTTATTTTAAATGTAACTATGTTTAGCATTCTCTTACATGCAAGACAGTCATTAGTTGTACCAGGGTGATCAATATTATATGGTTCAAAGTTTTTTCTGAAGGCCGTACGATGGTTGTATATCTTACAGTTCACATATTCTTTTTTGATGTTGTTGCATTTATTTTTTCATGTTCTTCAGAACATTAAGAGCAATGTAATGTCGAACTACAATCGGCTGCAATGTGTCCAATTGACGAACATTTATGGCAACGTATCACATGTATATGGTCTTTCACTGTGCACTGACTATAGCCAATGTATAAGTTTCCACTGTTCATCACGGCTCAATAGATCTTAGGTGACACTTCTAGAACAGCAAGCTGTGTCTGACCATTTCTTGAAATTTCAACCGTTTGGTCATAATCTGACTAATATCTAGTAGGCACTGTGCAACGTGTGGGTTTTGTTCTTTAATGGCTGACAGTAATTCGTCTTCATAAAAATTTGCATCAATTCCATGAATTATGATTTTAGGATTGCGTTTTTGCGGGATAGTTACTACTAGATTGTCGATACTTTGACTTATTTTTAGTTGAAAAGACGAACATTCAGCTGTACTCCTTAATTCAACTAACACGCGCTAATTTTTTTATTTTTTTGTAGCGTTTACACCCATACTTAATTCGTTCTTAGTAGTTGCTTGCATTAATTTAAGAGTTTGCTCAGAATTCACAACAGTTACAGGACATTTGGGTGAAACAATAACTACTTTTTCGTGTGTTCTGTGTAAGATACATATTGTGTTGTATAGGCATAAGAATGTTCATTCACAGGTCTTACGACCACATCCTTCTTTTGATCCGTTATATTCTTCAAATGCACGAAGGCATCTTTTACTACTTGTGCAAACTTCTCAACATATTCCTGCAATTTCTTGTCTGTTCTTTTGTCCATATTCATAACATTAATTATGTAATTTAATTAATTTTCCGCGGAGCGAAAAACATCACATTCACTACCAATCACTGCCATCTTGATACTTTGCATAACTGTTTATGACAAAAAAATATTTTGAGTTGAAGCCTTTCGTGTAAAATTGAACAAATTCTCCATAGAAATATGGGATTTTTTTCTGTTTATATGTAGCGGGCAGATTACCTAACATCGTATAAGAAAGGAAAAAAATACGTATTAGGCCTACTTCGTAGCTCTAGTAGACTCTTAATAAATTGCATACACATGCAGAACTTTTCAGAAACTTATTTTTTTTTTATTTAAAAATCCATGCAATATCATTAGGTATACTTGGAGGCGCATTGAATATTTTACAATACAACTTCTAGTATTAATAATGACCCTGTAATCGTAGATTTTAAAAAATCGGATGATCTTCATATTTTCTTAATTTGTGTGCATATACGTCTAAATGCTACACGAATTTCATGAAAATCCAAATGTAATAAAAATAGATATGTATTGTGGATTTCGATGGACAAGACATGAGCCAAGAATGGGGGAAATATCCGGTAGGTAAGCCGAGAATGATGTGAGAGAATAATGTGAGAGAATAATTATAACCATGATTTGAGGTTGAGATATTATAGAGGGAATGATTGGAAAACATTTCCTCAGGTTAATTATATATAGAGGGCTAATATCCACTCTGCCATAAAACTCCAGATTTGATAATGCCAATTAATAAGTTAAGTGTGTCTACACTATTTCTCGCTTAATAAGTAAATATTTAAGTACAATTACACAATATAGCAATATTTCGTATAATACACTGCTCAAGAAAATTAGGGGATATTGTAGAATAACCTATTAAGACTATGTTTTTTGGAATAGTATTAGATGCAATCACTTTCTATTACTCCAAGATAATGTAAATAAGAGTTTGAAGTTGTTACGTAACCTCGGTACCACACCAGAGGGCAGTGTCTGTACTGTTGATGTGAAAGGGTGGTGTGGGGGTGAATGTTTTGTTGCTGTTTTTAAATCCAGTCCAGTTTTCAGTTAGTGAATGACTTGCCTTAGGGACAGTGATGTCTCGACAATGTGATTTACCTGAACCAATGGCTTGGAGGGCCATAGGAAGGATGGAAGCTGGACAGACACAACAAGAGGTGGCACAAGCCATTGGGGTGTCTCAAAGCGTGATTTCCAGACCTTGGAATCATTTTCTAAGAACATATTGTTCACAGAAGAGCCGGACAAAGTCGACCAAGGGCAACAACAGCAAGGGATGACCGTTACCTCTTGTTAACAGCCCGTCGGAATAGACAGCAGAATACAACTCAACTGCGAAATACACTTCAAACAGCAACAGGACGCAGGGTGTCAACACAAACTGTCCCTAATCGACTGCATGAAAGTGGTCTCTATGCCCGTATGCCCATGGTGTGTACCAGGTTAACTCCACAACACCGTAGAGATCGCAGAAACTGGGCGGAGGAACATCGTGGGTGGAGGCATGCTGAATGGAGATCAGTTCTTTTTTCTGATGAGTCGCGATTCAACGTGGAATGTGATAGTCGGCGTGTATTCATCTGGAGAGAAAAAGGGACACGAAACAATCCAGCTTTTGTACGTGAAAGATCCCCATATGGTGGCGGTGGATTGATGGTCTGGGCAGGAGTCAGTAGTGGTGGACGTACGGACCTCTACGTCATCCAAGGTGGTACTTTGACTGCGGTAAGGTGTAGAGATGAGATTCTCCGACCTTTTGTCGTGCCTTATGCTGGTGCCATAGGTGATACTATTCTTTTTATGGACGATAATGCACGACGCCACAGAGTTGGCTTGGTGGACGACATGCTGGAAGTGGAGGGTATCGAGCGTATGCAGTTGCCAGCTTCCTCCCCGGACTTAAATCCGATTGAGCATGTGTGGGATGCATTAGGCAGGCGCATTGCAGGCAGACCAGCACCTCCCACAACTGTTCCAGAGCTGCACATTGCTCTTATGGAAGAGTGGCCACGTATCCCCCAAGAACTCATTGCTAACCTCATTGCATCAATGCCACACAGGTGTGAGGCAGTGCTGGCCGTTCGAGGAGACCATACTAAAGAAACATTTTCACCCATGTTAATGTTGCTTTGTTTGTTTGCCATATTCCTAATCAGGATCTCTTTGACATCTGGTGTGGTACAGAGGTTACGTAATGACTTCAAACTCTTGTTTACATTCTTTTGGAATAATAGAAAGTGATTGCATGTAATACTCTTCCTAAAAACATAGTCTTAATAGGTTATTCTACAATATCCCCTAATATTTTGAGCAGTGTAGAACAGTATCTTTACATTGAAATATAACAGTTAATTATATAAGCCATATAGGGTGACATAAATTACATTAATGTACTTTTTAATTTTACTAGAGAGAAAAATAGATGAATGAAAACAATAGTGAAAATTCTTGAGTTGCTTTTATAGCCATAGTTTGACATTTTATCCTATTAAACACGACATAATCTATAATTAATCTTAAATTTTAACACTAGCAATAGCCCTAGAGAGACTAATACGGAAAATTAGAATTGTATACTTTTCATAGAATTACTATACATATGGTCGTTCAAAATACAAATTGAATCAAGTGTAATTGCTTCTGCAATAGGAAGAGAGTCTTCTGATACTGGGCAAAGTGTTAGAAAATAAGTTGTACCCATTTCAAATATTTCCTTTGGCATTCAAAAAATTGACGGAATCACAAGATTTAAATTGCTGGTTGTATTTTTAATCTATGAAGAAAATGAAAGGTCAATAAATCGTAGTTATGATGAAATGTTAATAACAGTAATAATAATATTAATAATAATAATAATAATAATAATAATAATAATAACAATAATAATAATAATGTGATCGCAATGATGAGATATGATCGTGGTGACGATAGACTAGTAATGATTATGATACCAATGTTTCATCAATTTTAGCTGATTTAATTTAATTTTTTTGTGATATCATACGTAATGTTAAAAACTAGTTAGATACCGGTACCTCAAGAAGCCATAAATTATACACATTTTACTTGTTACGATTTTAATACGTTGAAACCCCTCAATAACTTTGGACCAACCTGAGAAAATCGGTCACTTCTTTCTCATCAGAGACACCCATTCAGTAATTTCTTCATTAATATATTTCGCTAACAATGCATACAAAGTAAGATAAAAAAGTTTAATATTAGGTATTGCTAACAATTAAATTCGATAACATCAATTTGCCGGTACTTTTCAAATGAGCTGAAGTGGTGGAAAACTGAAAAGAAATCAGTCGAGAGCCAAGTAAAATGAATGCTGTACTTTATACCCTAGGGCTAAAAAGGTATTGCTTATAGGCTAGGCTGCATAATACTTAGACCGCTATGTTTACAAACTGCACGTTGGCACGCGCTACTCGGGACAGACATCTAGTACAATCCGCTTTGTATAGGAATGGACCCATCTTTGCACAATTTTTGTTTCGACATTCTGATACAATCACTCGTCACGTAAACAGATATACTACTGAGGAGAGTCTAATATACCCGCACTCTGATCCGAGCCAGGCAGTGGACACGCTCGACAAAGACACGCATTTTGTAAACAATATGTACAGAAATTAGTTACTATCCTGATACCGCTACATTTTTCGGCCTTGTTTATAACGTATAAAGCAGCATTTCTCTGAGTCTGTATCTCGGAAACCCGAGTTATCATAAACAACTCTTAAGGGTTCGGCCCATAATTCCTGATGTGAAATTATTTACCATTAAGGGTAGCCTAGAGTGAATTTTGAGTTAAAATTGACTAAACACACATTTTTTGTTATACCTCTCATTAAAGTCTCCTAAGCTTCCTGTTCAATATTCGGCATTATTAAAGCCCTGGCGGCAATTTTTAACTCCCCAGAACTAGGGGCAAAAATGATACCAATAGATCAAAGATTGGCATCAAATATATTATTGCAGAGAGGCACAAAAGGAAAACCCACTGAGAGTCTCTACCATACAGTTTGGCACAAATATCGAAACGAAATATTTGTTTCAACAGAGAAATTGGAACTGTGTGTTATTAAAACAGTCAGGAGTATGAAAAACTTTGTAGCCTTTTTTCTCCAAGTGTATTTTTCAAGCCCATGCCATTTAAAAAAGTTCCTTGCACTGCAATTTCTGCCTTATTCAACTGAAATTTTCAGCACTTATCTGTATGAATACAAAGACCCGAACTTGCATAGGATTTTAATCATACGCAAAATGCTCATGAGTCATGATTTTTGTATATTGTCATATTTATCTCGATTTCCGCCAACGTGAAAAATAAGTTAAAATACATTTCTTTCTCAAAATTATTAACAGCACGAAAAAATCGAATGCAAATTTAGAAACAATGAGTATAACGAATATCCTGACAAAATATTGGAACAAAATATTGAAAATAGTATTGCAAGCAAATTTTATAATTAATTAAAATGAAAAAGAGAAAAAATAATGTATCTTGCGAACTAATATAACATCCATCCATAGTAATTCTGCCCGAGGGCAAGTCTTTCGCTGCAATCGTAGCATTTTCACGCTATGCTTTGCAGCTTTACTAGGGAGTTATAGGTGTGATAGCTTCCCGTTGTTTTCCAAACAGGTGAAGGATGATGATGGCTATGAAAAGGATGATGCTGATGGTCGGGTGATTTTCGGGGACCGTTGGGCCATAACCTTCCAGACATTTATCTTACAGGTGAGGAAAAACCTCGAAAACCTCACCCAGGAGCATGTTCTGACCGGGAATCGAACCCAGGCCCGCTGCGTGACAAGGCAGCACGCTACCTCGAGACCAGAGCGGTGGACACCAATATAACAAATCACTTGAAATTTATCATAATTCTTATTCATACAGGTAGACATCTGTGGTAAAAATTTGAAAGAAGTATCTCTATTAGTTCCACTCATGGCTACCCTTAATTCATTATATACTCCTCTCTGTATAGAATACAATAATGCAACATTTATGTAAAACTTGTCTGCCGAAGTGGTGGGTTAGCTCGAAAAGTGCAGTGGGTTGCATTAGAGAACACACAATTTTAAAACTCTAAAACAATATTATAAAACACGTATAAAAAGAATGCGAATAGAATTTTTTTTTTCAGCAATAGAATTATCAGAACATCAATGGATACAATAAACCAATCCGATCTTTTTTGTTGAAATAATTATAATAGAAGTGCATTAAGCAGTGTCCACAGCTAACAAAATTTCCAATAAAAATGCGCAGATGTAAATTTTATATCAAATTAATTGAAAAGTCTGTGAAGGATAATTTTTATAGTTGCTTTTGTCGTTCCCTCATGAAAACACATTCTGAAACTACTTCTGTAGATGAAAGACCACTTTTTTGAGGTGCAAGACGAGTTATATATTAACTTTTTGTCTCCATTTATTTAATAATTATTAAATAAATTGAGACAAAATGTTAATATAAGAATTATCCCATAATCATCTCATTTGGGGCAAGGACATCCTGCGACAGCAGGGTGGCTTACGTTACATCCCCGGGTTAGCAACCCCCTTGGGACTATCACTTCCACTTTTTTATGGATTGCTCCCGCTTTTGTCTGTCTTCCGCTATTGTAGACCAAAATGTTCTACATAATATTTAAACATTTCATTCCAGTGATTTTTTGTCTTCCAAACTTTCCTTTTCCCTAGTCTGTGTTTCTACATTGTTACTGCATAAGTCCACTTTTTAGGTACCGTTCGGAGCACATGTCCCCCCACTTCCATTTCAACCCCATTCCTGATGTTGCTACGTCTTTCAGTCCCGTTATCTTTCGGATGTTCTCGTTCCAGAAACGGTACCTTCTCGTGATGTTTATTAGCTTCCATTCCATTTTTCTTTGGCAAGTTTTTAACATTTCTGTTCCTTTTTGGTTAATGACCATGTCTGCGAGCCATATATTAACACAGGAATATACACATGATTGTATTTTCATTTTTGGCTGATGGCATTTTTGGTTGTATAAACTTTAGAGCCTGATTTTTTTCCATGCTTGTGTGATTCTTCTTTCGAATTCGTTCAGCGTTCTGTAACAGAACAACATTTTCAAGAAACAACGGTGCCAGTTGTGTTATTCCTTCTTCAAAATTGTATAAAAATAGGGTGAGACCGACCATTGAAAGTTACGTCATCCTATTATTAATACAAAACGAAAACGATCCTACCTCCACTTTTTTTAATACAGTGACACCTAATAATAGATCGCTGGCTTAAAACAGGATGCTTAAAGCAATCAACACACAATTGTCCCATTCGTCTTCAACTGTCCCTCAAATAATATGTAGCTCTGATGGAAGCGACAAGAGAACAAAGTGTTTATTACTCGTAAATATCTTCTCGTCATCTTCAAATGTAAATGATCCAAAATCCAAAACAACAAAATGAAACTGATAAAAAACCTAAATATAATAAGAGTACAGTAATTACGAATAGGAATGGGATGCGCAATGAAATTAAACATAGGCTCATTTCAGGAAATTCATGCTATTATGCATTCAGGGACAATTGTCGCCCCAACTTCTCGAAAAAAGGTATTAAACTGAGAATGTATAAAATTGGTACTCTCCAAGTTATATTTTATGGATGCGGTACATTGGCTCTTACTGGTTGCGAGTAATCCAAGGTGAACAAACAATGCTTAGAGCAATTTGTTACGACCACCGAATTAAAAACATAGATGTTAAATTTTGGGCAGACGAGGTTAGGAGAGAACTCCAAAAGATTGGGATGGGCTGGATATGGGAAAAAGGGACTGAAAATCGCAAGAACGTGTGGAGAAAAATAAGGAGGAGGTACTTAGGTATAAACCAACAAGATACTTTCGCCGAATGTACAGGAAAACGCTCACTGCGTTTACAAAGAGACCTAAAACACGTCTGGGGAAAAAAATCGTATATACGCAACCTAGGATTTAAAGAGAGATCAGGGCTTGCTTGGTTTAGGCTAGGGGCATGGAAATTACAAAAAATTAGCGACGATCACGATATGCGAATATGTCCAATGTGCGGGAAATTTGAAGATGAGATACATATATTAGGACAATGTAATGATTTAGAATATTGGAGACGTCAGTTATTACCGGAAAGATTTCTAAATTCAAATCGGGAAAAGATTGGCATGCTACGAGTTATTGGTAAATCCAGAAAATTGGATAACCTTGGGTAAATTTCTGGACAAAACGCGGAAAATAAGAACAACACTCATTCATGAATAAATATATGTTATCAAAATGCAATAACATTAATTCTTAATAATTATATATAAATTAATTAATGTATAATGCTATTGTGTTATTATTTAATTGTAATATTACTGTGTTTCATTATGCAATTGTAATGTTATGGTTTTTTTAGTGTATAATGCTATTGTGTTATTATTTAATTGTAATATTATTGCGTTTTCTTTATGTAATTGTAATGTTATTGCTTTTTTTTTTGTTATTTTTCTTCACACTAGTAGCAATTATTACTTTATTGTAACGGACTGTCAACAGCACGTACGGCTTACTGCCCGTGCGACCCATATTTGTAAATAATATTGTAAATATCTTACTTTTTGTCTAATAAAGTCCTACTACTACTACTACTACTACTACTACTACTACTACTTTAAGGGAAGTGAAAAATTACCAGCATTTGATAATACATTTCTTAGGGAAATATTCGGACGAAAGGAGATGAACAAACAGACGAATGCAGGAGACTACATAACAGTGAGCTAAATGATTTTTATAGGAAACCAGATATAATAGGAATAATTAAATTTCGTAGACTGCGATGGGGCAGTACATTTGGCACGAATAGGGAATGAAAGAGGAGCATGGAGGCTTATTGTTGGAAAACCAGTGGGAAACGCCAAGTTGATTGACAAATAATGAGGTGGGAGAATAACATTAAACATGATTTGAGAGACAGATTATACAGGAAATGATTGGAAAAGTTTATCACAGGATAGGGGTGCGTGGAGAGCGTATGTCCGTGCGGCCATGAACCTATGGGTTCGATGGTGTCAGTGAGTTAGTTAATTAGTAAATAAATTATAATTGTAATGATAAGTGATTCCGGGCTTTGTGGCCGTGGTCCATCAATGGTGTTCCTACCAGACGTTTCTCCCTCAGCTGCGGATGGCATCTTCAGTGGCGAGTACTTCTAGGTGTTGTTTCCTGGTCGGAGGTTCGACATGAGAGGTGGGCATTCACATTCGAGCCTCCGACCAGGAAACACCACCTAGAAGTACTCGCCACTGAAGATGCCCTCCGCAGCTGAGAGAGAAACATCTGGTAGGAACACCATTGATGGACCACGGCCACAAAGCCCGGAAACACTTAACATTATGATTACCGGCCGTGAAAGCCTGCATTCAACAATAATTATAATTACTTGTTTTGGATTCTATGAATACTGAAAATTGGCCTGGATGTGTAACATGTGACAGAATGTTATCCAATTCTATTTCAGTGACATCTTCAGAATTACATCGTCATTTTGAAAAAAAAAGAACCTTGCTGAATTACATGACAAGAATGTTTTATTTATTTGATAGGAAATGCACAAATTCTCTCACTGCAGACATCTGAGAGTACAAATGAAATAGCAATAGTGGCATTACCCCATCGTAAGCTACAGGTAGGTAGGTGAGATAGCATACAGTAGCGGAAAAATTGATAAAGCCCTGCGCTACTGACATGGTTAACTTTACGATCAATGAAAATGCTTCTAAACAATTTTCTTCCATAGGCTTGCATATGCGTAGCAGCTCTGGCAGTTGTACTATTGTTTGTCCGTTGCCATCGTGAAAATCCTACCTACATATAACAAACCGCTTACTGATAATGAAACGGTATCTGAAAATTTCAGACTTGATAGTGGGTACTTGGAAGAATATCACATAGGTCAACTTGGGACTCCTGTGTGCATGGATGGTGCAGAGGCACTGTTGGCAATAAAGTTGGTGCACTATCGCGCATAAAGTAAGTTAAAAAAATAAAAATATCATTGTATTTTGCACTGTCAAGCTTTGGCCATATCAAAATTGAAAATATTATTAATGAAATCAGTAAAAAATCGTTAATTTTATCAAGTCAAGACAACTGAATTCAAGACTCTACTGTCTCCTTTCCGCAGACATTGGAATCTTTACAGAAGAGAGAAGGTAATCTCGTGAAAAAACTTTAAGTATTATCTCCGAACTTAAACGTGCGGTGATGGCTACCTCATTGATCACTGCTTCGAATTTGACGATAGTTTGTGTGACAAAAGTTACTCGTGTAACCGCCATATTTACCTAATACTTTTGTCAAAAAACGTAAATTAGTCTTTATAAAGAAAAAATGCTAATGTATTCATTGCAGAAGATAACATCAAAGCTTTGAAGAGACGATTGCAGTTCTGGATGATATGTTTTGCTGGGCATTAATTTGAGACATTGTATACTTTGAAAGGTTTCCGTGAGGAGTAAGATGAAACCTCAGAGAACTCGATGGAATTAATGAAGATTTTTTTTTATCGTTTGGAGCATTTGCGTCACATCGTAGAGTAGTGTTTTCCAGAAACAGCAAAGAGTTAAAACGGCTCAAAACGTGTGGGGGCAAAACTCCATTTGACATTAAATAAAACCTTCTTACCTCACTTCTGAATAATACAATGCATTTCTCGAATTGACGTCTCATTCATCCCTACAACGTCTATTTAAAAATTTCCTGATGGATATTTGGTGCAGTCTAAGTAGAGGGTACCCAGTATTACCAAAGAAAGCTATTGCAATTATACTTCCTTTGCAAGTTCTTATGTGAAACAGAGTTTTCTGTGTATATGTTTATCAATACTAAATACTGAAATATATCGGATGCAGAACTAGACATGAGACTTAAACATTCCTATATGAAACAAGATATTAAAGAAACGTGCAGGCGTAAACGATACAAAAACTCGTATCTATTCGTATCTATGATATATTTCAAACAGGTCTTATTTGTGAAAGAAAAATATATTTAATACTTGAATTTTAGTATGGATTATAAAATAGTGTTAACAAGAGGACTTCATTTAATTTGTGTTTGTTATATTTACTGATACAATTGTAGCGTGGGAATTGTAATTGTGATCCTGCAAAGGCAAAATAGTTGTAACATAACCAGCTCTCCGATAAGACTGATGGTTGCCCACGCTTTTTCACAGAACCAC
This sequence comes from Diploptera punctata, assembly GCA_030220185.1. NCBI lineage: Eukaryota > Metazoa > Arthropoda > Insecta > Blattodea > Blaberidae > Diploptera > Diploptera punctata. Next base: position 428,785 of record JASPKZ010008081.1, read on the forward strand.
GAACCGACCGGATGTAACTGGACCCCATGACCAGTATAATAGCAGACGTAATAATTCTTGGAATATCAAGTCTTTCTTATACAGAAATTTATGTATTGGCGTTACTTCTAAAATAGTGCTTCTTAAAGCAACCCAGGAACGCCCAAAAAACTAATACTTGTAAGTTTCTTTAGATATCTAAAATGAATAACTTGAAATCCTTAAATTCTATATTTTCGGGCCAATGTCTAGGGGCACGGCACATATTCGACCACAAAGTGCAAATGAATTGATAATTTTTGTACGCATCTGTTTTTGGAAGATGACCCTGAGGACCACTTATTCTCCAGATTGATTTAAACTTTCCAAGTCGTAATATATATATATATATATGCCGGCAATAACGAACGGTAAAATATAGTAGAAAGCTAAGAATCTATTTAACGCAGTGCTGACGAGCTATCTAGTTTTCGCGCAATTTTTGATTGAGAATCTCGGTTCCTCTCGAGTATGATTTTATAACTTAATTAGTACTCACGATCTTTTATAACATTTTTGTGGATAAATATGTAAGTCTTAACATTTTGAATTTTTAAGAACATTTGTTTCAAAAGATATAAAGGTATCATAAGTATAATGATAGACGGTAGTGTGTGTCCATTTCAATGGATGTTCATAAGAAGTTTTGATGAAATCGGCGAAAACGTGTACGAAAATATTTTGTTTCCAAAGCGTGCGTAAATCTGAGCCTTGTCGGTTCCCTCAATAAAATTCCAATAGTGCAATTCTGACTTAACAAATGGAGTGGAAGCAAATACTTCACTATTACTACATACGAGTATATATATCACACACAGCATTTGAATAAATTAAAAGGTAGAAACTTGAATAATTGTGGAGGGGTTGCAGACGATAAATTTTTAAATAAGGAATCGGAATTTTAGAAAATATACTGCGTTAACAATATTGTTAAAATTGTTTATGCTTGTAATCCAAATATTCTATAAAATAAAATGAAATAGAATTATGCGTTTCTATGACACGGGTTCTAAGCCTAATTAGAGATTTGATGAAACCAAACGACTAAATACTAATAAACCACATTCCCTTCTTCTTCTTCTTCATCTTAAATATAATTTGTAGGATTTTCATCCTGTTTATTTCCAAACCACTCCTCGGAGGAAGACGTATTGGATGTTCATGCACTGTCTGTCCACCTCTTGGCTGATCTTCCTCTTGTTATTCTCCCGTCCATTGGTCTATCTTCATTAGCTCTTTTTGCAAGTCGGTTTTCTTCCATTCTTTCTATATGACCCTTCCAATACTTTCGTCTACCTATTATAAATTTGTTTTTTTTCTTGAATATGACATTTGTCCCTAATTTCTGTGTTGTGTATTTTATCAAATAATGTTTTCCCCTGAATAGTTCTTAAGATTTTCATTTCATACGTGTTTATTATTTGTTTACTTTTTGTTGTATCAGCCCTAGTTTTTGCTCCATATACGATAACTGGTCGAACTATCGTTTTGTATATGCGGGTTTTGCTTTCTATTGACATATGTTTGTTGCGCCAAATTAAATATTTCATATATCCTGATACTTGTGCTGCTTTATCAGCTTGTTTCTTTACTTATTTTATTAAATTTTTAGTGTTTGTTATTAATACACCTAAATAATTTAATTCTGATACTTGTTCTATAATTTTTCTTTGCACTTCTAATTTTCATCTTACTGGTTCTTTTGATATTGTTAAGCATTTTGTCTAATTCGTGTTAATTTCCATATTGTATTTTCTGGCATTTATATTAAATTGATGTAAAGAACTTTGAAAATTATCTTCAAATTCAGAAATAAGAACATCATCTGCGTAACATATTAAGTGAAATCTAGTGTTTCCCATTTTATAACCCAAACGTGGTGGTATGATTTCAATTATTGTATCTATTATAATATTAAATAAGAATGAACTTAAAGAGTGACCTTGCCTGATGCCATTTGTGAGCGTTATTTCTTCAGTTTGCTGTTCTTTTACTTTGATTACTGTTTTGCTGTGTGTGTTAATTGATATTATTGTTCTAATCAGTTCATTAGAAATATTATTCTCTCTCAAGATATGTAAACCATCTTTTAGCTGTATTCTATCAGACGTTTTCTTCATATCCATCATATTTCCAAAATTACATATTTACATTATCTGTAAAATTGCCGGTAAATAATATACAATTTTTTAAAGTTTCAGTTCAATATTACGCCTTACGACATTTAATCTTTTTCATTATATAAGTAATTAAAGTTTGAAGACATCTTACTTCAATATATATCATAATTTAATTTCAATAATGGATTATATGTTTCAAATGTAAATGCAACTTTTGTTTTGCTGAGACGATTAATTCCATGTCTCATGGACTCTGCAACTTGGCAAATTTCTTCGCTTTACTTTGTAAAACATCCTATACAATAAATACGATAGTACAATGATTAGAGATAGTACGGAATTGCAGTTATTTCATGCTCTATATCCATTTTCGGTTACTTATCAAATATAATATCGAATGTTAGATTCTTCTCAAATTAGATATACTGCTACATTATTTTTGTTGTCATAATGCAATCACAATCTTTTTCCAGGTTTTTTATAGTTCTCCCCATACAGACTTAGTTCCGCGACAACTCAGAATACTGTTATTATTATTATTATTATTACTATTATTATTATTATTATTATTATTATTAATATCGTAAATGTTATTCTTGCAGAAATTTAAAAAAAGTGAATTAATCCAATCAATGTTTCATACTGGTATTAGAATATTTGCTCTATTATAACTTCATTACTATAATAATAATTATTAATATTATTAAAACAAATGTATATAAAGAAAATAAGCACACAGTAATGAAATAAATGAAGAAAGCAGAACATGACCATTGGGACAGAATATGTGCAGTAATAAACTGCTAAATAAGATTTAAATAATTAACAGCAGCCTGGGCAACTTTAAATAAATTGAGAACAAATGTGTCACGTCAACAAATACGTATGGAACTAATTACACTAAATGAATGAGAACAATATTACAATAAATTATCAAATGAGGAATGCATGGAAAACGCAAATTTATTCAAGAGAATATAGATTGAGAAATATCTGAGGATGAAGCGGCAGAATGTATCCATGAAGGAAAAAATGGCAAAGCCAGTGGACATGATGGAATTAATCTAGAGTTATTAAAATATGGAGGACGAAAGGTGATAAAATTGCTTATTAAATTTTATACAAATATTCTTACAGCAGGAACTACACCCTCAGAAATGAAATTGGGGTTTATAAGCTCGATATATAAGAAGGGAGAGAGACGAAACTGCAGTAGTTATAGAGGGATACGTGTGAAAAACTCAATTATGAAAATATTCACTCGCATTTTAAAACATATATTAGACAGAGAATATAAAGATATGGAAGAACAAAGTGGGTTCACTGTAGGAAAATCATGCACTGATAATATGTTCATACTGAGACAGGTGTTAGAGAAATGCCTAGAGAAATCGCAACCAGTAGATTTGATCTTTATTGATTTGTTAAAGGCGTATGATAGTGTACCCAGAATATTGCTCTGGAAAGCCCTAGAATGGGCCAATATAAATGACTAAGCAATTAGTATTATAAGATCATAATACTAAGAGAACAAATGCCAAATTAAGATAGGAAACAGACGTTCAGAAAAAATTTCAAACGTCAAAAGCTCTACTACAAGTTTGTTACATATCACCAACGTTGTTTAAAATATATATTGATAGTTGTACGAAGAATTGGTCAAGTCGCTGAAAATGTATGGGAATTCAAAGAGAATATAATTATTACCTTCATTATTTACTATACGCAGATGATCAGGTGGTGATTTCTGAGGATCCAGATGATGCATCTTTCATGTTAAGGAAATTGGAGGTATAATACGATAAATGGCGATTACAGATAATTTGAAGGTGTCCGGCAAGAAAGTGCCAAGCCACATTTTTGGTCAAATTTAACTAGTAATGCCATCTTGTAGGTAGTATTATTTTGAATAGTGTAGTGTTAAGTGTGTCTACAGAAAACTCAACATATGGTATTAAATTAAGTATTTTTCTTGATCTAAATGCAACTTACATAACTGCAAGACGAAGGGAATTTGTGCAAAATTGCTTGCAGAAATAAATTGAAGATTTCTGGCGAATTATATGATGGAGATAGTGATAATAGCTCTGATTTAAATATTAGCCATGCTCTGAGGAATAGTTAACTTCAGAAATTGAAATACAAGCATTTTGTGTTTCTTGACACTATATTGCCCTTTTAGGATTTCATGTAGATTTGTTGGTTAGAGAAATTATGAATTTATTTTTGTAAAACATGTTTCTGATCAGTTTTTTATTTTCTATTATAAGTCATGATGCTGATCTTTAATGTCTAATGTAATCTTTATTTTATTATTTTATATAACCTAATTATCACTTAATAAAAATATTTGCTTGCCAATTTATTGCCCCAGAAATTCAATATGCATATGCGAGGATTACCAAATAATTTAAATTAACATTAATAAATAATTTTGTGATAGTATAAACATAATGAACTAATGCTATGCTATTTTATTACTGGAATTTAAAGTTTTTTTCTGATTATAAAAATACAATAGACTAATACCAATAATGTCCACCGCTGTGGTCTCGAGGTAGCTTGCTGCCTTGTCACGCAGCGGGCCAGGGTTCGATCCCCGGTCGGGACAGTTTTTCTGGGTGAGGTTTTTATCGGGGTTTTTCCTCACCTGTAAGACAAATGTCAGGAAAACTTTAAGGCCCAAACGGTCCCCGAAATCATATGGCCATCATCGTCATCCTTCATTATCATCCTCATCATTCTTCACCGGTGTGGAAAGCAACGGGAAGCTACCACACCTACAATTCCCTAGTAAAGCTGCAAGTATAGCATGAAAATGCTATGATTGCAGTGAAGGACCTGCCTTTGGGCAGAATTACTATGGATAGAATACCAATAATATATATGGACATATGCTTGTGTGGGATGAGAGTATTGCAGGACGCTTCAGCGATGAGATTAGAAGCTGCATCCTGAAATACATAAAAACTAAATGCATTTGTACAAAGAAACTGGTTATAATTACTGACAACCGTAGGAGTCAGAATACACATTTTGAATATATTGACATTTTGCAATTATCTATCCACACAAAGCAGATTTAATAAATGTAACATTGTTTTCTAATTTCTGGACACACACACACCCTCTGATAGAGATTTTACTACAATTGAAACATATCAGAGGGGACAACCCATCGTGTACTCCCCATCATATTGGAGAAAAATATTAATCTTGTGGTCGAAAGCACTATTTTTAATGTAGTCGAAATGAAAAGCATTGATTTTATCCACATAACTGCTTTAAAAAGTGGGCTAATTAATACTAATAACAAAGTGTGTATTAGCGGTGTGGAGCTCAGTTTCTCAGAAGCTATGTACTTCGGATTTGAAAATACCAAACCATGGACCAATGAATTAAAAAAGAGGATGGATATGGAGTTTGAACAGGTTTCAACAAGAAAGAAAGGGAACCTAAGTATCATGACTCTAAAGAAGAAAAATGTAAAATCACTTAAGATAAAAATTAGCAAACTTACAAATTTGATGGGGTATGTCCCCCACTCTATCACGGCTTTTACCAGAAATTGATGCCAGGTGATACTGATATTGATCGAATAAATTATGCGGAAGACGTATGTCTTTAGACTGCTATGAGCAGGACATGTGGCATGAAAGGGGAATGAAGACGTGCATTGAAGCTTATTGTAGAAAAATCAAAGGAAAAACGCTCAGGTCGTAGACCAAGAATGAGGAGGGGGAATAACATTAACCATGATTTCAGGGAAGTAGATTACACAGGGAATGATTGAAAAGCATTAGCTTAGGACAGAGATGTATGGAGAGCTTATGTCCGCGCGGCCATGAACCTACGGGTCGGACAGTGCCAGTGAGTTAGTTAGTTAGTTGGTTAGTTAGTTAGTTACGACAAATAATAGTTAACTATAACCATGTCTTATATTAATAAATGTTTATTCATTTTTTTAAATGGTGGAATACATGATGAGGAAGGATTTTTAGGGCATTGTTTCTCTTTTGTGGAATATATTTTACTTTGTTTTATTAAATAGGCCAAATATAGTTAAATGTAAACATTTATTATGTTGATAAATATTTATTCCTTATTTGATGTGAATTTTTTGTCAAGGTTGTGTGAAGACACACAACAACATGTTTTTAAATTTAGCTTTCGGATATAAAAAATAAAAATATTTAATATCGTCTCTTATTTGTGGACTTAAATTAATATTCAAATTGCTTTATCTCAGAATCTGGAAAATGTGACTTTGGCACTTTCTTGCCGCGACCCCTCAATTGTAATAAATCAGAGTACGTTTCATTGAATACAACAGATTAGCTAAAATGTAATTGACGAAGAATAAGTATTGTTAAAATTTTAAATATTAAGAATCTATTTTGGATAAAAGTGAGAATTCAATTACAGAAATTGAAAATGGAATAACTGGTGGAAGAAGAATCATTGGTATGTTGTACCCAGTGCTTTTGAATAGAAATATAATATACAGAACGAAAAAAACTATATTTCAAGTTCTGTTACAAAGCAGTATATTATATGGATCCGATAGGTAGACAGTAAGTAGGAAACAAGCCAACAACATGTTAGTAGATATGGATTTTTGGAGTGATCGACAAGAATTTGAAGAAGGGATATGGTCACAAACAGCACAATAAGGGAAATTATGAAAGTTGAAAAAAATAGAAGAGAAACGTTTGAAATGGTATGGACATCTCATAAGAATGTATGAAGAGAGAATACCAAAGAAGATCCTTAATTGTAAAGCTAATGAAAGAAGTGGAAGAGGCAGGCCTATAGAACGATGGATGGATGGAGTGAAGAGAAGTATGGAAGCTAGAGATTTGAGTGATGAAGATGCTTTGGACAGGAACCTCTGGTGAAAAATCACTTAGGGTTGAAAGAGAAACAATGTATTGTGGAATATTCTTACATAAAAATATTATTGTTGTCATTATTATTATTATTATTATTATTATTATTGTTTTTATTATTATTAATATTAGTATTATTACACACACACCCACACACACACACACACACACACTCACACACACACTCACACACACACTAGTACACACACTCACACACACACACACACACACACAAAATACTTGATCTCATGCACATTGACACACAATCAACCACAACACACACACAAACCACCATAAACCACGCCTTAAAAACAACCACTTACCAAACACACGCAGTCACTTGACGGATCTTGATAGTTTGAATTTTTTCATTTGTGCGTTGGTTTTGGTTATTGTGTGTGTGCGCGTATTGTGTCGTTTGTTGTGTGAGTGTTATGGTTGTTTTCGTTGTATGTGATTTTGTGTATGTGGGTGTGTTGTTGTTAAAATCGTTTGCGTATGTGTGTGTTCGTGTGTGTGTGTGTTTGCATGTAATCTACATTATATATTTGATTAATGTAATGTATTGAACGTTAAATTTTTGGAGAGATTATAAAAATAACTCAATACGAAAATATGTAATACATTTACGTAATATTGTCCTTTACCGGTACTGTATTTCTGTTTAGATATTATTTCTGCCAAAGGGTGAAATACGGCATATTCGACATAGAAAAAAAAATGTTACCATAAATGTTATAAAATTAGTACATAAACTTGTAATAAACACTTATGGCCCGTAAAACTGAAATTGCAAGCATCAAATATTGCTGCGCACTCGCAGCGAGCCTTTCAGGAGTGTTTACATATTAGTTTCTAGAAAAATCGACATCTCGAGATTTCGAAAAGAGAAATAAATTTCGGGGTATGTGCATGTTTTCTTTTGGCATCTCGTAAAAATATCGCACTTCTCGTTTACGAAAGTGCTTCCCCGCAAAGTGTCGAAATTTTACTTATTTTCTGTGACTAGTTACATAGCCATTAATATATATATATATATATATTTAATTATACATGATGATGGTGATGATAATAATAATAATAATAATAATAATAACCGTGTTATCCTAGTAGAGAACTTCTAACAGAAAGAAATAAATGCGTTTCAAATAGAGATCTTACTATTTATCTGAAGACCAATTAAGGAAAATTATATTCAGAACGTAATATACGATAGAATATTTTGGCGGATATAATGAAACGTTGGTTCTAGAAATTGTGAAAACAAATGACAAGTAAAAACAAACAAATTCATATGATTATCGAATGATGTGACATTAATAGCAGAACGAAGGTGAAAATAGATGACATGCTTGTGGAGCTAAATGACAGATATGTTCAATGCGGGTACAAATGAGAATAATGAAAGAAAACCGTTAATTTCCGTAATGAAAAATAATTCTTAAAATCCATTATAGAGCATTTCCATATGTGACTGCCTGATATTTACGATACATTTTTGCAGCAAAATTCTTGCGTAAATTTTAGAATTGATTGAAATTAGGGATGTTATCTACTTGATATGATAGAGGAAAAGTCTGTGATTTAGATTATACATAAATGTACATCATCTGAAGAAAAACAATGTTATTTATTATATATCAAAGTATGTGTGACTGACTGACACATAAATTCCAACTCATCATACAGCTTAACATGTACACCTGCATCATTCTCGGAAATCCAATTTCTAATTAAATATTCCAAAATACCGTGTGGCGGGCACATTTCAAGTTACATTCTAAATAAAAAAAATTAAATCACAATTAATTAGAGAGTAATGTCTTAATATGTGATGTGTAATTGACTTCATTTTATTGACTGACTGACATATCTGAATTATATTTAGAATGTAAGTTCAAATATTACACAAATGTAACAAACTACTATGAAACTAGGTAGACAGCTTCGGTAACAGAGATTAATAAAGAATTTCATACATTTTATCAATTCTACGAAAAATGTAAAATTTAATTTTGCTGTAAAGTAAATATTAATTTAAATCAATAATGTTAATAAATTGAGTCTCTTGCCACGTACCATTTCAAATAGTACAAAATAAAATTATTAAATACTTAATAACATGTCCCGCGCCGTAGCCGAGCGGTTAAGGTAGGAAGCCTTGGCGCAGAGCTACGGGACTTGCGCTGGTTCGAGTCTCCACGGGGGAAGAAATTTTCACATGGTATTTCGGCCAGTATGGGACCGGTGCCCACCCAGCATCGTCAGGCAATTGGGTAGCTACAATAAGAAGCGGCTCCAGGTTGAGGAACCAGCTATAACGGCTGGGCGACTAGACATGCTAACCACATGTCACCCCTACACTGGCTGTTGATCATCTACCTCTGGGATTGACACATATGGATGTGAAGGGCCAGCAGTCGGCTGGTAAAAGGGCAAACGCTGAAATGTGGACAGACCCCAATCGGATCGGAAATACTTAATAACAAAGTGCCGTCTCTATTAATATATACTTACTATAGTTGTACGTATGTATGGATGCATGTATGTATGTATATATATATATATATATATATATATATATATAGAGAGAGAGAGAGAGAGAGAGAGAGAGAGAGAGAGAAATTGATTACAATTTACTTTATGCAAGATTTAATATTTTTGATTTCTAGATTGAACCATTGAAATAAAAAATACTAACACGATACTCACAACATGCTTTCCAGATTGTATGCACATTCTTAATAAGTTAGCTATCCATAAGTGTGCATGTACTTTCAAAACAAATATTATAATAAATCATATGAGTAAGATACAATTGCAGACGTAGTGAATTATATTTTTAAATTCAGCTATAAAAACAAAACTCGCATTATTATTATTATTATTATTAATAATAATATTATTATTATTATCCTTCCACAATAATTTTTTGGCGACTCACTTCATAACACCGATTTATCAGATTCGCTTAAGCAGTTATTTCACTCCCGTTAATAATAATAATGTTTTCTGTCACACACGAAGTCCCACGCATTTATAACGAATGGGGAACCGACATGTCACCCCTATATCGGCTGGATGGTCTGTGATTTAAAACATTTGGATGAGGCCTTTCGCGTCATGGAGTTTACAGGGTTCAAATTTCGGAAATATATTCTGTTTTTCAGGTGGATTTTACGAGAGGAATTACTACGTTTGGAAGTGTTCGTCCAGTTAGTCTATGCTTACTTTCTCTTCTTCTTTGATTTAACGGAATCTTTCAACAAAATTTTCACCCACTTGAAAAGATTGGATCGAATTGAAACTTTGTACACTTGAAAAGGACCAATGAGATTATAATAATTTCATAAATTCTTTCAAAGATCCTGGCCAGGATCATCAGGACATCAAAAAAAAAGACCGGAATAATAGGTTTGCTAACGTATCGACTTTTTAGTCTTTCGTTGTGTTAGCGCAGATGGTAGAGTGGTGGACTGTAGTGTTGTATAATTTCTGTAATCTAATAGGTCGCTGGTTAAAATCCGGCCAGGAGGATTGTTTTTAGAAGAGTATTACTTTTAGCTCATACTAGAACAATATCGAATTTATAGAAATATAAATTTTTAGAAAAACAAACTAAAAAATAAAAAATATAACAACACGCTTTATTAGAAAACCGAACTAAAAAACGAAAAATAATTTTAATTTCCAACACGCTGGGGATAAAATTAAAGTGGTAAAAAAATCACCTCCAACACATCTAGAATTAAATTAGAGTTAACTACAAAACAATAATTTTACCTTCAAAACGTGTGGTGCTCTATATCAATTAACATATTTGATAATAAACAGATATTGGTAAAAGTAGAGTCTCTAAGAAGAAAACGCAAAAACCATAAAAAGCACCCCACGCTTTTGATGGTAATTTTTTAAAACAACTCTAATTTTATTCTAGATGTGTTGGAGATGATTTTTTTGTTGACCACTTTAATTTTATCTCAGGCGTATTCGAAATTAAAATTATTTTTCATTTTTTAGTGCGGTTTTCTAACAAAGCGTGTTGTTTTAGTTTTTTAAACCATTATGTATTATTAGTTACATGGGAGAGAATGATAATTTAGACCCAGAATTAGTTTAAAATGTCAGATACATAATTGAGGGGTCTAGTGAAAGACGGAGCTGTGCCACTTTGAGAATAAATTAAAACAATCAGTGCAATTAAATTACAATTTGTATTTGTCCTTTTGTATAGTTTACATAACAGTAAGTTAAAGAAGAAAAAGTAACCTCTTTATAATACAAATAATTTCGTGATATAATGCTTTATAAAGCAAAATTCATTTCCATTTCTTCTCAAAGTGGCATAGCTTCCTCTCTCACTAGAACCCTCAATTTGTTTTTAACATCGAACTCCTGTCTAAATTCATGGGACCTGATTTCTGGCAGTCGAATAAAAATGTAGTCCCAGTTACAAAATGTACAATCAATCTTATTTTAACCAATTACACATGTGTACCGTATCAGTATGGAGTTCCAAAATACTATTTTTATTGTAATGCAAATTAAGTTCTGTAATAAATGCATTACTGACTAAAAATGTAAAAAAAAATTACAGGTTAATCTTGATTAAAAAATCAACGTTTTAGTTTGTATACAGTATAATAATTACTCGTATTAGCCACTCATTTTGGTAGTATTAGCCTATTGTTGAATTGTTTTGGGACTCTATGCCAACCGTGCCACATGCTATATAAATTCAGAGCTGATGAAAAAATGTGAGAAATGGCTTGAAATTAAATTAAACGTTGAGCTCAAAGTAATCTAAAATCACCATATTTACGGTGTAAAATATTATTAGTGATTAATCAGGCAGTGTAGCAAACTCATCAAAAACACCCGTTAACAAACAAGTGAATGCTGATCTATTCTGGTAGCGCTACACTCCCTCGCTGTTTCACCTTAAAATGCTCAAACTAACACTAGCTTGCCCATTTTCTCACCCTAACTTGTCCAATAATGTTGTTGGACTCTTGGGATAGACTACCATTATATGTGAGTATCTAACTCCATGGCGCGACAGGCCTAAAAGACCCATAGCCTACAAGTCGGCTGCTGGCCTCACATCCACATGTGCTAATCAGAGAGGTACACCATCAAGTTAGTATAGGGATGACATGTTATAACCATGTTTTCCCCCAGCCGTTATAGCTGTTATTTTCACCTGGAGCCGCCACTTCTTGTAGCAATCCAAATTCCTCACGGTGCAGGGTGGGCACCGGTCCCATATTGGCTAAAATTCAACGAAAAAAGTCTTCACACATGGCGGCTCGAACCAGCGCAAGTTCCGTAGCTCTGCGGCACGGCATCTAGCCTTAACACTCGGCTACGGAGCGGGAGTATATGTGAGTAAGCTTGTTGGTAATTGGCTCTAGTGGGAACGTGCGTTATCACATTAATCAAAATGACACTAGCAGTAATTTTTTACTCTGATTAAATTATCTCAGATGGTACAGTGCCATAGAATAGCAATTATTTAAGAACACATGTAGACTAACTAATATAACAAGTTATGTATTCTTGAATAAATTTTCTTAAACATCATAAGATGATTTGATAAACGTGTAGTCGGGTCAAGCAAGTTTCGTGTAACTTAGAATTATACATGAAAGGAGACTGTAATTTTGCAGAATTGCCCGATCAATTCTCCAATATTAGGTGTTGGTATCAATGAAGTGTGAATAATAATTAACTAACTAACTCGCAGGCACTATCGAACCCGTACATTCATGGCCGCTCGGACACAAGCTCTCCATATATCCCCATCCTGAGCAAAAATTTTCCAATCATTCCTTGTGTAATGAACTTCCTAAAACTGTGTTTAATATTAATCTCCCACCTCATTCTTGGTCTGCCAACTGGGCGTATTCTCTCGTATTCCTACATGAAGCTTCCATGTACGTCTTTCATTCTCCATTCGTGCCACATGTCCTACCCAAGGCAGTCTACGTGACTTAACTGTTCCTTTTTAATTTATATATTTATCCTCACATAATCACTGTAAAATATGGCTGCGACAAACTGCGCATAATTATTGCTCGTCTTTTACATTGCGCATGTATTACTCGTTTTACAAACGAGCGAGCGAGTCTGCCAGAAGAAAGGGGTTATAGCGGAAATAAAATATTATCAAAAAATCCTCTACGATGTATAAATTCACTCTTCCCTGGGAAAAAATAGGGTAAGTCCAAAACTGGCACAAAAAAATAGGTAAAATATACGTTTTTTTCTCAGTGAACTTATCCAAAACAAAAATTGTCTGTAATAGCTAATAGAATGAATAACTGACATATTTTGCTATTACCATATAAAGCGGCATAAAGAGCAATATTTGTTCAGAAAATAAAAGCATGGAAATATTGAATTATCTGGTTTTTTTCCGGGATGACTGAATTAGTATAGCGAACGTACGGAATTTTAAGTCAAAGAAATTGAACAGAATAACAAATACTAATAATTAAGGATAATAATTAAGAATGACAACACTTAACAATATGTGTATTCGAAATGAGACAAATTTAATGTTGTTTGTAAAAAACCTGTAACATAAACTAATTAACTCACTTGAACCGAAGGTTCATGTCCGAGAGCAAATGAGCTCTTCGTGTATCCCTAGCCTCACATAATGTTATCCAATCATTATCCGTAATTCACGTCACACAAATCATCTAATATATAAAAAGAATGTTTGTTTGTTTGTTTGTTCGTTCGTGCTTTATGATCCGATTGTGATGGGGCTCTTTGCAAAATGTTCAGATTCCCGGGATGAACATAGGCTATAAGAGGGTTGTGATACTCAACTCTTAAACACCCTTAAAAATCGCCCTTTGTAGTGGAAAACTTGAAAAAAAAAAGTTCTTAACGATTAAATGGCTTACGCTGCCTAAACCATAACAAATACACAAAATTAATGTACACAGAATCGAATACCTCAAAACGCTTTACAAAAACGTCCGGGACAGCGTAAGTTTATCTCTTACGGATAACTCACAATAACCATTTTTTTCTTTCATTGATGCCAAGAAGATCGAAACAAATATGTGGATTCCTGTGGAAGCGTAGCGGCACTTGACGGGTATTCTTTTACGGATAACTCACAATAACGAATTTTGAATTTTGGCTCATTTATGCCAAGAATATCGAGATAAGTAGATTCCCGGGCTACGCCGTGTAATCAGCACGGGGAATCTTAAAATAATTACGATATACATTTATAATTATTTTTTAATTTACTTCTTCAGCTAACCATAAGAAGTAGCCTACATTAATTTTTGTCTTTCCGCTTATTTATGCCAAGAAGATCGGGATACGTAGATTCCCGGAAAACGTCGGATAAATAATCCTAAGAAATTATTGAATATAATGATTGAAAAAATAAATGAAAAAACAAAGTTCTTCCTTTACTAATATTTTTATATCCGATTAGTGTTTTAAAACTCTTTATGGAGGGTTTATTGAGATAGAATTTCATAGAATTAAATTTCGTGAAGATTATGAATTTGTGTTTCAATGATTCTTGCTAGAGAATCAGTATTTTAGGGCAAGTTATTTTGACAGTCTTTTAGTATCAATAATTACTATCTTATTATTATTAGTTAGTACTTTTACGGGGTATCTAAAAATATTTACAATATAAATGTTTCCCTTTACTTATTTAACTAAACATGAAACACATTAATTTTCGAATATTAGCTCATTTATGTCAAGAAGATCGGGATAAGTAGATTCCGGGGCAACGCCGGGTATCAGCAGGGGGTTACTACAAAATATACATTTATAATTATTTTTCCTCTTACTTATTTAACTAAACATAAAAGCGCATTAATTTTCATTTATTTAGGCGTAGCAGCGCACGCCGGGAATTAGCTAGTGGTTAATATAATTTCCACACTTCAATCTTGACCTACCTACTGGGATCTTTCCTCTGGTTCTCTTGCAATAAGCTTGCATGTCTCTTTTTCATTCTTCATTCTTGCCACATGTCCTGTTCATCGATACTTAATTCTTCTTATTTAATCTGGATACTCATAAAGATCATGCAGATCACTTTTTGAAACATTGTCCATTAAACTCTCTGTTAATATTTATTTGGTCTAAAATATTCTTAAGAACCTCTTTCTCAAATACTTATCTCTTCTCCTTCCTAAAAGTAAGAGAACACGTGTCGCATTCATATAATATAACTGTAAGAATATCAATTACCTACCATTGTTCAGCGAAGTTACGCTGACAGGAATCCCTGTAATACATAATAGCATGAGTTTCGAGATTTGAACCTATGTATAGAGAGTAATATATGTTTTTCTTAAATCTTCTTTTAATTTTGACATTTTGCATTTCATTAAATCAAGATATTTTAGTATGTATTTAACACGATTTAAGACTTTTAGAATATGTAATTTTATTACTTCTTCTCCACGGTTATATGCATTTTTAAAGTTTATGTGAATAATCATGCTTCTAACCATGGAGTGACGATACGTTTGAAAGATACAGATATTTTGCGATTGTACCCAAGTTAAGATTTCTGAGAGGATTTACAAATGCGGACTTGGGAGTTATATATAATTTTAAAAATAACGTATTCTGTACACAGTGACTCATTCCAGTTGGAGTCTAATATTGATGTAGGCAGTATAGGTATTTACAGATAAACTAAAAAAGACTCATAATTGGAAAACGATGGTAAATACACAATTAGGTTTTCAATCTAATGTTTATTTTAAGCAGAAATAAATTATACATAGGCTCAAATGTGGGACGCATGCTATTGTGCATTACAGGGCCTCTTGTCGTCTCAAACTCTCTCAAAATTCACTTATTAAAATATATAAGACGGTTATTCATCTAGTTATATTTTATGGATGTGAAAAATGGTCTCTTGAAGAGAAAATAAAGATTAATTCATAATAAAGTTCTTAGGAAAAAAAACTAAAGAGAGAGAGATTCTCAACAGAGAGCTACATGCTATTTGTGAGAAACCAGATATATTAGGAACATTTAAACCTTATTTACTGCGATGGGTAGGAAATGCGGGACGAATGGGGATTGATGGAAGAGCATGGAAAATTTTTGTAGGAATACCCGAGGGAAGCGCGCAGTAAGTAGGCAAGAATGAGGTGGGAAAATAATAATAACCGTGAATTGAATTTACTGCTCAAGGTACATCAGCTCAAGTTAGGGATGTAAGGAGAGATTATGTCCGTACGACCACCAACCACCGGATTAGATAGTTCCAGAGAGTTAGCATATAAATGTTTGATCTGAATTCGCTATTGTTACCTTCACTACATTAAGCAATTTTTGTATTAATGCAGTATTAAGAATATACAGCGTGTTTCTGTGAACGCGTACCAAAAAAACAAAACAGTGTAAATCGGTTGCTCTACTGAAAAATACAGGTTTAGAACCTATGGGAAGCGAAGTCCAGCTTAAGTAGATATTCAAGTAAATTATATTTTTACTGTACATATTTGCAACGACGTAAAGGTTTACATGAACTGTACTCTTTAGTTACATGTATCTTCTTATTTACAACCACTGACATGTTAATATTTGAATTATTTACACATAAATGTAAATACAATATTTAAAACTTGCGAATTAATATATCCAGGAACTATATACTGTAAATAAGAAGCAAATAATCAGGATGTCTATGAATATCAAAATCAAGATAAATTAATTGAAATAACAATGGATGAAGTAACTGTCAAAGAAAGGAGATTAAAACATGGAAAGGCTTCAGGTCCTTATACAAATTAAATACTGAAATATGCGGAAATACAACGGGTAAATAAACTACAAACGTTATTCCAAAATATCGTAATAAGCGGTACCAGCCCACTAGAATGGAAATTGAGTATAACTATTCCAACATTTGAAAACGTTACATAATTAAAACCAGAAAATTATAGTGGAATTACATTAGTTAATAGTTCTCTAAAAGTATTCACAAAAATATTAAACAATAAATTAAATTAATTAATCCATATTAAAGAACAACAACAAGGATTTCGGAAAAATAGATGAACATCAGATGCAATTCACATAGACAAGTTATGAAAAAATCATGGGAATTCAATAAACCAGTAACATTATGTTTCATAGATATGAAGAAAACTTTTGATAGAGTTCAGCTTGCAGATATTGTACATATCTTGAGAGAGAATGAAATTCCTAGAGACTTACAGGATAGAATTCTTGTCTTTTCAGCTTTGCGCCGAGGAAATCTACAGCCAGAGATCTACAAAATAATTTACGCACAGCAAGTGGGACGGTAATTTCTGATCAGACTGTAAGAAATAAACTGAGAATTGCAAGGTTGAGGTCTAGAATCCCCTTTAAAGCCCCTCGTTTAACATGTCAGTTCAAAGATGCCCGGCTGCGATTTGCTCAGGATCATGTCAACTAGCAGCTCCGCAAAAATGGAAGGTGGGAACTAGGTTATACCCCAAACTTAGCCTTGTTCAACCCTTTTCAAGGCTTCCTCCCAACAATATTTATTTTGTTCACGGACGAATCAAGATTTTGTCTAACAGGTTCTGCTGGTCGTACACGTGTGGAGACGTCATGGTGAACGTTTTGATCCAGTCACAATT
This sequence comes from Diploptera punctata, assembly GCA_030220185.1. NCBI lineage: Eukaryota > Metazoa > Arthropoda > Insecta > Blattodea > Blaberidae > Diploptera > Diploptera punctata. The sequence goes on from JASPKZ010008081.1 coordinate 446,452, forward strand.
ATTGAATGCGACAGATTTCGATGTGGTTCGGTTATGGTTTGGACTGGGATTGCTGTTGAGTCTCGGACAGAACTTGTCGTTGTCCCACAGCGCATGAATGTTAATATTTACATTAATGACATTATCCTCCAACATGTTGTACCCTTTTCTTATTGTATGGTCCATAATTTTCTTCTAATGCAAGATAATGCTAGATCCATACAGCACAGGCTATTAGAGATGTCCTGCACGAATGCCAAATTCGGGTGATGGACTTGCCTGCATGCAGTCCGGACATTAATCCGATCGAACGTATGTGGGATAAGTTGGAGAAACATATTCGTAAGCGCCCTGCTGTACCTCAGAACCTTGAAGATCTTTCACATGCACTCGCCTAGGAATGGGAGAAAATCTCACAAGTTTCTGTAAGAAGATTTCTGCGAAGCATGCCTCGTAGGTGTAATGCGGTCATTCAGGCTAACGGAGAACACGCTAAGTACCGTGTGTTGAAATAACCATGGAAACATTGATTCCAAAAATTGTAAATCTCAAATTTAGACTTTGTTTCCGGTTACAAGTAATAACTTGTTCGTATTGCTAATACTGTACAAGAAAATATTGTTTAAATGTCTATTCTAATTTTACATAAATCTTCAACTTATAATTACAAAAGATCAAATACTAAATTGTTTCAATATTGATTCTCATGTTTTGGTTTAAACATGCGTTCCTCTAATTTTTTAGTAGTGTATATGTATATATATATATATATATATATATATATATATATACAGTAAGTGATTACAATTTACTTGATGCAAGATTTAATATATTTGATTTCTAGATTGAACCATTGAAATAAAAAATACTACCATGGAACTCGCAATATGCCTTCCAGAATGTATGCACATTCTTAATAAGTTAGTTATTCACAAGCGTGCGTGTACTTTCAAAACAAATTATTATAAATCATATGAGTAAGCTATCCAGTTGCAGACGTAGTGAATTATATTTTTAAACTCAGCAGTAAAACAAACCTCGTATTGTTATTATCCATACACAACAATTTTATGGTGACTAACTTCATAACACCGATGTATCAGATTCGGATAAGCAGTTATTATATCTCTCCCATTAATAAAAATATTGTTTTCTGTCACGCACGAAGTCCCACGCTGTAACTGAATGGTTTGAGTAAAGATGCCTTAACAGAGAGCACTGGTACGAGTCCTCATGAGAGAATAAATTTTCTCACGGAATTTCGGCCACAATGGGACAGTTGCCCTCCCAGAATCGTGAAGAATTTTGGTAGCTATAAAATTTAGCGATTGCGGTAGAGAAAGTCAGTCATAACGGCTGGAGTATCCGACATGCAGACCACATGTTAACCTTTATATTGGTTAACGATTGTCCACTTATGTGATTGATATATTTGGATGTTAGATCAGCATTCAATGGCTTCCAGGGCTAGTCGCGCCATTGTTTTCATATGAACTTAGGTATTTTTTGCGCTGATTGATTGTTTGACAGTTGTGTATACTCTATAACATATGGGTCGAACGCTCTCACGTTGTGTACGTAATGAGTTCGTGATAGCTGCAAGATTTTCAAATTGCCTTTCTGGAAATGTATTTCCTTCTTCTATGTCTTCACTCCATGTCATATACCATCTTCATTTCTCGCAACTGAAATTCCATACCACAAGAAATAAGGGGCTGCCGGACATTGGCATCTTTTAAAAGAAATCTAAATTTATATTTGCTCTAACCTCGACTTCATTATTACCCAGTGTAAGGTATATATATTAATTGGTGTTTCTCGTATAATTTATCATATTTATATTATTATTATTATTATTATTATCACTATTATTATTATTATTATTATTATTATTATCGTATCATTATTGTTGTTACCCTATAAAATGTTGTTTGTACATGAAATTTACATTGCTACATTTATTGTATCTGTAACTGTTTATAATTAATATAGTGTATATCTATATTTGTCAAATATTTATTTGTATTTGTGCTGGTTGAGTGGAAGAGAGGGCCTTGTGGCCTTAACTCTGCCAGAATAAATAAAGTATCATTATTATTATTATTATTATTATTATCATCATTATCATTATCATTATTATTATCATCATTTTGTGACCTCTCCTGAACAGTTATTTGGTGAGTTTTACAGCTCACATTACAGAATTCTGCACAATTTTGTATCATCTTTCCCGATTTTTCATATATCCGTGCCGTCCTTTTTACTTGACCGCCAGTCGAATCTATAACCTACTTTCCATGGTACGATTCAAAGAAGTTCCTTTTATGTCAAAATCCAAATATGCAAGTGAACAGTGTCACATTGCTAAATATAAGGCCTATTTATATTACCTGCTGCTCCAACTGAACATTTTTAGCACCTCAAGTTTTGGAAGGAATCCCTATAGTTCAGAAAACACTTTTCTTAAGCAAACATTTATAGAACTCTTGCAATGTGTAACATATCCTGACAATATAACAAAGTATTTCTTCTGTACTTCTCTGACACCTTCCATCTTATCTAGGCAACAACAGTTAATATTGAGATGTGCTAATTTTTCCAATGAACACCCTATATCTCATTTTGTTCTTTGTATGTATAATTTTATAAGAAATCAACATGTATGGCTGCTTCATTTACTGCAACGTTTTCCTTATTGGGGTGATGGTTGAAATTGTCGACATTTTCGGTCAAATTTAGCTTTTTAATATTTAATTTTAGGAAGTTACATTTGAGGTTATTTTAATTATATTATTTTTGGGTCTGGAACATCTTACCTCAATAAGGTAAGATGTCCAGACCAAAAATAATATAATTAGCTTTTTTTTGTTTTGTACTGAAAATACTACGTACCTTAAAGTATATGTTGGCGACGTTTCAATGTCCTATGGCGCTTGTACGTCTCCCTAATGACTGTAGAAGGGCACGTATGCTACATTCTACTTTAACTGCTTGCAAACTTTCAAATTGGCTTCTCCACACTTTTATTTTCATTGCGTTTCAATACATTCAAATCAAAATAGCATTGACAAATTTATTGATAGAAGCACGAACTTTAACTGCATGTCCCACATACTATGGCTAATAATTCAATGCATGGATTTTGAATCAACGTTGATAGTTTATTAAATAAAAAATTAGATATGTGTAGTAATTTTTAAAAAATCATATGCAGAGGATGTATTTTTTTTCTTCCTTTATTATAATGACATAGAAACGTTAATGCATAGTGATGTTCTAAATAGGTCAGTGGTTGTGTAGACAGAAATTCAAAAACATTACTCAAAAATTATGGGACATATTAAAAATTTTAATATACAAATCTGTAAGTGGATTTTCTTCAATGACTCAAAAACCGTTAAGCCTAGAAAGATGAAACTTCAATATAATATTACCTTTTGCGGCAAGAATGTGTGTACAAAAAACACGTATGTAGCTTAAAAAATGTAGAAAATAGAAATTTCACCCATCACCCCCATTAATACATTTAAATGCTTCCACTATCTGCCTTTTAGCTCAAATTGACATAGAAGAAGGTCCAGTAATCTGTTTTATGGAACAGCTGAGCCGAACAGTCAACCAGATTTCCAAAACCATGTTTATATTAATTCTCAGCGGAATGCAGCAAGCAGTTCTACCATTAATATTACATTAAAATAATACACATTTGAAACATTATTTTATAGAATCAGGAAATTTGATCTTTAAAGATATATATTACGCCAACAAAATTATTCCTTCCTCAGTTACAAAATGTTCACCTCGGTATAACATTTTCATGAAATCGCTCTATACTAAGTTGCTATCTTAACTTTCTCCATGTAAAAAATATACTTTATTAGTAAGAATAATAATCACCATGATGAAGATACCGATAAGGATAACAATTGTAAAACTTATAATAATTGACACTAATGAAGAATGAAATATGGTCATGTAAACTTCTTCTAGGGAAACCAGAGGAAAAGCTCCCAGCAAGTGGGCGAAGAAAAAACAGGGATAATAATGTTAAACATGATTTGATGGTGGAAATTATATAGGAAGTAATTATAAAACATTAGCTCGGGATAGGTAGGCCTATATTTTGAGAAAATATTAACTCGTTGCCAGGAACTGATGTTTGATAGTGCTAATGTGTTGTAATAGTAATAATAACAATAATAATAATAATAAATAATATAATATAAATGATACTAATGATAATAATGATGATGATAATAATAATAATAATAATGATAATAATAATAATAATGATAATGATAATAATAATAATAATAATTATTATTATTATTATTCTTATAATAATAATGATACTAATGATAATAATGATAATAATAATAATAATAATAATAATAATGATAATAATAATAATGATAATAATAATAATGATAATAATAATGATAGTGGTAATAATAATTATAATAACAATAATAAATATTATTATACTATTATTTTATTATTATTATTATTATTATTATTATTATTATTATGATCATGGTGATGATGATTTTGATGATGATGATGGTAATGGTTATGATAATGATAATAATGATAATGGCAATTTGTTTTTTAGAATGTAAAGTTAGTCGACTGTAACTATACTTCAAAAACATGTTTTGAATAATTGCCATAAAATGGTATAATTTTATTAATGTTAAGAGCACTGTAAGAGGGACGGTTACTTATATATTTTCATAACTCAATTGTAAATAAAATCCAAGTTTGATTGCCAAAGAACTTTATTAAACAAGAAAGCTACAAATACAAACTTTCAATATAAAATTTGAATTCCAAATGTTATTGAACTACAACTACAATAATAGATATCACATACTAAAGAGAACAAAATCTAGGAACTTTAACCACAGGGATACATGCATTAAACTCAATTTTGAATACAGGAGCAGCCAATTTTCAATGTTACAAAATGGTGCTTTTGTGTAACACGGGCAAGAAGATTTGGTCAGAACTATTGTGACAAATTGTGAATTCTTATCACAATAAATCTAAATATCAAGCTAAAATTTGAAAAGAGTAGTTGCTTTTTATGTTATTTCGAAGTTATGATATTGTGAAACAACTGCTAGGAAGAATGGCTGAAACTACTGTCAAACAATTTATAAATTGAGTTACTCATAAAAATCTTCATAAAATTTAATTGCATGTATACAATGTATCAAGCTCAAATTTAAGCAGAAAGTAGTGAATATGTATTACAAAATTCTGTCAATGTAACTCATAAAAAATAATGAGTAAAAGTACAATGAAGTACTTTCAAAATTATGATATTCAAAATTGTAAGAATAATAAAAGATACATGAATCAGTCTTAAACTATAGCAATGAACAACAAACATCACTAGCACACTATACTGCTAATGTAAAAGAACTAGAAGAAAAAACGTGGTTTAAACCACAACTAATATCTCAATAAATTAGATATACAAACAAAGTTATGAATTACAATTGTGTGAATACATCCATCAGTCTAAAAATGTTGTACAGTTGCAGTGAATTTCTATTATAGAAATTCTATTAATAAAAACAATTAAAAATAAATCATAACCCAAACCAAAATTAATTTCTTCCAGAATTTAAGCTATCCAAAAAAGTATGAATTTTATTTGCGTGGAACAGGAAATTTATAATATAATGTAATTTTGAAAATGAAACAGTATTAAAAGCATAGCCAGATTATCAATAAAGTAATTTCAGAAATTAAGATACCCTTTGAAATGTTTATGATTCTTAATTACAAGGAACACACTTAAATTTGAGTAAACATTAGTGTATTTATAAAATGACACAATTTGTTAATGTATAAGTGTGTAAGCAAACATACCTAAAATTCCAAGTACTTTATTTAAAAAATGTTCATGAATCTTACTCTCCTGGATGTATCTAACAAAATTGAATTTGAGATTAGAACAGTGAATTTTTAATACAGAACATTAATTGATAATGAAAACATTAACAAAGAACATATGAAAATGTTCAAAGAATTACTTTAATGAATAAAATGTATACCTATATAGAAAGTTATGTAGGGTCCACTTTAATCACATGGATACATGTACAAAACCCAGAATGATGAATATATATTAACACAAAATACATATTTTTTAAAAGCATGAAAATAATTGACATTCTACAATCATTTACTTTCATTAATCATGATATTGAAAAGAATTGGTAACTTGCACACATACATGCTTCGAACTCATATTGAGTAGAAAACATTTAGTATCATTAACAGTCAATACCGTTAATACAAAACACAAACACAAATAATGACTAAAACTATGATTATTATTTCAAGAAATAATTAACACAAACACATGCAGAATTCTAACTGTGTGGATATATCAATCAAACTCGACATTTTGTACCATTATTTCTACTATTTTTCTAATAAATGTATTCTGATGTTTCAAAACCAATGACAATATACCTTGAATAAAAGCAGACTTTTTTCAGAATTCAAGTTGTAAAAAAGGTATGAATTTTAATTGTGTACATGACTGTAGTAAACTCAAATCTGAGTTTAGAACAGTACATTTATAAGAGTAAATCTTGATAAAATTAGCATTCAGAAAGAACAAATTACATTTCAAAGAATTACTTTTAGAAATTAAAATAATTCTATATATAGAAAAATTTATGAATTTAAATTATATGGAAACATGTATTGAACTTAAATATGAGTAGAGAATGATGGATATAATAATAACACACAATGCATCTAATTTAAAACTATGACAAAATTGATAAACCACAGTCAGTTACTTTTATAGACTAGGTTCATACAAAATTAAAATAGAAATTTAATAGCACAGATTTGTGCATAAAACTTAAATTTCGGTAGAAGGGAATGACAATTATCAATACATTATACTACTAATGTAAATAGTTTGCTGTAAATTCTAGCTACAACCTCAATTAATATGTACTGGATTACTCAAAAAGGTATAAGAACTATATGTTTGTTGATGCACCCATTAAACTTAAAATTTTGTACAGTTGTATAAATGTCTATTATAGAAATCAAGCAAACATACAACCAAAATCAATAAATCATCACTCAATGGAGGATAATTTTTTTACAAATTTTCTGAATTAAAAGGTTATGAAATTTAATTGGATAAAAGTTTTCAAATAATTATATCAGATATTAAGATATTTATAGAAAAAAACTATAAATATAATCTGTAAATGCATGCATCAAATTCAAATATGAGTGGAGTACAATGAATGTATATCAACACAAAATGCAGTTAATATGAAATAATGGCAAGTAACCGAAAATTAAATTAAAGTGGATTGTTTTCAGAAGTTTGTGTGTTCACAAAAATGTTAGAAATTATAATTGTTTGAGTACAAGCTTTAATTCTCAATTTGGGTGAAATTACAATTAATTTCTATTAATATATAATAATTACAATGTAATACAATGATATGAAAATATGGATAAGTCTCCAAATAATTATTTTTGGGAATTATTAATATTTTGTTTACATATTTCAAACATAATTTTCATAAAATTTCAGTTTATTTTTTTACTATCAAAATTTGTTGTTTAAGTAAATTATGAAGAGAAACTTGTCTCAGTTTTCAATTAGTTTACTTTGGAAAAAGGTGTTAAAATTTTAAGAATTTTAATTGCATTGATACACATAACTCAAATTTGAATGGAGAATACAACAAGAAGGTTGAATATTAACATTGCATCAATTAATGAATAAGAAAATTAACAAATAATAAAACTGACACTTCACTGCAAGACATTAACGTAATTGTAAAAATATTGAGTTGACATGTATAAGTATCAAACACTAACTTGATTAGAAAATCAGTGAATCAGTATGAGCCAATAATATTGCTAATGTAACACAATGACAGAAAATGTTATATCTAGGTGTTCACAATGTTTTAAGAATTTTAATTCCATTGCTACATGAATCAAAGTGTACATTTTCTTTTCATTTAATTACATTTTGCCTAACTGCAAATTAAAAAAGAAAACTTGTGAATAATTGTAACTAAAGTTACAAGACATTTTTAATTTTTCATTCAATTTTCATTTTTTCCTGAATTGTACAATTATGAATAATTGGTTTTAAAATGTTTACAGTTATTTAGAAAATATAACACTTGTAACATATCACCTATGTTACAAATTACATTCGAAATTTTTTAGTAATATTTCAGAACAGCAATATAAATAGATGTATTTTGAAGCAATGAAAACAAAACAAATGAGTGAAAAATAAAATATTTAAATAACGTTTTGAAGTATATAAAATACAGACAAAGTATGGTTAATAGAAGGAATTAAAGGAAATCAAATTTGAATTATTAAACAAGTGAAATATGTATTGAAGATATTACATTATGTAATATTAAACTGTTTTGAACAGTATGAATTTTTACACGTAGTAATGCCAATATCCTCTCAAAGTTTTATGCATATATATTTTAACATAGGCAAAAATAGGTAGTAAGAGATAATGTGATGACAGAGAGAAAATTGAAAATATATGGAGAGAGAGATAGAGAGAATGTGGAGAGAGAGAGAAGAGAAATGTTTTTCTTTATGGATAGATGCTGGGCAAAATAAGAAATGAAGATATTTGAACGAATTAATTTTAAAGATAGAAGAATGAAATGGTATCGACATGTTAAGAGAATGAGGGGAGAAAGGTTACCATGTATGAAACAAGAAAAGAAGATATGAAATATGGCACAGTGCATGTGGCTCTTTAAACTGAATTTGTAATAACTGACATTAGCGAAAACATTTCCTACTTAACACAGTGTGAAGTTAAACATTAATGTTCGAATAGTAAACACTGTACTGTTGCTTATTTATGTCACAATTTTTCACAAAAATATAACCAAGAATTTATCATAAAATGCCCGTCACAAGTTTCAACAAATAATTATATGGAAATCAACATTGGCATAGATAAGAAAAACTTGAAAAAAGGTCTATGCCCATATGGTCCCTTATTATTATTACTGGTGTATTTTGTGAAAAATATATATGTCTCATCAGACAACATGTATAAAAATATCTTGTATTATTAGTGAGAATATTGAGAGTCATTATTTGTGAATGGTCAAGTTCAGAAGTGACAAGATTGGGAAAAGAAAGAGCTGCTGATAAGAAAATAAAAACTTTGCTTAGCATATTATTTTCCTTTAGAACTCAATTTATCATGATTGATATTAGTCAAAATCTGGGTATTCGTTATGTTCATACAAAGATAAGTTGGCTGAGCAAATAAAGTCATCTTCACATCACTTGTATAGTCCAGATCTTTTTACCATATCATTATCTTGGGATGAAGATCCTTCCTCACTTGGAAGACTCTCGTTCTGCAAATGAAAAGTCAGTATTTAATATTGTTTCAAAACATTCTATAAAATACAGATTAACACACTGTTTCTATAATCTTAAAAAATAAAAACATATACTGAAAATTTTAACACAATCATGAATTGTATACATCTCCACAGAACAGGCTCTATGATAATGAATATTTGTACCATAAAAATTGTGAAAATAAAGAGCAACATATTTTTTTTTTAATTCAAAGATTGTGAGATTATGAAATTACAAGATTGAGATCATTTTGATTATATGAGGGGATAGCTGAAACAAGGTATTTGAACACACAGAAATGAGTAATATTTTTTCTTATGATTAGAGAAATAATGAGATTTTCTACAACACAAAAACTACTACTCGTGTCAAGTAACATACCTATTTGATTATCTAAGAGTTTATTTAGAATTTATTGACAAAGAACGTTTTTTAAGTTAACGATTTATAACATTTGACTGAAACCTTCCTTTGTTGAACATCACCAGCTTAGCGTTGAAAAATATAAAAGAAATAAAGAGAACAACAACACTTAATGGGGTTCAAATCCCTCATTGTGGGACAGTAAAGAAATATACGAGTATTTATGTACAAAAATCTAAAATGCACTCTATAAATAAGCAACACATGCACAGCAGACATCTCAATAATACATTCATTAAACTGTATAAGAAACTCTTTGCCATTCGCTCTAAAGAAAGTGTCAACGGAAACACTTGCAATGCCCCATTTTGATTATTGTTATACTCTTTTTATGGACTTGAATACTATTTTCACTTAAATACGTCAAGATGCTCATAATTATTGCGCACGTTTTATTTGTGATATTCGCAAATTTGATCACGTAACACCGCCCTTGGAATAAATATCGTGATTTTACTAAAGAGTAAAAAAGAGGGAATATTTGAGAGACGAGCTTAGTGATCTTGAAATGGATGCAAAAAATACGATCATTAGATAATTATATCAGGGAATTAGGAAAGAGAAAAAAGGGTTCAGTCTAGAAAAAACATAATTCGGCATGAAAATGGGGATATAATTGAAGATTCCAGTAGTAGGCCTATATTAAATTGATGGAAAAGTTTCTTTAATCTGCTATTAAAGATATTGAAGACGATAATTAACAGACAGCAGAAATGCCAGTCTGAACCAAGCGCATTAGAGGTTGAATGCGACAGAAAAATTGATGATGTATAAAGTATCAGTTTTTAGATGAGATCCCAGCAGAGTTGGTAAAATCAGGGGGAAAAATTGGAGAGAATACGCCAGTTGCTTAGCATTGTTTAGGAAAAAGAAGCTCTTCCAGATGAACTGAAAGAATCGATTATTGTACCTGTTTATAAGAAATGAAATAAACTGATTGCAACAACTACAGGGGCATCACATTACAACCAACTTCGTACAAAATTCTAACAAATAAATTAGTAAGCAGACTTACTCCTTATATGATGACATTCTAGGAAATTATCAATGTGGATTTAGAAGAAACAGGTCTACAACAGATCGGATTTTTTAGTATAAGACAGATTTTAGAATTAAATAGGAATGTAATGGTACTGTACATCAACTATACGTAGATTTCTAAAAGGCATGCGATTCAATTAAGAGGGAGAAGTTATATAGTATCCTGCTGGAATTAGGAATTCCTAGAAAGTTAGACTTCCTCTCCCAGGATAATTTTCCAAGATTTCTAAGCTTGCTGCTCCAGGTAATTACTTCACTATAGTGTATTTCAAAGTATTAATCTAAAAAATAAATTGAATCGCATACCACTTTGTATAATTATTTCATGGATTAGTTATTTAAAAATGGTAGGGGACAATATGTTATACAAATAGTTTATTATAAAGAAAATGAATGAGATATCTATATTTTTAAGATATATAAATATTATTTTTAGCTGTTGATTGCAATGATTTAATTATAATAATATATTAATACATAATTCTGTTAATTATTTCTCAATCAGAACTCAGATTAACTCAACAATAAAATAACAGGCCTAAACTCCAAATAAAGCATTCAATATGGTGCTGAACATTTAATAATTGTATTTGGATTTATCTCTCTATCTGGGATGAAAAGGATATCCCTGAAAAAATACTAGTTAAATAAAAGTAACAGGCAGTGGCCTAATACTTGGAAGGAAGAAGAAGAAGAAGGACCAATAAATGTAGAGAAATACAGAAGACCAGTGATTAAAAAAAATCACTTCAGGCAAACTTTGTAGAATTTAGTAATATTGTATTCTATATTTTCTAACATATTTTAATAGAAATAAGTTATTTTTTACTCACTGGTTGTTGGTGTCTTGAAGGGGTATATTTTAGCTCTTTCTCTTTCTGAAACAAAAATGAAAGTAATATTAAATATAAACAGTTTATTAATTTTTTATTCGTTTCCTCTTACATCGAAGTACGTTAGATCAATCATTTCTCTGTGTTTTTTGCCTTTTTTAACTGCCCAGTATGTTCGTCACTCTTTCTGATCTTGTTTTCCTCTCTTCTTCCGTCATAATATGCTTGGATTTTTGTGTACATTTATCGTGTATCCTCGTAGTGTATTTTATTGTAACATTAGATTTACTTTGTGAATTTTATTATTTCACACTTAATCCACATGGTTTCAACATTAATACTCCAAAACGTGATGCAGTAACTTAAGATCTATGCTAATAATCTTCCAACCTACACTTAATGTTTTTTCCCAATAAGATTTCTGGAAGTGTTATTACTCGGGCTTTATATCTACTGAATCACTAGTAATATAAAACCTGTAGTTCATGCACACGCGGACATAACTGTATACACATTCCTATCCTGAGCTAATGTTTTCCAATCATTCCTTGTATAATTTTACATTCTTGAAATCATCGTTAAATTTATTCACCTATCTCATTCTTAGCCTATTTACAGGGTGGCCTCACGCAGGTTTCTTTACACCTCATTTACTCCTCATTCGTGTCACATGTCCTACCAATTCAGACTTCGGGATTTAGTTTGTTATTTACTTAGTCTGGTTTCCTGTAAATATCATGTAGCTCTATGTTGCGCAGTATTCTCTATTCACCTATCTGTTCGTCTCTTTTTAGTACAACAGTTTTCCTAAGAACTTTATTCTCAAATACTTGTATTGTACTCTCTTTCATTAAATTAAGATTACAAAAGGAGATATTACAGATAATAATCAAAACTCTAAGGAACCTTACTGTACTGCACTTGTGATGTACATATTTTATATTTTATTGCATATACAAGTAAACACGCAGTTAATTATACATTTTCGTAGATTTCACAATAATCAGTTTAAAAAATTAAACGGTTATTTGTGAACTCACCTTGCGTGAGGCGAAGTTGTTCCTTTTTCCAATCCTCGATCGGCATCAGCTGAAAAAAAAAAAACATACGGTACTATTATAAATCATGCCACATGTTTCTCTATGAAGACAATACAAATTTATATTTCATTTAAAGATAAATAATAGTCTTCAGATAATCTATAATCTCAATCGTACATGTATGTATCTTAACATACCGTAGTTATTTGGATATACAATATAATAATAATAATATAATAATAATATAAATAATAATAATATAATAATAATAATACTTTATTTATTCTGGCAGAGTTAAGGTCATAAGGCACACTCTTCCACTCAACCAGCACAAATACAAATAAATATTTGACATATATAGATATACACTATACTAATTATAAACAGTTAAAGATACAATAATGTAGCAATGTATATTTCATGTACAAACAACATTTTATAGGGTAATAACAATAATGATACAATAATAATAATAATAATAATAATAATAATAATAATAATAATAATAATAATAATAATAATAGTTATAATAATATAAATATGATACATTATACGAGAACACACCAATTGGTATATATACCTTACACTGGATAATAACGAAGTCGAGTTTAGAGCAAATATAAATTTAGATTTCTTTTAAAAGATGTCAATGTCCGGCAGCCCCTTATTTCTTGTGGTAGGGAATTCCAGTTGTGATAAGTGAAGATGGTATATGACATGGAGTGATGTGATGTCCTATGTTGCGGTATATTAAGCAAGAGACTATGTTGTGATCTTATCGCACAAAAAAAACATATTTCCCATTCTTAGATGAAATTTTAGCCAATATACGGAAACTTTAATCTTCGAGTCTAAAACAGCAAAAAATTATATATCACGATAATTCTATTTTTCTCGTGTATGGTAGCACCTTCTAATATTTTCCTCTCTCATTTTTGTCATCAAAAACGCACAACAGCGAAAACCCAAGATTAAGAATACACAATTTAAGAAACAATTTGATTGCTGGGAAATTCTTAAATTCTCATGTATTTTAAGTTAGTGTCCAAAAGTAAACTGGAATGCAGGATTCAAGAAATTATTTAGATATACAAAACATTTACTCACAGGTGGGGCTCTCCTAGGAGTAGGAGTTGAAGACGGCGGAATTGGGTTCAATGAACCTGAAATAAAAGAAAAACATATTTTCAGAAAAACAATTTAGGATATCAAAATATGTTATATATGAGATAAAACGGGTGTTTATATGTATCTCTGTATTTATAAACAAACAGACAGGTATCGTTATATATATATATATATATATATATATATATCTTCGGGTTTTTACAGCTGCTGCCGTCTTCCCGTGCCAAACCTCCAAAGCCTACGGTCTTGGGCATCTTCGATGCTTAGCCCTCTAGCTTGCATTACTGTCTTCATGTTTCCTTCCATGTTAACCTTGTTCTTCCTCTTTTCTTCTTTCTGTTCGGATGTCATTCATATAGTTGCTTCGGCCATCGCTCATCTTCCATTCTTAAAACATGTCCTAACCACTTTAATTCCTTCTCCTCAATTCTTTCAATTATGCTTTCTTCTGCTTCCATTTTGTTTCTAATTTCCTTATTTGTGACACGTTCTAAATTAGACTTTCTGGCACTTCTTCGTAAATAATCCATTTCTAGAGCTATTAGTCTATTCTTGTAGTACTTATTGATTGTCCATACCTCACTTCCGTACATTGCAACAGATTCCACCAATGTTTTACCAATATATTTTTTGTGTATTTCCAAATATGCTTATCCCACCATATGGAATTTAATGATGATATTATTTTGCTACTCAATTCAATTCTATGTTCTCTTTGCCTATCCCTTCGATGTTATCCATCATCATTCCCAAATATTTAGTTTGTTTCACTTGCTTTATTTGGATTCCTTCTTCCAATATTAAATTTTCTCTTTCATTGCTATTTATTGCCAGATATTCTGTTTTTTGTAAATTTACTGTGAGACCCCATGATTCGTATGTGGTCTTCGACCTTTTATCATGAATTCCATATCAAATTTGTCTTGCACTAAAACCAGTTGATCATCGGCAAATTGTAATGTCAGCAAAAATCTGTTGCCTATTGGGATCCCCATTCCTTTACAGCTTTGTTTCCATTTCGTTAATATAAATTCTACATAATATTAAATAAAATTGGTGATAGACTGCACCCTTGTTTCAATCCCTTTGAGGTTTTTATAGGATTAGACATTATATTTCCCATTTTAACATAAGCGGAGTTATCTTTATAGATTTGTTTATTAATTTCTATTAAGTTTCTGTCAATATTGTATTTCTCCAATACTTCCCATAATTTGTTCCTCGGAATTGAGTCATAAGCTTTCTCTAAATATATCATTGTCAAATGGGTTTCTTCTCCAACTGCAGTCCGTTTTTCAATTAACTGTTGTATTGCAAATATATTGTCAACACATGACCTTCCTGGTCTGAATCCATTTTGATCTTCACCTAATTTGCCTTTAATATCTTTTTGTAACTTTGTCTTTAATAACTTCGTAAATATTCTATGTAATGTGTTATTTATACTTAGTCCTCTGTAGTTTTTTGCGTCTCTTCTATCGCTTCTTGTATATTGGTTACAATGTAGCTTATTTTCCATTCATCAGGAATCTTCTGTATTGCAATGCACTTATTAAACAAGTCCCTCAATCTACCTATTAAATTATATATATATATATATATATATATATATATATATATATATATATATATATATATATATACGCAGTCCACCGCTGTGGTCTCGAAGTAGCGTGCTGCCTTGTCACGCAGCGGGCCGGCTTCGATCCCCGGTCGTTGCAGTTTTTCTGGGTGAGGTTTTTGTCGGGGTTTTTCCACACCTGTACGACAAATGTCAGGAAAACTTTAACGTCCAAACGGTCCCCGATATCATATGGCCATCATCATAATCTTCATCGGTGTGGAACGCAACGGGAAGCTAACACACCTACAATTCCCTAGTAAAGCTGCAAGCATAACATGGAAAAAATGCTATGATTGCAATGAAGGACCTGCCTTCGGGCAGAATTACGATGGATATATATATATATATATATATATATATATACATATATACATATATATATATATATATATATATATATATGACCAACAAGTTGTGATACATTATGTAGGTGTTAAAATTCACGCTCGATTTTTATATCTTTAAATTATTAATAAGAAATTATTCTTGAAACCTGTGAAACCAGGTAATATTAATCAAGCTCACAGAAATGCAGAGTACTATATCTGATGATTGTTTAATTCAATGTCAAAAGCCCTAGTAAGTCATTTATTTGAAAATCAAATGTTATTGCCTTTTTGTAATAATTGTTTTAAAATTAACTCCGCGGTTTAATTAAATTACACAAACAACTTTGTCAAGTTCATTGACTATTCGTCTGACATTAAACTGACAAATTTGTCAATGGATATCAATCAATGAACCTACCATCGATTGAGAACTGACCAAACACTAATTTGAGTGGTACATATGTTACGATATTTTGGATTGAAATCTCTGTCTACATGGACTATTTCTATTGGACCAAATCTAAGGGAAGCTAATACTCTTCTGTACGATATTTTTATATTTAAACTGTACAATTGGATCCCAAAGATCTCTACATAATGCATGCTTAAAATTTAAGTATTTATATATCACACTGTATGACAAAGAAATGGAAGATTGTCATGACAGTTGCAAAATACATCAAATTTGAAATTTAATAATGCGTAATTGCTTTACTTACTGAATGAATCAACACCTGAATTTCCAATCTGGGTCTGAAAAAATAAAAGAATAAATATTAAATGTAGTTAAGTAGGTAAACAAATGCTATATTTGAACCCTACTCCTTCAATATTCATCAAATAATAGCATCTTCATGTTTTCGAAATGTCATAAAATGAGGATATTCAGGTAAAATGATATTAACATTTGAAAAACAGGATACACTTTATAGTGATGTGCCTTCAAACGTTGCTTATCAGCTTTATTTTAACATGTGTTTTACTGTTCAATAATAGTATAATGTTTGAAATGTAGCTTAGTATGTTGTTTCAAAATCTTCATTTTTATAAATTACAATAAATAAATATATATATATATATATATATATATATATATTTATTATATATATACATATATATTCTGTACTGTAATTAAAAATGAAATACATCCCATGCTTTTTCATTAAAATAGTCAATGAACTGGGGACCCTTAATTTCAGTGAATACATTTTAATTTGAATTTCCTTACCTCTGGAAGTAGGGCCAAATTCTGGATTCATATACATCCGAAAAAAACATGAAATTATCTTAGCTTTATTCATATTGTACATTACCTTATTATATATATATATATATATATACGTAGAGAGAGTTTTTAAATTTAAATTTGTAAATACTTGGGATTGTAAGAAAGGACTGAAAATAGATATATGAATTGTAGAAATGTCCAGAAAAACATGTATCTGTGCTACAAATAATAAAGTTCCTAACTAGTGTTGGAATCTTCTACTTTCGTTTGACTAGCTTAAAACTATGTGCAAATATTTGAATGCACTTGAAGATAATGATAGAAATGTATACTACATTTGAATCAGTATTAATGGTAACAATATGGAAGGAAACAATTATTAATTCATGTTTCAAGGGAACTGTCAACCAGTACAGCAAATTAGCCTCAACTCCTCATGAGGTCTCATTACATAACATATTGAATGTAGATGAATGCACAACGTATGTTTACTTCTTAGAAAGTAACCAAGTTATGAGGAACGTAAGAGATATATCTGTTACTGATAAGTAAATGTTAAATAAAAGCACGACGACAATTTGTAGTGATATTAGAATATAATTAGTCACTCTAGAAAACCTGAATTAATAATATTGTATAACAGCATAATGTAGAGTGATTCCGGGTCATGTGGCCGTAGTCCATTACTGGTGTTTCTACCAGACATTTCTCCTTCAATCAACTGCGAAGGGCATCTTCAGTGGCGAGTACTTCTAGGTGTGTTTCCTGGTCGGAGGCTAACAGTCGTGTCACACTGGTGTTCCTATCAGACGTTTCTCCCTCAACTGCGGAGGGAATCTTCAGTGGCGAGTACTTCTAGGTGTGTTTCCTGGTCGGAGGCTAACAGTCGTGTCACACTTGTGTTCCTATAAGACGTTTCTCCCTCAACTGCGGAGGGAATCTTCAGTGGCGAGTACTTCTAGGCGCGTTGCCTGGTCGGAGGCTAACAGTCGTGTCACACTGGTGTTCCTATCAGACGTTTCTCCCTCAACTGCGGAGAGAAACTTCAGTGGCGAGTACTTCTAGGTGTGTTTCCTGGTCGGAGGCTAACAGTCGTGTCACACTGGTGTTCCTATCAGACGTTTCTCCCTCAACTGCGGAGGGGATCTTCAGTGGCGAGTACTTCTAGGTGTGTTTCCTGGTCGCACGCTATCAGTCGTGTCACACTGGTGTTCGTATCAGACGTTTCTCCCTCAACTGCGGAGGTAATCTTCGGTGGCGAGAACTTCTAGGTGTGTTTCCTGGTCCGAGGCTCGACTGTATGATCCTCCGACCAGGAAACAGACCTAGACGTACTCGCCACTGTACTGGTAGGAACACCAGTAATGGACCACTGCCATATAACCCGGAATCACTCGCAATTATGATTACCGGCCGTGAAAGCCTGCATTCAACTATTGTACAGCATTTTTAAGAAAATTGGAATTTTAGTAACACACTGACTTCTTTCACAAACTCACGGATACTGGAGAAACCAAATTAAGAAAATGCGGTCACTAATATTGTATGATCACTAATAAAATTTGAAATCAATCAATTTCTAATTAAGTAAATACTTTAAATTACTTCCACATTAATTGTTGACCTATACATATAACGAATTACATTTAAGAATAATTTTGTATTCCAGCCTCAGTACAATGTTTCTTAATGAGGAAATTGTACATGATATATACAAGGCATATATAAAGAATAACTACCGGTAAATAACTGATAAAAACCTGTATATACTGAATTTTATTAATAAGTCTGATAATAATTAACATTCT